>CAWUFW010007099.1:600000-1054393 GCA_963921515.1 Calotriton arnoldi
GGTTTGGGTACCTAGGCAGGCATGGGACCAGCTTGCTAAGGAACTGTGGCACAGACTGACGGGGGGTCTCCCCTCCCCTCCCTACTTTCTGGTCTGGTGGGAGGGCATTCCGTGCGTCTTGAGTGGCGTGATGTGTGGAATTTAAGAAATAGAGGCCTGGGTTTTCCACCACTGAGTTAATTTGGTTGGGGGGCCATGGCAGGCACTGGAACAGCTTCTGGAGAAGCAGCGGCACGGGCCAGGGGAGGTGGGGGTCCCCCTCCCATCACTCTGGTTTGACTCCTGGGAGGCAACGATTTGACTTTTCAGGGTAGGAGGGTACTGCTGCCAGAATTGAATTCCTCCTGGTGTAAGTTATGCAACCTTTGGTGGGCATGTGAGTTTGATGGGCAGAGATACCCCAAGGTAGTATGGAAGGGGCCCGGCCAGGGGTTGCAGTGGAAATCTCACTCAGGAGAGTTAATAGAGCCATGTGTAGAGGCCCTGCAGAGGGGTTTGGTTTTATCAGGCATTTGTGGTGGGCTGAAATGTTACCTCGCCAAGGGTGGCAAGGAGCCCGTTCGGGAGAGGCTGTTGAAATTTCACGCAGGAGAGTGAACAGCGCCATGCGTAAATTCACCCATCAAAAGGGATTTGGCTTCATCAGGCATGGTTTACTTTATGTCAAGTCTACTGGTTGCTGGGAAGTGGATGGGATTCACCTCTCAAGGGTAGGCATGGACTTAATTTTGCTGGTCCTGGGGAAGGCCTTGGAAGCAACAGGCTGTAGGTAGGAATATCTGCCTTGGTGGGGGGCCCTGGTGGTGACGGTGGCCACCCCCAGAGCTGTGGAGGAGTTACAGGGCGATCCAGAGTCTGCAAGGTACAGAAGGGTACTATATTGCAGCAGCACAACAGGGTGCTAAGCCAAGGATACCCAGGGATGTATTAGCGGGTCCCCTGGAAGAACTACGGCGCCCCGTTAGCCTACAGGCGGTTGTGGGTCTGAGCAACCGGGGGCTGCCTGGAACGCTCCGCCCACCTGTGGGGGCGTGAGTAAGGAGTGGACTGGCGGTCCACTGAGGGAGAGGTGGCCTCTCCCAATAATTGGTAACCACCGGTTGGCGACGGCCACGGTGCAATTTGGCTCATCAGACGGGCAGGCGGCATAGGGGCTGGCCTGCCCTGGGATCGCCCGTAAGATAACCCACCATGTTGGCATATTGGTTATGCAAATAAACCTGCAGCAATATTCTCCACTAAAAAAGGTGTCGTGTGGTTTAATTATGTATGTTGCTGTATGGGAACTGAGTGTTGCCGATATTGGCACTATGCCAAGGCTGCCCAGGGGGGCCCCGCAGGGGACCCTCCAACAGGGCGGCCGCCTTAGTGCCACAGGAAGGCACAGAAGTCCTCTGTCTAGGCTCCCTGGGCTAGGGACCAGGGGGGTCTGCAGGCCGCGTCATTTCCGGCCGTGGGGAAGGGGTCAGGGGTATAAATGCCTTCCCCGCCCACTGTACGGTCTCTTGACCGCTACCCGTCTCGCTGTTTCCCACCCTACCGCTTACCCTGCGGACGGCCAAAGGGTAGTACGGGGAGGGGAAGATTCTAACTTATTGTTTTGTGTTGCAGGAGGAGTTACAGGGCGATCCAGAGTCTGCAAGGTACAGAAGGGTACTATATTGCAGCAGCACAACAGGGTGCTAAGCCAAGGATACCCAGGGATGTATTAGCGGGTCCCCTGGAAGAACTACGGCGCCCCGTTAGCCTACAGGCGGTTGTGGGTCTGAGCAACCGGGGGCTGCCTGGAACGCTCCGCCCACCTGTGGGGGCGTGAGTAAGGAGTGGACTGGCGGTCCACTGAGGGGAGAGGTGGCCTCTCCCAATAATTGGTAACCACCGGTTGGCGACGGCCACGGTGCAATTTGGCTCATCAGACGGGCAGGCGGCATAGGGGCTGGCCTGCCCTGGGATCGCCCGTAAGATAACCCACCATGTTGGCATATTGGTTATGCAAATAAACCTGCAGCAATATTCTCCACTAAAAAAGGTGTCGTGTGGTTTATTTATGTATGTTGCTGTATGGGAACTGAGTGTTGCCGATATTGGCACTATGCTCTCTGCTCCTAGTGCAGCAACTTGGGTTACTGTGCTAGCTTTTTAGTAAATGTGCTCCGAAGTAACCTACAGGGTGGCAGAGCATTGGAAGATTAAGATGTATAATACTGGTAGTAGAATCAGAATCAGAGATACTTTATTTCCAAGAAATATATTCTTATAGAAATATTACATACATTTCTGTTTCATAAAAAGAAAAAACAAAGATAAGTAAATTAAAACGACAATTCACGATTATATCCTTCCTCCACAACTACTTGTAGATGATACAATTTCAACTATATAAACATAAAAATGTTCCCTACCAAAACCCAATACAATCTACTAATAATACTGTTAGGACCTGGCAAGGAAGAAAAACATCAAGTACACAAGGAGAACGAGGACAAGCAATGTAATGTTAGAAAAGACGATGATGAGAGCTGGTGGGGTATCATGTGGAGGCCAGGGAGAAGACAAAGAACATTTCCATTTGTGGGAGGAAGCTAAACGTAGCTGCACATCCGACTTGAAGACGGCAGTGCATCACCTGCCAAGGTCAAGGAAGCCAGCGCACCCAAGTATCGGAGAATCAGAGCTGCACGCCCCCCCCCAGCGGGCCTTGAGACCCTCACGGGTGAGTAGCGCGCCCGTCACAAATCCCTGATTTATTGATTGAAGTACTGCTTCTGGAACGAGGATCTCAAATGCACGCCACCAAAATACAATGCATCTCTGTGTTGTTTAATTCTGTGCTGCTGGTGGCATATTGCACTAAGCAATAGAGGCACAAAGAGATATGCTTTTAATTTGTTGCACATGTTTGCTAATAATCATGTCTAATTAAGGCAGCCTTCACTTTTCATTAGCCTTGTGCAAGGCGCTCCATTATAAATCCATTCACTGTTCCTGTGGTGAAATCTCACTGCAGAGCTTTAACAAATATCCCAATTAGACACATTTTTGTCTAATAAACATGTGCCTCAATTAAAACATGACTAGAAGAAGTTTCAGTGTACTTTTTGCTTAATCATTTTAAATGAGAAACGCCTCCAGTGAGTCGGATGCCAAAATGTATAATTAATATCAGTTATGCTCCTTCTGCTTCGCAGGTTTTTGTTTTGCAAAACACATATAAAAATATCATTTATTCATTTCAAACTTCTTCCGAGGCCTCTGCATTGACTTCCCACAAAGAGTCTTTGTTGCATATTTAAGAAGAAATACCAGTGTGGCCTGGTGACTGCATAATTGGCTGATAACCTGTGCCTTAAACATCATTGCGCTGCTTAGGGACTCTAGGATGCTTACAAACCAAGAAGTAAGAAACCATGGTATATGTACTTTTCGGTATATGGTCTTAGATTGCGAAAACAACTCCTGTTACTTATATTGCTGTCCCACCACAATTCAGTTGAGCACTCGAGAGTCCTTCTTGAGCTAACTCATATCATATTCACCTTCGGATAAACTGTTACAATTATATATTTATTTTTGGATGTCGATGCTAAGAGACAATTTCATTAAAGAAATAATAGGTACGAAAGAAAGAAAGAAAGAAAGAAAGAAACTATTTAAAGGTGTGGGTTTCAAAATAAGTAGAAACATCAATCAATCAGCATTTGTAAAGTGCAGCACTGTCACACCTAGAGGTATCTGGGCGCTGTGTCTCAGTCGAAGAGCCAGGTCTTGAGTATCCCTCTGAAGTTTGCCAGCGAGGGGGCTGTACGGAGATAGAGGGGCAGGTTGTTCCAGGTCTTGTCTCCTTCTGAAGTTTGCCAGCGAGGGGGGTGTCCGGAGTTAGAGGGGCAGGTTGTTCCAGGTCTTGTCTCCTTCTGAAGTTTTCCAGCGAGGGGGCTGTACGGAGATAGAGGGGCAGGTTGTTCCAGGTCTTGTCTCCTTCTGAAGTTTGCCAGCGAGGGGGGTGTCCGGAGATAGAAGGGCAGGTCGTTCCTGGTCCTGGCTGCGATGAGGTATCTGCGGGTAGGGGTGCGCGTTTGATGACAGCTTGATAAAGTAGTGGCCATGAATGTATGGGTGCTTGAGGCTCTGCAGCACCCCCTAGCTAACCTTGAAGCAGTCAAGCTGAAAGCAGCAGTAGATGGCGAATGAAAAATAAAGAAGCATGAGAAGAGTTTTCCTTCTGGCGGCATTTGTTGAATTTTCAAATAAAGTTTTGGAAATATCAGGCAACTTTTTTTTACACAAACTGCTACTAGTTATTTTAATATGGTAATCCGTGTTTTACTTTTCTTTCTCTGATTTCACAGTGAGGGAAGGTTAGAGCATGTCAATGGTTTTCTAAAACGCATGCAAATAAAATGATTTGATATAATTTCAAACTAAATTTGCCAAACTGTTTCCAAATACCAAAGAAGCATACGGACTACCTTGAATCTCTGGTCCAGATTCACAATTTCATTTGTGTAAACATATATCGAACTTTCATACAAAAATGGCTAGGCTTATTAGCGCAAATTCAATTTGAAATCCAAAAAATATAAATTTCTACACATTAATAAATGTGCTCATGCATAATAGTACAGATGGGGGCATATTATCAAGGATCTGCGATGTTTATCGCAAAGCGCGCTTAGCGCTGTTTTTTTTATCGCAGGCTATCGCTGGATTTCCTCGCCGTGATAGCGCGGTATTATCAACGCGTATCGCAAAGGCGATAGGAAATCCAGCGATAGCGTGTAAAACCAGCAATAGCGTGAGAATTCCAGCGCTAAATTAACAGCGCTAATGAAAAGCTTGCTAATAGGCAAGTGCATACTCAACCCAACAATCCACCCCCCATTGACAAGATGGTTAAGGCAAGTTTTTTTCAGGCGTTAAATTCCAGCGATAAGCGCGTTTAGCGCGACTTTTCTTATCGCTTCGCGGGCATTGATAATAGGGGGAAGTTGTGTTTGCGACTGTTTCAATGGAGTTTTAGTCAGGAACGCCTACTTTGCATGTCATTAGCGATATATATCGCTGACATGCTTAGAGGTAAAAAACGGCCGCTATCGCTAAAACACTCACGCTAAGGCCCGTTAGCTGCAGCTTGTTAATAGTGTGATAAAAATATCGCCGCATTAGCGGCAGAAAAGTGCCGCTAACGCGGCGATAGAGGGCTTGATAATATGCCCCATGGTGGACTGTTACTCGTGATTAAATGTTCTCCTAGGAGGTGATCGTTCTCATGCAAAGATATTCTGAAGATTTGGGAACACATGTAATCTTGTGAAATATTTGAGTATGACTTATCAGCACTCTCAAAACCATTCTAGAATTATCTTGTGAACCAGTCTTGAATGGGAAGGAAAGACCATCAAATTTGGTGGATATGTTAGAAAAAGTATATCTCCATGGGTGAAAGTAGTTCCTCATCGAAGAAAAATGTGACAATAAATTATTGATATTGTATTTGTTGTAATGTGAAGGCGTTATTTTCATGCACAATCGTCGTATACACAATCACCCTAATGAAATTGATTTTGCATGCATCTAATTAGAAAGTTACAAATCTTTTCCATGAGCACTTCTGGAAAACTGTTGCAATTTTTAGGTTTCAAGTAGTACCCTTTTAGTAATTTTTTTTTTTTAAAGTGTCAATCTGCACCGATGTGAGGGATTAGACAAGCAGGTGAAGATAGACATGTCTTAAATGCTTGGCTCTCTACCTTAAGTGTAATGGGAGCAAAGATTTTAGTGGTGTCACAAACTAAGACACATTAAGGTTACTTTATATGATGTATACAACATTCAAACAGCACCCACTATTATTTGTATTTTATTTTAAACTTGAAACAATTGCAATTCCAACATTCACAGTATTTTGTTATGCAATAGAAACATCCAATGTATTATTGGCACAGTATCACATTTGCCATTCATCATACATATTTCACTTTTTCAAAGTAAATGAAAAAAAGCGCGGTTTACTTTTTTGATATGGCTAGTGCCCCAGAAAGATGAAATGAGGACTCATTTCCTATAACTGTTCACTTATCTATCTCCTCCATGTGAGAGAAATACTCTGGCATGCTGAGTGAAACACACACTTCCAACAGCATCAGTAGTCTGTCAGTCAGTTCACTAGTGTTCTACTCTAGCTTCACCATAGAGTTCTAATAAACAACTAGAATGCTAACATTCAAAATTCATGACAATATTGGAGCCTTTATGGACACAATGGTGCTGGAATAGGAGCAGCTGTTTAAACCCTTTCATGTGGGGCACGTTGAAATAAATAAAATAAAGGGGTCAATGCTTTTAAAGCTTTGTTCTCCGGCAGCCTGTTTGCCAGTGCAAGCATATTCTGTGAGCTAGGTGAACCATCTGGTACACTATTAGAACACTGATCTTCAAAGGCAGCTGTTAGGGGAAGACGGTGAAGTGATATCTACATTAATATCATATTGAGTCTTATCTCAGGTGCTCGCTATGAACCTCCAGGAAGTATATAGACCAGTTAGGAGCCAATCAAAATGCTACATTTGGTGATATACAGCGGTCTATGTACAATGTATTGCATGTTATGACTTTATATGACTTGTGATATTCATATTTTCCATCTTATTGAGATATTGTCTGGTCTTCAAAGCAGTTGATTTAGCTCACTGAATTAATTTACTTTTAGTAGGCCCAGGGGGTAGCTTGGTCAGCAAGACTGGGGGGAGGGGGTGTTCAGATTTTCCGACAATCACACTGGCATATCATGTTATTCGTTATATGGGAAGCAGTGCATGAGGGGGCTTAAGGGCTAGTGAAAAGGGAAAGGAGTGCAAATTGAGAGGGGTATCTAAAACACAGTATTTTCTAAAATAACCATGTTTAAAGACCCTCAAAACAGAGATGAGAGTGAATGCGTGTGTTTTTTCTTACTGAGTATTTAAAAATGCCAGGTGAAATTTGGCAGACACCTTAGCATACCCGACTTAATGCTCCTGTACCTAACTATCTATTAAATAATACATTTAATAGGGGGGGCGTAACACCCCAAACACCCTTCCTGAACCTACGCCCCTGAGTAGGCCCTCAACTACTAGAAAAAAGTTGTCTTTTTTATCCTTTATGCTGTGCTGCGATGCATGAGATCTTTGATATATATGGGTTGTCAGAATTCTAATATTTCCTAAACTCTATTCCCTATAAGGTGGTACAAAAACCGAAACTAATTACTGCCCACTTTGCATTCACTATGGAACTCTGGTTAACACCTGACTCAATTCACATATTATTTATGGACCAGTGACTGAAGGAAACTGAGATGAAAGCAATTCACTAGGAGGTTAATGACACATCACGCAGTGTCCATTCATTTTGAGACACCAGATTTCCCAAAGTGGATCCTAAGTTTTAAAACCGATTTCCAGTGAAAAACTACTGGCTCAACAAGTAGTTGTTTCAGGTGTCAATTAGAAATTCTTTAACGGCGGACTCGTGGTTCCGCACTTCACGCTAGTTTCCAACAAATCAAAGGTCCTTGCGCAGCGAGCCCTGGCACCAGCCGTCAAGTGGTGCCTCTGTGAAGCAGATCCTAGGTAGAGCAGGGGTTGGGCGTGCGCCAAGTAATGCAGTCCAAAAACTCAAAATTAGTAGTATAAAGAGAGTATTTATTTTCAATCGGTTTGTTCTCACAAAGTTGTAGTGTTCTAGTCAGCCAACGCGTTTCGTTCTCATGAAGAGAACTTCATCAGGGCTATTTATATTTGTAATTTATAATTTATAATAAAGTCGGTGCTACAACCGGTATCTCGACAAGTTAGCGTACAGCACGCTTTAGGCGGGTGCAGCGTGGAGTATGCTGAGGCCAATGGAAGGCCTATTCTCAAGGGAGTCTGTATATCAGCACGGTTGTGCCCCCTAAGGTCTGGTGTGCGTATGTCAGGTGTGCTGAGGCCCGTAGATGCCTAAATCAAAAGGTCTTAAATAAGGACGGTTGGTGCTAATAGGTAGCTGGACACAGATAGCGTTCTGTACTCTTCGAGTGGGTGCAGTGTAGAAACTGCTGAGGCCAAGGGAGGCCTGTTATCAGGGAGGTCTATATTGTAGCAAGTAGAAGCACACGAAGGTGTGTGTGGTTGTTCCAGGTAGTGACACTGGAAGCAGCGGGAGAAACCCCAGGCCAGGGTGGGCCTAAAATTCCGTAATCAGGAGCTCAGGATCTCCGGACCTCCGGTCGGTTCAGGTTGCCGAGTCGCTGCGCCCGCCAAAAGCGTGCCGTGCGCTAACTTGTCGAGATACCGGTTGTAGCACCGACTTCATTATAAATAGCCCTGATGAAGTTCTCTTCATGAGAATGAAACGCGTTGGCTGACTAGAACACTATAACTTTGTGAGAACAAACCGCTTGAAAATAAATACTCTCTTTATACTACTAATTTTGAGTTTTTGGACTACATTACTTGGTGCACGCCCAACCCATGCTCTACTAGTTGTTTCAGGTGGTTCATTTTCACAAACAAATCTATTTGATGGATCATGAACCATATATAAATGGGCATTATCCTACCGCCCTATATTTTGCCATGTATCTGTGAACATTTAGTTCAAAATCCACCACTGGCCCCTCCACCGTACCCCCATCCTTCTCCTGAATGTGTGCCACTTTTTCAAGTAGCAGTTAGGTTTTTCACAACACATCTGCCTTTAGTGTGAGCTATCACCCCTACTTTTAAAATTGTTCCTGCACAATTGGGTCGAAATAGCTCCATGAATATGACCTGCTCACCCAGAACAGTTCTTAACTTGCATTCCATGACGCTGCGTTTTAATGTCTTATAACTGCTGGTCAATACTCTTGAGAGCACCGCCGGACTGGGCAGAGAAACCAGCCCTGGCAATTCCACTCGGCAGGCCCTGGAGGGAGGGGGGGGATGTTGTGGCACTGAGAAGCTCTAGTTGCCAGCACTGCTGCCGCTTTTATTTTGTTACAGGGGGGGCGATATTGCAGCACTGCAGCAAAACCAGCCCCCAGTGAGAAAACTGCCCCCCACGGCCCAAAACCAGCCCCCTCCCCCTCTGGCCAACCGGGAAAATGCCTGGTGCCTACTACAGCCAATCCGGCCCTGCTTGAAAGAAAGAAATCTCCAGGAAATTGTGCCTCTAAATTATCCTCCTGCCTTCATTCCCACTTGTCTGATATCTCCTTTATTTGAAGTATCTTGACAAAAATGTTATATAGTAAGGAACCTGACCCTCTTGCCATTGTTCACAAGGGCCTGCCTGGTTCTAGGTGTAAAAACAGAATAACTTCTACGAAGGTCCTACTTGCTATAATAATCCAGAAGTAATTTTACCTTTTCATTTCATTTCATCAGCTTTATTTCGATCATAGAAGATCATAAAAGTACACAGCACAATGTAAATAAAATGCAGAAGTAAGATAATCTTAAATAACATCATTGTCATAAAAATATGATTAGAATTATAGGGACTAAAAGTTTAATATATCATAAAGTGCACTTGGTGCGCCTAATCCAAAGTGCATGCCAGTATCTAGACAGGCCAAAAACCACTACTCTGCGAGTATCAGTCATCAAGATTCTTAACACCTCGAGGTAGTGGCCCGGGCCGACTGGTTTACACAATGGGATTATCCATTTTTTCCTTGAGGATTTATAGTGGGGGGCAAAAGAATAACAAATGTACAATTTTTTCTGGACTGGTTTTGCACGCGGGACAGCAGTTCTCATTAGGAACATCATTACACCACTTTGAACAAAACTGTTTTGTGGGAAGTGTCTTATAACAAAACTGGAAAAATAGTTTACGTGCCATTGGGGGAACAATTTCATCTATTGTGTCCTCAAAGCAGTAAACAGATTTAAAATCTAAAAATTCAGAAGTTAAGCGACCCTCGGTTTTTACCAGTTCTTTTTTTAATATGACTTCCCAGAACCTTGCTTTTAGCTTTATTCTTGAAGTGGTGACTAGGCTTTCCGGGTTTGTCCAGAAAGACTCCATTCCCAACCTCCCCAGTAGCTCTGTTACTGATCTGAACCAGGGGATCGAGGATATGGATGGTAACCTCAGGAGCTCTATTAAAGGCTCCCGGCAAAGGCCAAGCTCATCCACTGACCAAAACCAATGCCAAAACATCAAAAGTTTGTAGCTTAGTTTGTGTACTAGCTGTCTGTGTGCAAAGTCCAGGTAAAGAGGCACCAACGGGGTACTTGAAGGTAAATCCACCAAGGATCTAAGGAAGCGATTTTCAATTACAGACAAGCAATTTGTGATACCAGTGCCCCACAGCTCAGCTCCATAGAGTACCCCTCCTAATACCTTGATGTTATAGATTTCCAGGGCAGGGGCGAGCTGTCTGGACACGGTTTTCCTGTGTATTTTGGTGATGTTAGCAGTCTGGTGTATTAATTGTATTTTAACTTTCTCGATGTGAACAGCCCAATTGATTGTTGATGTCAAGCGGATGCCAAGGTAGTCAAATGCGTCAACTCGCTCCAGCTTACTATTTCCGATTGACACCAATCTTTTGGTGTTGGTGGCCGCTCATTTTTTAAAAACTGTTAGAAATGGGGGTCTCTAGTTGGCAGAGGTAAGTACCTTTGTCCAAATAGGGACCCTTGCTTCTAGTCAGGGTAAGGGGGTAACACACTGTTGATAACCCCTGCTCACCCCCTTGGTAGCTTGGCACGAGCAGACAGGCTTATCCCCAAGGCAATGTGTAAAGTATTTGCACCCACACCCACAATAACACTGTGAAACACCACAAAGGTACACCACTCAGGTTGTTATAAAAAATAGATATCTTTTATCTGTTTAGGCAAGGTCAAAACATCAGAAAATCCACATACATAAATAATCTCTCTTTTGGGAATGTTCCTTGAAATGCTTTAGCAAAATAACGTGGGCTCAACAGTTCAGTTCTTAAAGGAAAACGGGTGCAGAGATGATATCTTTCCTGTAACTCATTACAGTAGCGCTGAACCTTGTGAGCGCTTGCACTACCCGGTTTGCCAGCCACGGACTTCCCCCTCGGTGGAATGTGGGCCCCTGGTACCGCAGCTCGTATGCTGGCCGGTACGGGCCGTAATGGCGTGTTGTATGGGGAAAATCACCCGCCAAAACATTGGTGCAGTCCCCGCCGGGCTCCGGCATGAGACCCCGGGCCCCCACGGCCAGCCGCTGCCTTGCACACCAATGCGCCCGTACACTGACAGCCCCGCCAGCTCCCAACCTGCTCCCGGCCTCGCACAGACAGCAGCGCGGCTGGGAACGTATTACCTGGGGATGATCTTGAGCTGGCGTGCACTCCTGGCGGTCCCCCGACCGGGGCCTTTCTCTTCCTGCAGCACTGTTTCGGAAATGGCGGGACTTCCTTCCGGGCAACCCTCCACTCGGCGTAGTGGCGACGTGGGCGCAGGCGTCCTGGTTGCTAGGCAACCCTCCGGCTTCGCTCCAGGGGCAACACGGCTCCTTCTGGTGACGAGCCCCCGTTGCCATGCAACGCCTCACGCTGGACAGACTCAAGGCCTTCAGAGGTTACGGGCCCACGGCGGTGAAAGCAGGCAGAGGGCTTCCCGGACTCCTCACAACCACGGGCAGAGGTAGTCACGGAGAAATCTCTCGTGTAGCAATGCGGGCTCCTCGCAGAACGCATGCTGGGTGCAAGCACACGCACGCAGCAATAGGCAGAGGCTCTTCTTGAAACTTTTGTATCCCTGAGTTTCTGCAACAGGAGGCCAGCTCTCCTCAGGCCCTTGGAGACTCTTGGACACAGCACACAGCAAAGTCCTTTCTTCCAGCAGGTGGGGGGGGGGACACAGCACACAGCAAAGTCCCCTTTTCTCCTACTCAGTGGAAACAGCAAACTGTAGGTCAGCCCCAGAACACACAGCAAGGGCAGTCTTCCTTCTCAGTCTCTTCAGCTGATTTTCTTCGGCAGAGATTCCTCTTGATGGTAGAAGTAGTCTAAAGTTCAGGGGTTTCAGCTCTAGTATTTATACCCCAAAAGTCTTTGTTCTCCATGTGTGAGGGGTCCTGGACCCAGTCCAAACCAGTTCAGGGTGCATTCTGCCAGGGCACCTCTCCTTCCTTTGTGAGTGTGGGCCAGGGTCATCAGACACACCGCAGGAGGTGGAGCCAGCATTGTGGAAGGCAGGCACAGCCCTATTCAGACCCAGGTGCTACTCCTCCCACCACTCTACATGCAGTTAGGTCTATTCAGCCTAGTGCTGACTTACTCAGCCTCCTGCAGCCACTACCAGCCCCTGTCACACACAAACCAGACAGTCAATTCACAAACAGGCAGAGGCACACAGAAAGGTTGAACAAGAAAATAGCCACTTTCTAAAAGTGCTATTTCCAAACTTAGAATTTAAAAACCATCTTCACAAAAAGATGTGTAATTAAATTCTGAGTTCAGGAGTACCAGATTCCAACTTTCTATCTTGCTGCTATGGGAAGATATGCAGGTGACCATGTTACACAGCATTCCCCATGTTATCCTATGGGCAAGATAGCCTTTCAATAGTGAAAAACGAAATTGGCAGTATTTCACTATCAGGACATGTTACCCACTCTAGTACATGTCCTACCTTTCACATACACTGCATCCTCCCCAGGGGGGTACCTTGGGCCTACCATAGGGGTGTCCAATGTGTAAGAAAAGGGAAGGGTTAGGCCTGCCTGGCAAGTGTGTACACTGGCCAGGACAACATGGCAGTTCACAAACTGCGCACAGGCACTGCAGTGGCAGGCCTAAGACACCATCTAAGGGCTACTCCTGTGGGTGGCACAATCAGTGCTGCAGGCCCACTAGTAGCATTTGAATCACCAGCCCTGGCACACTCAGTGCACTTTACTAGGGACTTACTGGTAAAGCAAATATACCAATCATGGATAGCCAATCATAATAACAATTTAACCAGGGAGCAGTTGCACTTTGTCACTGATCAGCAGTGGCAAAGTGCCCAAAGCATCTAAACCAGCAAAAAACGAATTCCAGCACAGTGTCAAAAATACAGGAGGTAGAGGCAAAAAGTCAGGGGAAACCACGCCAAGGATGCCAGGTCTAACACGTGTCCCCTCCAGCTGAAAAGTGGGGAGAACTACCCATCCCCTGGGGAGTTCTCATCACTAAGGCGGAAGAACCTGGACAGACCATCAGCATTGGCGTGTTCTGTACCAGGGCGGTGTTCCACCGTAAAGTCCATTCCCTGTAGGGAGATGGACCACCTCAACAGTTTTGGGTTCTCACCCCTCATCTGCATTAACCATCTGAGGGGCCTGTGGTCTGTCGGAACCCGGAAGTGAGTCCCAAACAAGTAGGGCCTTAGCTTCTTCAGTGCCCAGACCACAGCAAAAGCTTCCCTTTCAATTGCACTCCACCTCTGTTCCCTGTGAGTAGCCTCCTGCTAAGGAAACCTACGAGTTGGTCCAAGCCCTCGTCGTTCAGTTGTGAGAGTACTGCTCCCACTCCATGCTCTGAAGCATCTGTCTGCACCACAAACTCTTTGGAGAAATTAGGCGCCTTGAGCACGGGTGCCGTGCACATGGCAGCTTTCAGGGCATCAAACGCGGTCTGGCAGGCATCGGTCCAGATCACCTTCCTGGGCTGCTTCCTTGAAGTCAGCTCTGTCAAGGGGGCAACAATGGTGCCATATCCCTTGCCAAATCGGCGGTAATACCCGGTGAGTCCTAAAAAGGCTCTCACCTCTGTCTGGGTCTTGGGGGGCCCCCAAGCCATAATGGTATCAATCTTCGCTTGGAGGGGCGCCACCTGGCCGCTCCCTACCTGGTGTCCCAAATACACCACAGATCCCTGCCCTATCTGGCACTTGATGGCCTTGATAGTGAGGCCTGCCCTTTGCAGAGCCTTCAACACTTTGCAGAGGTGTTGCAAATGTTCTTCCCAACTGGAGCTGAACACAGCAATGTCATCCAGGTATGCGGCACTGAATTCCTCCAGCCTGGACAGTACCTGGTTGACCAGTCTCTGGAATGTGGCAGGGGCGTTCTTCAACCCAAAGGGCATGACACGGAACTGGAAGTGCCCCTCTGGCGTTGAAAACGCTGACCTCTCCTTGGCCCCCTCAGTTAAGGCAATCTGCCAGTACCCAGAAGTTAAATCAAACGTACTGAGGTACTGGGCAGCGCCCAACCGATCCACGAGCTCATCAGCTCTGGGGATGGGGTGTGCGTCAGTCTTGGTGACCGCATTGAGCCCACGGTAGTCCACACAAAACCTGAGTTCTGGAGTTGCACCGGGTGCAGCAGCTTTTGGTACTAAGACCACTGGGCTAGCCCACGGGCTGCTTGAGGGCTCAATCACCCCTAGCGCCAACATCTTGGAAACTTCTTCCTTGATGCTAATCCTGACTTTGTCAGCTACCCTGTAAAATTTCTGCTTCACAGGTAGACTGTCCCCAGTGTCCACATCATGGACGCACCAATTGGTGACTCCTGGTGCCAGGGAGAACAGGGAGGCGAACTGACCCAACACATGGCGACAGTCCCTCTGCTGTTCTGGGGTCAGTGTGGGAGAGAGGTTTACCTCATCCACTGACCCATCTTGCTCCTCTGCTGACAGGAGGTCAGGAAGAGGGTCACTTTCCTCCTCCATCCCATCATCTGTGGCAAGGAGCATTGTCACATCAGACCTCTCAAAGTGTGGCTTGAGGTGGTTCACGTGTAGGACCCTCAAAGGGTTCCTGGGAGAGTGCAAGTCAACCATATAGGTTACATCGCTCTTGCGCTCCACCACCTCATATGGCCCAGTCCACTTGTCTTGGAGCGCACAAGGCTCCACTGGCGCCATCACCCACACCTTCTGCCCAGGTTGAAATTCGACCAGAGTGGCATTCTGGCCATACCATCTTTTCATTTCTTCCTGGCTAGCTTCCAGGTTCACCTGAGCGAGTTTCCTGAAGCGCTAAGTCTGGTTGCAGAAGGCCAGCACATAGTTGAACACATCCTCGGGGGTCTTACCAGGGGATTTCTCCCAACCCTCCTTCACCAGGCTGAGAGGTCCTCCAACAGGGTGGCCATACCTGAGTTTAAAGGGACTGAACCCTAAGGACTTCTGAGGCACCTCCCTGTAGGCAAACAACAGGCATGGTAAGAAGAGGTCCCACTTCTGTCTCATGGGCTCCGCAAGGCCCATTATCATGCCTTTCAGGGTTCGGTTGAATCTCTCAACCAACCCATTCCCTTGAGGATGGTAAGGAGTGGTAAACTTGTAAGCTACCCCACACTCCTCCCACAAAGACTTCATGTACTTCGAGATGAAGTTGGTACCCCGGTCGGAGACCACCTCTCTGGGGAACCCCACACGGGGAAAGATCCCCATCAATGCACGGCCCACCACGGGGGCAGTGATTGTCCAGAGAGGGACAGCTTCCGTGTACCGGGTGGCATGGTCCACCAAGACCAAGATAAACTTGTTGCCTAAGGCTGTCTTGGGTTCCAGAGGCCCCACAATGTCGATGCCCACCCGCTCGAAAGGGGTGCTCACCACGGAAAAGGGTTGGAGGGAAGCCTTACACTTCCCTCCACTCTTGCCACTTGCCTGGCAAGTCTGGCAAGTCCTACAGTGTGTACCAGCGTGCGTCTTCATCTGGGGCCAGTAAAAGTGGGTGACAAGCCTTTGGTAGGTCTTGTCATGCCCCAGATGACCTGCGAGAGGCACGTCATGAGCCAGACCCATTAGGAAGGACCTGAAGCGCTCGGGTACCACCAGCACACGGGCTGCACCGGGCTCAGCGACCTTAGGCTCACTATAGAGTAACCCATCCTCCCAGTAAATGAGATGATTCTTGGACTCGCCACCTGCTGCCTGGTCTGCAGCCTGTTTCCGCATACCAATGAGAGAAGGGCATTCTCTCTGCGCCTCGCAGAACTCCTCCCTGGAGGGACCTCCTTCTTGCTGCCAATGGGTCAGCTCTGGCAGGTCTCCCAGTTCGGCTATCTGTTCCCCTGTAGGTTCCAGGGCATCCCCCTCAGGTTCTGCCTCCTCCTGGACCGTGGGAATTGTGGGGTTTCCCACGCCCCCTGCCCTTCATCTTCCTGGCAGGTACCTGGGCCACTGTTTCAGGCTCCAGGTCCGCTTGGTTACCCCTACTGGCTGCCATTGACCGAGTGGTCACACAAATCCACTCAGGCAGACCCAACATCTCCAAATGAGCCTGGCGTTCCACCTCCCTCCATGGGGAACTTTCCAGGTAATTTCCTAGCAGACAGTCTACAGGCATGGATGGACTAACAACGACCTTCAAGGAACCTGAGACCCCCCCACTCAAAGGGAACCTGCGCCACTTTGCAGAGGCGCACTGAGTTGTCCGCTGCAACTACAGGGTGAAGTGCATCAGGAATGACCTGCACCTCAGACACCCACTGACACCTCACGGATGTCATGCTGGCTCCTGTGTCTCTCAGAGCCTCCACCCTCCTCCCATTGATGGTCACCCACTGCCTGTACTTTTTAGTGTTCTCAGGCAAGTAGGACTCCTGGACCATCTCTCTGTCTCCTAGCGAGACAAGAGTCATGACTGCTTGCTCCTCCCCCTCACTGGAAACTAATTCCTCTCCCAAAGCTACACTCACTAAACCCGGTGTCTGAGCACCAGTGGGTGCTTGGGATTTCTTGGGGCACTTAGGGGCAATGTGGCCCTTCTCGCCACAGTGCTAACACCTGGGGGGACCCTGAAAGTTATGACGCCCGCCCTTAGGGGGCTGCGACATCTTAGGCTGGGGGGCTGGGACTCCTTTCCCTCTGAACTGTTTTGGGGCCCTTTAGAGAACTCCTTTTGATTACCTTTGTCCCCCCCACTCTTCTGCTGGGAACCCTGCCCACCTTTGGCTGTAGTACCCACAATCCCCTTGTGGACCCTGGTGCTGGTCCAGCGGTCCGCCTCCTTAGCAAGCTCACTGGGATTAGTTAACTTACTATCCAAAAGATGCTGGCGCAGCTCTGGAACACATAGACTGCTCAAGTGCTCCCAACTAATTAGATGGCACAACCCCTCATAATCAGTAACTTTGCTGCCCTTCATCCAACCTTCCAGTGCACAGGTGTACATTCTCACACATTCAACCCAAGTGTCTGAGTCATTCTTCTTTGAGTTCCTGAACCTCACTCTATACTGTTCTGGGGTGAGCCCATACTTGAGGCATAAAGCCTCCTTCATGTTGGCATAAGTCAGGGCACCCTCCTTCTCTAAAGGTGTCAAAACTGCGGTCCCTGACGCCTCAAAATGCTTCCACAGGCCCGCCCCCCAGCTTTTTTCAGGCACCTCATGCATCCTCAAAGACACCTCATATGACTCAAACCATGCAAAAATATCCTGTCCCTTCTGGAAATTCTGCACTATATCCTTGTGGATGTATACTTTACCCCCTTGCACTGGCTGTGCGCTGCCACCATTTGAGCTGGACTCCAATTGTTTGGCCTTCAGGTCCAGCTCCCTCATGCTCAACTCATGAGCCAAAAGCAATTTCTTTTCCTCCAGGGCATGTGTACCTTTGCCCTCTTCCAAGGCACGAGCCCTCTCCTCTGCCTTGTGCTGGATTTCTTTTTCTATTTCCAATTGCTTCATCTTGAGCCTCATGACTTCCAGCTCATATTCTCTGATCCTTTGGTACTCTTTCCGCTCTTCCTGGGAGAACTCCCTGCGGAATGGATGCTGACAGCCCTGGGGGCTGCTCCTGGCACAGGCAAATCCTGTGGCCCAAACCCATTCCCCTGGTCATCCACCTCCTCATTTGTATCATCTTCTCCTGCAGCTCCTTTGGCCTCCCACCAGGCTTTTAAGGCCTTTTGTAGCTCATCTTTCTTAGCGCTACTCCTTGTGGGACATCCCAAATCCTCGCAGAATTGTTTAAGCTGGTCTACCTTGTAGAAATACAAATCCTCAATGTGGAACTCCAATTCTGCCTTCTCACTGGCTGCCTTCTCCTTCTGAGACATGATGCTTTCTGGGAGTTGCTCAAAAATAGAACCAAAAACCAAAAATTCAGTATGTGGTTGCGTAGTGGTCTGCGCTAAACTAGTGATGTCCACTAGTCACTGTGGGTCAAGTGCAAACACCAGTTCAATCCTCACCGCTGACCACCAACGTTAGAAATGGGGGTCTCTAGTTGGCAGAGGTAAGTACCTTTGTCCAAATAGGGACCCTTGCTTCTAGTCAGGGTAAGGGGGTAACACACTGTTGATAACCCCTGCTCACCCCCTTGGTAGCTTGGCACGAGCAGACAGGCTTATCCCCAAGGCAATGTGTAAAGTATTTGCACCCACACCCACAATAACACTGTGAAACACCACAAACGTACACCACTCAGGTTGTTATAAAAAAATAGATATCTTTTATCTGTTTAGGCAAGGTCAAAACGTCGGAAAATCCACATACATAAATAATCTCTCCTTTGGGAATGTTCCTTGGAATGCTTTAGCAAAATAACGTGGGCTCAACAGTTCAGTTCTTAAAGGAAAACGGGTGCAGAGATGATATCTTTCCTGTAACTCATTACAGTAGCGCTGAACCTTGTGAGCGCTTGCACTACCCGGTTTGCAAGCCACGGACTTCCCCCTTGGTGGAATGTGGGCCCCTGGTACCGCAGCTCGTATGCTGGCCAGTACGGGCCGTAATGGCGTGTTGTACGGGGAAAATCACCCGCCAAAACATTGGTGCAGTCCCCGCCGGGCTCCGGCACGAGACCCCGGGCCCCCACGGCCAGCCGCTGCCTCGCACACCAATGCGCCCGTACAGTCACTAACAGCCCCGCCGGCTCCCAACCCGCTCCCGGCCTCGCACAGACAGCAGCGCGGTTGGGAACGTATTACCTGGGGATGATCTTAAGCTGGTGTGCACTCCTGGTGGTCCCACGACCGGGGCCTTTCTCTTCCTGCAACACTGTTTCGGAAATGGCGGGACTTCCTTCAGGGCAACCCTCCACTCGGCATAGTGGCGACGTGCGTGCAGGCGTCCTGGTTGCTAGGCAACCCTCCGGCTTCGCTCCAGGGGCAACGCGGCTCCTTCTGGTGACGAGCCCCCATTGCTAGGCAACGCCTCATGCTGGACGGACTCAAGGCCTTCAGAGGTTACGGGTCCGCAGCGGTGAAAGCAGGCAGAGCGCTTCTCTCAGATCCCGGGCCGGCGGCGGTGAAAGCAGGCACAGGGCTTCCTGGACTCCTCACAACCACGGGCAGAGGTAGTCACGGAGAAAGCTCTCGTTTAGCAATGCGGGCTCCTCACAGAACGCACGCTGGGTGCAAGCACACGCACGCAGCGATATGCAGAGGCTCTTCTTGAAACTTTTGTATCCCTGAGTTTCTGCAACAGGAGGCCAGCTCTCCTCAGGCCCTTGGAGACTCTTGGACACAGCACAAGTCCTTTCTTCCAGCAGGTGGGGGGGGGGGACACAGCACACAGCAAAGTCCCCTTTTCTCTTCCTCAGTGGAAACAGCAAACTGTAGGTCAGCCCCAGAACACACAGCAAGGGCAGTCTTCCTTCTCAGTCTCTTCAGCTGATTTTCTTCGGCAGAGATTCCTCTTGATGGTGGAAGTAGTCTAAAGTTCAGGGGTTTCAGCTCTAGTATTTATACCCCAAAAGTCTTTGTTCTCCATGTGTGAAGGGTCCTGGACCCAGTCCAAACCAGTTCAGGGTGCATTCTGCCAGGGCACCTCTCCTTCCTTTGTGAGTGTGGGCCAGGGCATCAGACACACCGCAGGAGGTGGAGCCAGCATTGTGGAAGGCAGGCACAGCCCTATTCAGACCCAGGTGCTACTCCTCCCACCACTCTACATGCAGATAGGTCTATTCAGCCTAGTGCTGACTCACTCAGCCTCCTGCAGCCACTCCCAGCCCCTGTCACTCACAAACCAGACAGTCAATTCACAAACAGGAAGAGGCACACAGAAAGGTTGAACAAGAAAATAGCCACTTTCTAAAAGTGCTATTTCCAAACTTAGAATTTAAAAACCATCTTCACTAAAAGATGTGTAATTAAATTCTGAGTTGTGGGGTACCAGATTCCAACTTTCTATCTTGCTGCTATGGGAAGATATGCAGGTGACCATGTTACACAGCATTCCCCATGTTATCCTATGGGCAAGATAGCCTTTCAATAGTGAAAAACGAAATTGGCAGTATTTCACTATCAGGACATGTTACCCACTCTAGTACATGTCCTACCTTTCACATACACTGCATCCTGCCCAGGGGGGTACCTTGGGCCTACCATAGGGGTGTCCAATGTGTAAGAAAAGGGAAGGGTTAGGCCTGGCAAGTGTGTACACTGGCCAGGACAACATGGTGGTTCACAAACTGCGCACAGGCACTGCAGTGGCAGGCCTGAGACACCATCTTAGGGCTACTCCTGTGGGTGGCACAATCAGTGCTGCAGGCCCACTAGTAGCATTTGAATCACCAGCCCTGGCACACTCAGTGCACTTTACTAGGGACTTACTGGTAAAGCAAATATACCAATCATGGATAGCCAATCACAAAAACAATTTAACCAGGGAGCACTTGCACTTTGGCACTGATCAGCAGTGGCAAAGTGCCCAAAGCATCTAAACCAGCAAAAAACGAATTCCAGCACAGTGTCAAAAATACAGGAGGTAGAGGCAAAAAGTCAGGGGAAACCACTCCAAGGATGCCAGGTCTAACAAAAACCATGTACTTAGTTTTAGACTTGTTTAACACCAGCCCATGGGCATCTCAAAACATAATAAAATCATTTAAAAGCTGCTGTAGTCCCTGCAGTGATTTAGAAATTAAAAGCGTATCGTTGGCAAAGAGAAGGGCGGGAGCTCTTTTAGCACCAATTTTTGGGGCATCACACCCGTCTCTATCTAAAAAATCGACGACACCATTAATAAAAAGTAATTTTACCTTTAGCCAGCAGCCATACACATGGCAGACCGAATCATGCACCTTTAATTGTACCCATTCTTAGATTGTATGTGTATTATTTTAGTCAGTATGATGTCAGATGCAACACTTATTGTTTGTACTCTGAGGACGTCTCTGAGTATAATGTAAAAGGTGTCATGTTTCTTTAAATTTACACATTAACTATTTGCTTGGAAAATGTCACAGAAAGTAACAATAAATATCCTGGTGAGTTATCTTGTTCGCCTACTGGGGAAAGACAATATATGAATGCAAGGCAAAAGTCAAACTCGAAAACAATACACTGCATTCATCTCACTATAAAACAGTATAGCAACTATGATAGTACCCACACACTTAGACACTTTTCTTTTAGATTGCTGACATTATATTGTTCTATGGTAATTTGTCTCCTAATGGCTCATCTCCAAATGACACAATGCCTTGTCATTGCTAGATTGTCTGCAGAATCTAACCCAGGCATGTATAGCCTTAGACATTTTGATAAACTCCTCACATACAGGTTGGTCCTGGTGAAAAAAGATTAAGGCAGATTTGGCTGGTGCTAATGATGTTGTTATTTTTAGGTCACATCTAAGAAAGTGGGACATGTATCCGCCTCATGGATTTAGGCCACAATCTGCTACATGTCACACAAATTAATTAAAATAAGCCTATACTCAATCCCTGATAAAGTGACACAACACAGTCTGGCTTACATCAATGGCAATGTGTAAAGTAATTTGGCAGTGTATATACAGCAGAAAAATTCACAGAAAATACAATAAAACTCAGTAGCTAACTTTACAGTAAAGAGAAAACATTTATGAGTAAAATAAGACCAGACCAAAAAAATCCAATAAGGAAAACTGGAGATATGAACTTTTAAAGATTTAAGGGAAAATAGTACCAAAATGCCCAAAGTGTCAATCATAGAAATGGTAGGACTTAGGTGAAATTTGAGGTCAACCGCGATAGAGCACTGGTCGTATACAACAAGAGGACTGGTCCTCTTAAAGGCTGGAAGTCAAAAAGTTTGAAAAAGTTTTAAGTCATCTTAGACATGGCATCTTTTGGCGTGATCTCCTTTTACTTTTTGGCTTCCGATCTCCTGTTTAGACCTTGTTTGCTGGCTTAGGACTTTGAGCGCCATGCAGTGCGAAAGCACTGTGCTTGCCATATACATACTTGTGATTGGTGTATACATGATTAGTGGATTTGAGTTAGCTGTAAGTCTCTTGTCCCGTGGTAAGACAAATACCTAGGTCATGTAACTCAAATGCTACTATGTGGGCCTGCAGCACTGGTAGCTCTTCAAACGTATCACAGGTTTGCCATGTCAGGGCCTGTGTGTGCAGGTTACTGTTACTAAGCTTGGCATTTAAAAAGCTACTTGCCGAGTTCTGCATATCTCTCGCTACATATGAGTACTCCCTGGGGGTAGGGTGCAGTGTAGTTAAGAGGAAGGGCATGTGCATGTGTGCGCCACATGCCCTAGTAGTGAATAACATTGGATGGTGTGTTCAGTACTGTGAGGCCTGATTTTCACATTGATTATCATGGAAGTTTCTGTGGGAAGGCTATTAAGCTGTATCCCTATTTTCAGAACAGTAACAGTATGATGTTTAGTATCGATGGGTTTAGTAATGGCTAATCCTCTCCGGTGGTGAGAGTCGTTTTGACATTACTAATGTGGAAATGCCACTTTGGGAAAGTGGCATTTCTATGCTCATGGTCCTCTGTGTGCCTGTCTCCAATCCATGCTGGGAGGAAGCTACATCTGTGCATTCCTGATAGATGTCCATAAACTAGGGGCACTCAAGGGAAACTGCATACCTTTGGCTCTGAGGGGCTTACTGGGACAGGTAAGAGGGGGTGGAATTGGAACCTGCATTCCAAGGGGCAGGGTCCTGGCCCCACTAAAGATATTGATCAAGCCACCCAGGGTAGGATGGCAGACAGGACTACATTTAGCGGGGGCCTGTGCATTTCAAATTGGCCTTTTGAACTGATCTCATCTTCAAAGGCCATTGTGGGTATAACTACTGGAGCTCTGCCTTCAGGAGGTTAGAGGCGCTTTTGGGATTTGAACCATTCTACGCTGGTTCAGCGCTGCAACATCAGCAAGAGAAACCATTAGGGCAGGAGGGACTGCAAAGGGATTATCCACAGACTTGTGATGACCTGGGGCTTGTTGGTCTCCAGGAAGGGGACTATCACTTGGTGGATTTTTGACTGGATGTTGCTGGCCTACAGTCAAATGCCTCCTGTCATGTCCCGGGGCCCTAAGCACTCTCCTGTCCACGAGATCCCACTGACAGAAAGGATCTCCCCGTTTCCACGAGATCATAAGGACTGCGCAGTGTGTGGTATGAACAGGTGGACGTTATTGTCGGTTGGGACAAGGACCGTCCTAACGCTTGCAGTAATCGCACTGTGCAGAGGAGTGTGCTCGTAAAGATCAGCAGCCCACCTGGGGTGCCGTAACGTGAGGAGTTCAAGAAGTACTAGGGACGTTTAACAAGTTCGAGGGACCGGAGCTTGCGACTAGAAACCCGTGCTAGCTCACACTTCATATTGTGTGGTGTCCAAGGGGTGTTTGGGGATGTTTGCCGAGTCCATGGGACCCGAGCCAGAAGTCTGGACTGTCTCTGACCTCCAGATCAGGAGGACAACAGTGCCTGACATCACTGCCTCAGTCCAAGTTCGCCGGCTCCCTCCCCCCGTCCCCACACCACAAGGTACTCTGTTGTTGGTAACATCATGACTGGACCCAAGTGGTCTCGTTGTGCTTTGTGTGTACCCACGGCTGGCTGCCTGGAGCAATTGCGGCTCGCACCTCTGCCCTGGGGAAAACATTTATCCAAATTGGAAGCGCGGCAGCTTCTGGCATCACAGTCTTTTGCCTAAGAGGGGGATAGTGATCTCACCTTCGTGAAGGTACCACGGGGGCCTTGACGGCCTAGTCCGGATGGATGAAACCAAGTAACCGTTTCCTTACGCTTAGGCGGTCCTGACAATGTAATCAAAGTGTCTCCAGTGGGTGCAAGTGTATCACTGGCTGGTGAGGTTTGAGTGACTGTGGGGCTGGGTCACGAGGCGTATGGGAGAACTGTCAGTTCTTGAACATTACAAGCTGTGAGGGGTATGCGATATTGGGATATGTCATGTTTTATGCTAATGTGATAGCGGGAAAGTGGAAGACCTCCGAGCAAGCCAGCATATATGTTCTGTCATTTTGATGTGGGAGGGATAGCTTGAAAAGTGACTACCTTGGTAAAGTATACACATGGGTTTATGTTGCTTTGGAGACTGAGGGGATAATGGGGCAAGTGAATACCTATGACTAGTACATATATGTTCATGCCATTCTGCTGCTAAAGGGGGAGTTTGACAATTGCATATGACTATAAAGCATATATAAGATGTGTTTGTCGGTTTCATTTCAATATGTGTGTAATACAAAGACCAGTGTTTTATACATATGGTGTGGAGTCTTTTTGTTGTGTAATCAGTGTGTTGCGAGGGTGGTGCTGTGCAATACTTTACACTTTGACCCTGAGGATAAGCCTGACTGCTCTACACCAGGCTACCAAAGGGTGAGCACAGGTTATCTTACGAGTGTATCTTACTCATCTTATCTGGGACAGTGGATTCTGTCTGGCTTCAATGCGTTCCATCCAGCCAGAAACTGCTGGGTCTAACAAGTCCCAATGCAGAAAGGGTCTTTATCACTTTTCAGAAATAAAATGTTGCAATTTCTTCAAGTCCCAAAACAGAATGGGACTTTGCAAATTTTTGAGATGAAAAATCCTCCCTGGGTGGGCTACTTCTGAAATTTTAGGGGGAATATGACTCACTTTTTTAGCAGTTCCTATTTGCCTCACCACACACCATCCCATAGTGGCCCTCACTCCTAAACTTTATGATGAGAAATCACTGCACCCCTTATGCAGAGCCTATGTACCACCCAAAGATGTGGCCAAGAAAATGAGCAGACCCCTACTCTGTGATCACTTAAAGCTTGTTCTGGCGGTCACTTCCCTCCCATCTAATTTGTTGCCAGCCTGATTATGGGGACAAAAGCAGGGGCTTTCCAAGTGTCACCTAACATTTGTTGTGACAGGACAGGCCCCTTTGAAGTTAGTTATGTTCCTGGGCCAAGCCCAACTGGTCTTTCTGCCAGGAGAAAAAAACATTCTCCCCACTCCATGCTATTGTTCCTGCTCTGGGAGCAGTTTTCACACCTCTTACTCACCTAATTCAGGCCATGTACAGGTTGGGCAGTTGCTGGAGAGCTAATGCAAATTAGCCTGCACTGCTTCAATCAGGGTAAAAGTAACTTTCTAAAAGTTACATTTCCCATATATTTAATACAATTCCAATTTTACAGTTCGATTGATTTTCTATTTAGTATAAAAATAAGCCTTTGAAAGGAGTCTGTAGCTCGTACATGTCAAATATTATAGATCAAAGTGCATAATGTATAGTTTGACTTTTCCTATGTACCAGTTACAGCCTGGCCAGTGACACTGTCATTTTGGGCTGGTCCCTGGAGGAACATACCATTTCTGATGTCATACATGTTTCACTCTTAAATATTATGCACCATACTTTGCAGGCAGCAAGGTGTGCTTAGGGGTGGCGTTTTTAATATTTAAAATCAGGTTTTTCTGCCTGTCAAAAGGGTGATTTTGACAGGTCTGGGCAGCAGGGCTCAAGCTGGTACTGTCAGGCTATACAGGGTAAGCCTGAAGCCATGTTTACATTGCCAGTGTAGTGGATGACACAATAGGTGTTTACGTTTCTATGCTGCAGGTGTATTTCTCCACCATATACTGTGGTCTTATAAGAAAGTTAAATGTGCCAATCAGGTTTTAAGCAAATTTCAACACATTTATGGGTCTGAGCACATACACTGGGCACTGGACAGCAGTTTCCACATTGTTAGAGATTACCTGCAGGAGAGTCCAAAGATAAAATGAAAAACTGATGGTGACCACCCAAAAGGGGGTCACTTTGCAACAGCACAAAAATAATGTAGAAGTTTTATAAGTATTAGGGGTGGGTGTAACTAATGCAATTCAGTGTAGCGTAATCACAGTTAACTAAACATTCTGCAGGATTACACATAATTATGCTAGAAGAGTATTTCTATGTTTAGCGCTATTTCTTAACACAGAAATGCCCCTGTGCTCAAAATGGGCACGACAATGCATTTTTGCTATGAAATAGTGCTAAATGCAGCAGAACATGAATAGCAAGTGCAACCAGTTGCTCGCGCTCCCTAAATGTGCTCTTGGGGTAGGATTTTCACCCAAGTCACCCCCGGCGTTTAGCAATATTTTCTTATCATAAAAGCCCCCCATTGCGTCCAAAATGGGCGTGAAAAGGTATTTTGCACTAAGAAATAGCATTGAATGTGCTGTTGGGGTAGAAATTTACCACCAACTTACTCATGCATCTAGCGCTATTTTCTTAGAGCAAGATGCACCCTCACGTCCAAAATTGATGCAAGGATGACTTTTATATTAAGAAATAGGGCAAAATCCTACAGAACACATATAATGAGCCTGAACAGCCGCTCACAGTCACTTAATGTGCTCTTGCGGTTGGACTGTTTGCTCCCAAATTACTCTTAATTACACGAGCAGGCGTAATCACGTTATTATTGGTAATTCCACCTCAAAGTGTAATGCGGAATTACCTAAATTACTCTGATTACGTCAGCATAATTAAAATTACACCCCGGTGTAACCTGGCCTAGCAAGTCCACAAAGATAATACTTACTAAGCCAATTAGTATCTTTAATACCTCAATAAAATATAACACACAATCCAAGATCCAGCCAAAATTTCTTTCAGATTTTTGGCATTGCCAAATGCTTGCTTTTTGTATGGAAGCTAGTTGTGTTGTACCTGCACGGTCGATAGCGTTTTTAAATTAGATAAGCAGCAGTTTCAACTCGGATAGCATTGCCAGATTGTGGAGCTATTTTTTCCTGAGGATAAACAGGTTGGCATGAAACAATAAATGCGTAGTGACCTTTCATTTGATTTTTCGCAAGTTTTCAGTTCACAGTAGCTGCTAATGCGTTTGGAGGTGTTTCTGTCTGATTTACAGTTCAACTCTTATGTACTTTCCTTCTCGTTATACATACTTTAGGAACTTTAAATGCTTAGCTGAAACAAATACATCTTAAGCAAAGGCGATTTTAGAGGACTGCGATTTGTGTCTAGGTATGTTGGAATGAAGAGTATTCTGTTCTCCCTATTTTTTCATTTTTATCCCATGATATTTGACATATGCTGAAACCGTGGACCCCAGCCAACTCATGGAAGTTTTTTAAAAACCTTTGCCATGTATCGCAACTTCAAGATGTTGGTGAACTTTGTAAAACTAAGCTCAGAGGAAACCCCATTAAAAAGTCGATTTTGTGTGGAAAAAAACACCCGCCCCCCAAATAAATCATAATTTTTATGGGACGATGCCCCCACCAAAATGGCTTCTACACAAACTCTGTATTGCTGTGGATAAATTTCGTGTCAGGTGAAAATATCTTTAACCTAAAATCATTATTGCGAAACGTATTACTTTGATATAAATGTATAGCACACAGAATTACATAGCACATAAGTAGTTCATTTGTATACTAAAATCCAATATGGTGCATATATGCTGTGTCACTAAAAGCCAAGCATAACACAGTAAAGCGGCCTGCAGAGCCTTGCCAGGTTTGTTGGGAGTGGTCAATATTCACAGGACACCCCTTCCACGCCTCTGAACATTGCTACAAAGTTGGTGTTGAGCTCTTAGTCTGAAACAGTCCACAATGTTTCCATAGGGACCATGGCCACCGGAAGTAATGCACTTTATGGTTGAATTACAATTTAATTTCACCGGATGAAGAACATGCTTTTTCAATATACCTAGCAAGAGCGTTCAATTCCCTAGCTAGTTGTGGCTAAATCGCAAATACAAGAGATGGAACTAGGAGATTCCAATGACAAATGTTTTTTCACATATTAAACTTCTGCCCCACATTGTCATCTCATGGCGATATAATGTGTGTGTTACTTAATAAGTGCACTGACAGTATTTAAAAGACCTGTCCACTTTTACCTGGATCCCATTTCACCATTGGTAGAGGCTTGTCTTGACAATGCAACAACAGTTATCAAGGCAATGAAGATTCTAAGGGGCATATTCACAAGGACCTACCGCCGATTTATCTCCACCTTAACCCATCAAAAGTGGAGATAGATTTAACACCCCATTCACAAGCGGGTGCAAACTGCAGACATCGCCAGTATTCCCGCGACTACTGCCCCAAAACTTATCCCCACAGAGGACACCACCAACTAACCCTAATGAGATGCAGAGTAGGCGTTCCCGTGCAAAAACACAACGAAAACACCACAACACCACTTTCACAACGAACTGCCAGATCTGCGATGCGAGTCAAAACCACGCGATAAGCCGCTGTAGCAGCAGGTATTTAACACCTGCCTCCTGCTGGTGTAAAGCCGGACGACTACCTGCAGTAGGCAACGGAGCCCCGCACACAGCCACACCCGAAGAACAAAACGCCATGGAGCTACTCATCATGCAGCTCGGAGCCCCAACAGGGCCACAACACCCACCGCCACCACTCCCAGGACCGCCACCCCCCCCAGGACCACCACAGAGGCAGCGCAGAGTAAGACAGCGGACCTACCGAAAACGCACCAGTCTCACAGACCTAATGCCCGAGGAAGTCATTGCCCTCTACAGGTTCAAAAGGACAACCATCATCCGCATCATGACCCACATCGCCCACAGGTTGACGGTCCCAACCCAGCGGAGAGCCAACATCCCTCCACAGACAAAGCTGCTGGCTGTGCTGCACTTGTTGGCCTCTGGTACCTTCCAACCAACAACTGCCAGAGTCAGAGGAGTCTCACAGCCAGCCCTATCAAAGTTCATCACACCTGTCCTGGATGCCATCATCAGCTTCATACCCCAGTACCTTCACTTCCCCCACACTGCGCAGGAACAGCTGGAGACAAAGCAAGGCTTCTACGCCTTTGCTAGCTTCCCACACGTGTTGGGGGCCATTGACTGCACACATGTCCCACTTGTGCCCCCTGCGGATACTGCACACCACTATCGCAACAGAAAGCCCACGCATACCATCAATGTGCAGGCAATAGTGGACCACCGGGGAATGTTCACCAATGTCGTCGCAAACTACCCCGGCAGTGTGCACGATTCCTACATCTTCCGACAGTCCATCATCAACCAGTGCTTCCAGGATGGCATCTATGGAACTGGACTGCTCATTGGTAAGTGCCAAATCAACACACCACACACCTCAAAGCCACCATCACACAACGCACAACTGTGGAAATGCACACGTGACCAAACCACATACAACATGTCAATCAACATGCCCATCTACCAGACACGACAACACAAATCCATGGTGATCCTGGGCTTCCCCTGCACACAATACAGCTATATCATGGCACCACAGCCACACAACAGCTGAACGTGTGGAGATGCGGAATGCAGCCATGTGCGAAGGATGCAAGTGACCTGTGAATGGGAATGTACACGACAAGTGAGGCGTGGATGTGCTGGACAGACATGGGTATGCAAACCACAGATATGTCCATGCAGACATCAACAGCTGGTGACTGGATAGTAGTGAACAGTGGACGCAACCATGTCACCCCAGGCCGTGGGTCAGAGCGTGGAAATGTCGCTCGCTGCGTCCCCCCCTGTGTGCGTGAGCGTAGTGGGTTGGCCCGGAGTACGCCAGGCCTGCACAGGGGTGTGGACAAAAACCATGTGGCGCAGAGCGTGGTTCTCTTCCGTAAAGGCCAACGTCACTGCCAGGGCGGCGCCTCGCAGTCCGCCATGAGGCCAATGCCGTGAGCAGCGGGGCCTGCGAGCCTGTGCGCCTGCTGCACCCCAGGACGCTGATACCCAGACCAGGCCTGCCCGCCCCAGCGCTCCAAGGCCGCACTGCTCGCCTGCCGACACCGTCGTGTGTCAAAGAGGGCCCACCACATGCCGGTGCTAGCTCCAAGACCCATGCCCGCGACCTTGGCGGCCTCCTCAGGCCATCGCTGTCCTCCGTGACACAGGCCCCCAGGGGTCCCCATTCGTTGACATACTCCACCGCTGCAGCCGGGCTACACTGCAGTCCAGCATGCCCCACATCTTGAACTGAGTCATCATTAATCAATGGCAGGGTCCATGCCAGTGTACGCAGGTGGAGGACTGAGAGGGAGATGCATCACAGTCCGGTGGAAACACGGATCACGGTTACGGAGGAGGTCAACCAGTAGCAAGGACTGACCTGGTGCCACTAACCCTGTGCGCCGTGAGTGACCGTCAGCCTCCGGCGGAACATCGTTGGTGTCTGAGCCTGTGGCCTGGGGGTTGTCATAAGCAACGGGCAGGTATGGACTTGGTGTCTGGCATGAGTCTGTGGCATTCATATCCGCCATGTTGCCAGACACAGCTGGCATGTGCCCTCTGCATCATGCCCTGGGGGTACACCGCCCATTCTCCCCCAAGACACTCCGCAGAAGGCACCTCTGAGACATACGAGACCCTGCTCTGCCCTCATGACCCTACCCCAGTCTCCCGCAGGTCAGCGTCCCGTGGCGGTAGGCCCGTGTCGGCCCCTGTGCATCCGGGGCCACTAACCCTGTGCGACTCAAGTCATGCTCCCTTGTTGTTCTGACATTGCATTTCTGAGTGCCTGATGACTGTTGGAGTTGTTGCCAGCACCAGCTACTACCTGAGGGCTGGCTTACACTCACCCCACACACAGCCAGCACAGGCGTCAATGGATTAGTGGGCCTGCCATCGCATCATGCCGAACTAAGTATTGACTCTTTTCTCTCTGCACTGTCCCAGGTGATCAAGGATATGCACTCTGCCCTTGGATGATGACACTCCTCCGAGACCCGAACACACCCGCCCAGAGGCAGTACAATGTGGCCCACATACGCGCCAGGGGCATCGTTGAACGCACATTTGGCATGTTGAAGTCACGTTTCAGGTGCCTGGACGGCACAGGTGGAAAGCTCCTGTACAGCCCGGACATCGTGTGCAAGATGATCATTGCATGTTGTGTGTTGCACAACATCTGTGTACGCACCAATGCCCCATGGATCCCAGTTCCAGAAGTACTGGACATTGATGGGGACAATGGGGCAGGTGGCCCACATCCCACTGCAGCTGCGGCAGGAATGGCCCGTAGGAACACCATCATTGCCAATTTCTTCTCATGAGAACATCACATTGTGGCCGTCCCTGGCAATCATGGGACAGTACAAAATGTCCACAAGCACAGCATGTGTGAATAAAACGTATTTGCAGGTTACAGGTTGTACTTGTACATTGTCATGTCACAGTTTCCTGCTGTGCCAGATGTGATTTTCCATGTTGTGCACATTTGCGGCACCAGTTGTGTCCTGTGTTCTGTTGTGGAGGTGTTGCTGTTTGTACCGGGATGTTGTCAATGTCGAGGTGCACTTATACTTATGTGCGTATGCTGCACGGTGGGTGATTCGCTCCAGCGGCTCTGATTTGTCTGCCACTGATCCCTTTCATGCGGTGTGCCTGTCAGTTCTGTGCTTCCACGGTGCTGAGATGTTGCAGCCTTGGGTAACTTGTGCTCTTTGTCGAGTTGTGACTCTTCGGCATGGTTTGTCTGCAGATGTGTCGTTGACGTCAGGGGTTATTTGTGCAGGTAGTTGTGTCCGCGTGTGACCTGCTCCTTTTCGGGTGTTGTCCGCACTCAGCCACCTCAGTGTCGTGCCGTGTACATTGCCATGATGATAGGACTGCAGCCAAGCTACTAGTCATGTGGTGTCTCTTGCATTGTCAGTGTGGCTGACGTATATGCATGTTTGCTGTGTTTCGCACGTGGACATGTGTTGGTTGTGTGAATGTTGATGTGTTGGGTGGGTGTCCCTTTGGGCACATGGTGTTCGTGGGACTACTTGGTGTTTGTGTGTGTGCTGAAGTGTTCCCGTTGGATCAGGGACATGATCCAGAGTCATTGTGGGTGTGCAGTGTGCCCTGCTTGATTGTGCATGTGTGCCATTCTGCCCATCTCCCCCGTCCCCCCACTCCCAGGTCGCTACGCACCATGTTGATGTAATGTTGGGTCATGTTGGGCAGTGTCCAGATCACCAACTCATGTCACCGTCTCCCGACTGGTGACTGTGGCCACCATCTTCTCCATGTCATTCAGCTCCTGGTGTTCTGCTGGCCCCCATCCTCCGGGGTGCGTTACTGCTTTCGTGTTGGCAGCGAGTTTCTGCTTGGTTTTGACATTCACATCAGTCCAGCGCCTCTTGTGCTCTTCCATTGTCCTCCTCTGCCATGTGATGGCATTTACATGGTCCGAGGTGGTGTGCCATCTTTGCCTCTTTGTTGCCAATGACACGTTGGAGGTGACGTACAGTTGGTGGTGGTGTTCTGTCTCATCCGTGGCGATAATCGGGTTTTCCTGTAGACTGTACCCCGTCTTCCTCTTCCTCTTCTCATTGCCCTTCCACGAGCTTCTGTTAATCCACTCCTCCAACCTCAAGAACTCTGATGTAAGGTTATTACTATGTGTCCACTTACAGAGCTAAAGCGGTGGCCCCAGCAAGAATTCTACCTGGGTCCAAGACCCAGCTTTTACAGGCTTATCCGAAAATGACCGGAAACAAAAGGAGTTTTTTTCAACTTGGATTATATATTTCAATGTGTATTTTCCCAGTGGGCTCATATGCAGTATTTAAGAGATTGTCAAATCCACCTTGAAGTGGTCAACTAATGAGTTCTTTTGCCATCTTGGGGCATGCCTTAGCCTAGGATGGCTGGAATGGTTTAAGTACAAAAATCACATACCATCTAAAGAGCATATCAGGGACAAATGATTGTTTGTGAGTAACACTCTAGGGACAGTGCATGCTAAGGTGGTAATACATGATAAGCACTTCCTGTTCTTCTGTCCAACTAAAGAGCCTGAGATGAGAGGTATGATATAGAAATTCATAACTTTTTTGGTCTGCAGGAAGACATGCTGAGTGGGGCCAGTAAAGCTTTGAGCATAAGTATCTTTACAAAAATGTGTATTGATATGATATGATAGCAATGTATATCTCGCACAGCTACTCTAAGGAGTGTCCCAGGGCAAAAGCAGTGATGTTGGAAATGAAAGTCTCAGGCCTGCACAAAAAGCCAGGTTTTAAGTTTCTTCTTAAACATTGCTATGTCACTCATGGTCCACAGCTCCAGAGGAAGCTGATTCCATGCTGCCGAGCCCCGGTACGCTAGAGATCATCCTCCGGCTCTTTCCCACTGAATCCGGGGGATCCCTGCCAGAAATGTATTGGCGGATCTCAGTAGGGTTATGAACGCTGCATCTGGTTCTGAGGTAGAAGGGCCCGATTGATTTAGAGCATCATGTACCAATACGAGAGCCTTAAATTTGACTCTTTCCTTGATGGGCAACTAATGAAGTGCACGCAGATGTGGCATAATACATGTTCACATAGGAACAATTAACAAGAGCGAGGCCGCCGCATTCTGGATCACTTGGAGTTTGTCCATTAGATACTCTGGTAAACCAAAGTATAATGCATTACCATAGTCGATTCTGGGTGTTATCAGCGCCTGGATGACCGTTTTCTTTGCGGAAAAGGAAAGGAGAGGCAGAAATTTCTTTAGGGACCTCATAATCCCAAAACAGGTGCCTACCAACATTTTTGCTTAAGGCCTAAAGGACAGCCTGTTACCAAATTTAATACCCAGCTTTTAAATGAGTCTTTATGAGTCTTTCTGGGGTCCTGGGGAAGAGGTGTCGTCTGGCCAAAAGGTTTGACAGAAATCTGGTGGGATCTTCCCAAAGAAGAACATTTCAGTTTTCTCCTCATTGCATTTAAGTTGAACAGTGAAAAACTGACTGCAGTAAGGCAAGTTTTAATCTGTGTGCCCTTCAACTCAGCTCCCTTGTACCAAGAGAAAATCAATTGTGTATCATCCACATAGAAGATCAATTTAGCTCCCAGTTCTTCTGCTAGTTGAGCCAGAGGGGTAAGATATAAATTAAAAAGTGTAGGGCTTAGGGCAAAGCCCTGGGGGAGTCCCATAAATAACTCGCATGGATTGGAGGAGCATGGGGGAATCCAAACTTGTTGGGTCCTCTTTGCTACAAATTACATTAGCCAATCCAGAGCCTGCCCTGTTACTCCAATGGCCTGAAGACAGTCATGTGGGGGACCGTATCGGATGCTGCCAATAGGTCAAGCATAAACAATACAGCTGGTTTACAAGTGGTCCATCAATTGCAGAGCATTATAATCTTAGATTCTACCCTTGTCTGTTAGGAAAGATGAGTAAATATAATTTGCTCATCCAGAGATTATGATATACCTTTAGAAATATGAACACCACAAACACTTGATTCTAGTGGTGTCTAATTACTTTTCAATTAACATTTACACACAGTTCCTGAAAGAAGATGTATATACCACACTCTGTCTCCAGTGATAAACATGATATCAGTTTTTATCGGTTGCAAATATTGTGTACATATCAGTGATATTCTATTCACAGTGTGTCATAAAATAGTTAAAACTATCAATTTCTAATTTTGATTTACAGGACCATATGAGATAATGCTTCCAATGTATGTGCTATTTTAGCTTTATCCTGTGTGAATTGACAATTTATGTTCAACCGAGGGTGAAGTGGCAATTTTCAATCAAAGTATAGTCTTCTTCGATAAGAACTGAGAGGCTTATCTGTTTCTATCCTTGGTATTCCAAAAAGTTTAGTTGTCATTGCATTGTGACCTCTGTATTGGAACTGCAATTTAAAACCAGGGACTTCTTCAGGAGAGATATTCTGTATGTGTTATGCATGTGAAAACATTAAAGACTTATAAGCTTGCAGTGTCTATTACTAACTTTGTAAAATAATTTGTTTCAAAAGGTTTTGAAAAAATATTTTTTTGTTATGGTCAACGTACAGGTTGGTTTCAGGCCAAATTTGATAGAAGTTCCTGGAGGCACATGTACATTTGTTCTGCTCTCTTTGAAAGTCATCATTTAGTTCTTTATCAAGTATAGATTATATTACCTTTTTGTGGTAGTATGCCTACACACCCAACGTGGGTTCTTGCTGATTTCTTTTCAGCGCTTCTGTCACAGTGACTCTGATTTCCTAGAACTAATAATTTGTTAAAACTCAGTAACAGGCCCCATGTTCTCTTGTGTATATTAGCAGACCCCTTCTGCATAGGTAGACAATTTGAGTTTACTGAAGTCATCAACTAACTTCCATGTATTATGTACATGGTCTGTCTTTCCTCAGGCTTTTCGATTAGTGCTCTGATGTATGGTTTCTCCATTGTCGATCTTCTTGTGGTGCTCAATACCAAATTGACTTGTGCTAACAACAATCCATCATGCTTTTTACCTATATCGTGCTGTGAGGGCTGACTTTGCCTTGGGAGCACAAAGGCAGAGGCTTCAGCCGAACAGGCACTAGAGCGCTGACCTTGCTTCATCCTCCCAGTAACTCTGCAGCATACATCACTAATGTCAGTTTGGCATAAACTGCAGTGTTTCTTCCGTTTGTTAGGTAATTTTTTTTTAGGATTGTGTCAATTTTTATTGTTTTGAAAAAAGTACAGGTCTTTCGCCTACAACCGGTGGCCGGTGAAGGAAAGGGGGGGAAGAGAGGGTAATAACTAGCGATTTAAACTTATAAATCAATGAAAATGTTAAAACAATACAAGCCATGCCCGCGTGTTTCGTGATGATGTCCGTGTTGTCCCACTTCCACCCCAATGTAGCTTAAGGTAATTTTTTTTAAATTACTTGTACAGGACTGTTCATGACCTAAAGGTAGTCATGTCCACCTTTCCTCCTTGATAATAAGGCAGGCATCTGATGTGAGCTACATTGTTAATTACGTTTTTGGTGTTTTTCCTTTCCGACCGCAATGGTTGAGTGGTCGGCAGACTTGTAAACAGTACCTTTTCATTGCAGCCGACACCTTGGTGCGCGCCAGTCGCGGCAACCATTGCAGTTGCGATGCGAAGTGTAGCGGTGCAGCGTCCTCAAGGTGCGGCTCGGTGACAGTCGTCCAGCGGTGTCGGTGAGACCAGGGCTGCGATGTGGAGTGAAGGCGGAGCTCAGTCCGGAATGCGGTGTGGGACGGGGTGGTGCGTCGTGAGACATACGAGTGGTGCCCCAAGCCACGGTGCAGTCACAGGTGTCGAAGTCAGCCGGCAGCGACCGAGTCGGTGAGACCAGGGTGGCGAAGTGAAGCGAGGCGGTGCGGAGTGCAGTGCCCACAGGGCACGGTGCAAGCAGCGGCTCGGTGGTGGCAGCAGCGGTCGTCGTCGGTGAGACCAGGGTTGCGTTGCGAGATGCGGCGGTGCCCTCTGCAGTGCCTTCAGGACACAGCACCAGCGACGGAGTCGGTGACGGAGTTGGTTGCTTTCTTCCCTCTGTGGCAACTGAAACCTCGGTTCTAGAGGCGGTACCCAGAGGTCGGTGAAATCTTTGCGGTCCCTGAGACTTCAGAACAGGAGGCAAGCTCTACTTCAAGCCCTTTGAGATACTCAGCACAAGTAAAGAAAGTTCAGTCCAGTCCTTTCAGTGCCCAAGGCAGAAGCAGCCACTGCAAGCCAAGCCAACAAAGCAACAACACAGTGAAAGGGCAGTAGTCCTCCTGGCAGCTCTTCCAGCTCTTCTTCTTGGCAGTTTCTTGATTCCAGCGAGTTCTCTGAAGTCTTTTATCTCCCTGAGACTTCCAACAGGAGGCAAGCTCTACTTCAAGCCCTTGGAGAAAACTCTAATGGCAGGATGAATAAAGTACAATCCAGTCCTTTCCCTGCCCAAGACAGAAGCAGCAAGCAGCAGTCCAACACAGCAGAGCATGCAGCAAAGTGGCAGTTCCTCCTGACAGCTTTTCCAGTCCTTCTTCCTGGCAGGTTCCTTAGTTCAGCAGTAATCTAAAATTCTGGGGTCCGGGCCCCAATATTTATCCTCAGTTTCTCTTTGTTCTTTTGGGCAGAGAGTGTCTGTGCTCAGCCGAAACCAGTTCTGTCCTCTCTGGTCCAGCTTTCCGGCAGGAGGTGGAGACAGCATTGTCCAAGGCAGACAGGGCCTATTCAGGTGCAAGGGAAATCTCCTCCCACCACTCTGAATGCAGACCAGGCCTATTCAGGTGCTAGTGAAACTCCTCCTCTGAATGCAGCCCAGGCCTATTCAGCCTAGCCCTGACTCATTAAGGAAAGGCAGAACACACAGCAACCCCCCCAGTGGCTGTCTGAGAGAATGCGCATCCCCAGCCCCTGTCACTCCAAAGAAGTCAAGCCACAAACCAGCAGAGGCACACAGGATGGCTAAGCAAGAAAATACCCACGTTCTAAAAGTGGTATTTTCAAAATCAAACACACAATATAAAAATCATCTTTACTAAAAGATGCATTTTTATATTCTGAGTTCAGGCATACTAAACTCCAAATTTCTATCTTGTCCCAATGGGAAGTTATACTTGTAAGATGTTACAAAGCATTCCCCATTCTATCCTATGGGACAGATAGCCTTTAAATAGTGAAAATTAAATACACTGTATTTCACTATCAGGACATGTCGCACACACCAGTACATATCCTACCTTTCACAGACACTGCACCCTGCCCACAGGGGTACCTTGGGCCTACCTTAGGGGTGTCTTACATGTAAGAAAAAGGAAGGTTATGGCCTGGCAAGTGGGTGCACTTGCCAAGTCGACATGGCAGGTACAACTGCACGCAGACACTGCAGTGGCAGGTCTGAGAACCCTTTGAAAGTCTGCTTGTGTGGGTGGCACAATCAGTGCTACAGGCCCACTAGCAGCATTTGATTTACAGGCCCTGGCAAACACAGTGCACGTTACTAGGGACTTACCAGTAAATCAAACATAAATCAAACATGTCAATCATGGAAACACCAATCCATAACATAATTTACCTGGAGAACATATGCAACATAGCGATTACCAATTAGGTAATCGCAAATTAGCTAATGCAAAACTATCCGCACCTATGGGCATATAGGGTCATAGTAACGAATGGAGTAGTATTACATAATAGCAATTACTTATTTACCAAATCGCTATTTGTAAATTGTAAGAAATCACATTTTGTGATTACCAAATAGCGATTTGGTAAAAATCCCTATTTGGTCATCACAAAATGCTATTTTGATACATGTGACCCTTAATTTCTTTTGAAGTATTTCATTGCATTTATATGAAAAAAAGGCTTTTGTTTTTATGTAAACCAATTAGAAATGTATATTTTGATTTCCCAATATCATATGGGTTTCGCAATGCAAATGAGCATACCAAACTAAATACATTTATATAGATGCCATCCTTCCTGGTAAACTATTTCCTGACCAATATAATTTTTGCATTAATTCATGAAACAACGAGTACTTCTGTAGCAAACCTGAATCTAATGAATGCTGAAAACAAATTAAAAAGGATATGCAATATTGTAGCATTTTAACATTTTATTGAAGTTCACAGAACAAAGGGGAAAAGGAGGGGGGAAGAATATGGGGCAGTTACAATGCAATTGCTTAGTTAAGATGTAGAATATTATCTTAAGATTTTAGCAGGATTGTACCAACGTCCAATAGCAATCGTCCACAAGGGCAGTGCACATATATAAAAGTGTCTCGCAAACTACTGGGCCACCCAACTTTTGATTTGTTTGATTTGCTTAAGTATTTTTCGTCATTTCTGTGTTTAACATGGATCAGTTTAAAGACTTACAGTATAATTATTACATCTATAAGGTTTCAGCCTTCTTATTTTCATTGTATCCGTCCACTTTCTCTCCCCCCACCCAGCTGCACTATAGTTAATATTGTTTAGAACTTTCGCCTGTGCATTTCAAATCATAGCTCATTGATCCTTTTCCTGCCCTTTATCAGAAAACATTCTGGATATTCTGTGGAAATTTGTGAAATCACTGTTTCTACTAGTTTTATTTACACAAAAAAGGCTCTCCTGAGCAATTGCATTCCTTGATTGTGTACCTGTATTACTATCTTATATTCAAGAGAAACTGGTTAAATGTCCTTTTCATAACTACTACACAGGGCAACGCATCATGACGTAAACCATATATGTGAATCTGTATTGAGTAATATATTGAATCTATTGCTGGAGCGGGCATCACGATCCACTTGAAGCCTGACCTTTTGAAGGTCACAACCCCTCCCTACACTCAACAAAAGTAGCAAAGGGCATATTGGATTCTGCACCTCTATATACATACTATTTATTTAGTGGGAACTTGTTAGGGCTTACTCACCACTTGTATGTTGCTTCTGAGTGATAAGAGAATGTATTCAATTGAATTATTATTTTAACCTTATATGTAAAACATGATATGGACTTCTGTCATTTTTTCACATTGATCTTCTACTTGATCTTTGTTCTGTATCTTGTCATTCTTTACATTAACTTATTGGACAAACGCATTATTCCTTGTGAAGCACTTTTAGTGGAATAGCTATTGCAAATACCCAAAACACTAGGGGCCTGTTTATGACTTTGGCAGTATAGCAGCAGGCCGCCACGCCAGCGCCCAGCTACCACACCACCAAAGCCATATTGAGACCGCCTGCCGGATTCTGACTGGAATCCAGGATGGACAGTCCTGCAGCGGCTGGCCTGCGGCAGTGCACTACTAAACCTCGTACGTGACCCTTAGCAAGGCACCGCAATGGGAACAGCATTGAACGTTCCTGCACAGCATGGACAGTTAAGTCCAAGCCCTGCAGGAACTGGGGGTGCATGCATATAGGGGGGCAACCCATGTGGCCCCCTGCATGCATCCCCTGGTACAGAGGCAACAGGGGACTCTGTAGGGCCCCCTCTGTTCCCTCACCACCACACTTTTCATGGTGGGCTCACCGCCATGGAAACTGTGGCAGTGAGGAAACTCCTAATATGCTTAGAGGTGCCACAACGGCCCACCATCATATTAGGGGCCTCAGACCACTACAAGACCACCAGGGATCTGGCGGCAGCAATGGTCCCATGGCGGTCCGACTGCCCTACTTGTAATAGGGCAGTCCAACCACCAGTGCGGCGGTAGTTGCACTGCCACCGTGGACCAAACTCATATTAAGGCCCTAAGACAGATACAAGGATGAGTAGGAGAAATGAAAGAAGAGCTTGTATGATGATAGAAAGATCAAAGACCAGTTTCCTGACTCCTCAAACAGAGTCAGTTAACTATTTGTCTCATGGAAAGCTAGGTGAGAATAATCTGCTCTGGGTCTCTGGTGGTGCCTTAGTACTGGTTGAGTGCAGTACCTTCACCACTGAATTACTCACATTTACCCTTTGTTCATTAGAGTGGAGGGCTTGGTGAAACAGTGTGGTTTCTATCTTTCTCTATATTGTGTAGGGGCGCATTTGCCCCAATTTAGGGCTTAATATTCCTAGTCCCTGTACATTTGGTCTCCAGGGCTTTGTCTGGATGTGTTTTCCTGTTGAAGGCTCCTAATGAGAACTTCTTGTCTGGTACAAATCCTAGGATATAAGACATTTTGCTGTGGCCATACAGACTGCGAAAGAATTTGTTGCTGAAAAACCCCTTATCCATTGTGATTTAATCAAAGTAAAAAACACACTTCTCCATCAGATGACAAAGCAAGGTTTGATTTGTGGTATAATATGGTTGATCTCCTGAGGCGTAGAGCTATTTTCACTGCATGGTTCTTTAACCACTAATATTGACTTAAAGACTTTCTGGAATGTCTTGATACCTGCTGTCACAGTAGTTCAGAAATGAATGCATTCACGTTTTGGCTACGTCTACAGTGAGGTTGAAGGAGAACTTTGGCTTGACCTAACTTAGGATGTGCACTTGAAGATAGGCACTCTATTTTCAATGCACTGACTTGTAGAAAGACTAAGATTGTTGGGCTAATGGCCACCACCAGGTATCTGGTATTGTTTGCTGGAGTCAAGGGACACATAGGGGCATATTCACAAACCCCTATCGCCACCACAACGTCACTTTCAGTGACGTTGTGGTGGCGTTAAGGGCCTCACCCTATTCACAAGGCAGCATTAAGCCACTTAACGTGGCTTAACGCTGCCTTGTGAATAGGCCTCCTTTCACGCTGTGTTTAGCGTGAAAGGGGCATGCAGTGGGTGTTGTGGTGGGCGTTCCACCGCAACACCCATTGATATTTACGCTGCCCCCTGTTCACAAGGGCAGCGTAAATAGGAGCTAACGCCAAACTTAAGACCAGGAAAACCCTGGTCTTAAGTTGGCGATACAAGGAGAAATGCTTTATTTTTCCTCGTTTTTGCATTTTCCATGTGTGCTGCCTTGTGCAGCACACATGGAAAATGCAAAATGCCATGGTTTGTTTATGTACAGGAAGGTGTCCCTTCCTGTACATAAACAAACCTCCCTGCTTGCAGACACCCTTGCACTCTGGTGCAAGGGTGCCTGCGTTGGCGCTAAGTTGTGAAACTTAGCTCCATCGCAGGGGGAAAAGCAAGGCTGCACCATGTCCTTGTGAATATGGTGCAGCCTTGCTTTTCCGAAGTGGCGGAGAGAGGCGTTAAGCCAAGAGGGCTAACGCCTCTCTCCGCCACTTCCTTGTGAATATCCCCCATAGGGTTGTGGGAATTTGGAATGGAATTGTGCTTGGATACATTTAACACACACTACATTTTCAGTCTTCGAATAATTTCACCACAGGAAGACTATTGTTCCAAGTTACTGCTTTTACGGTCACAAAGCAGGGAATGGTTACCAACTGCCCAGGGCAGATGGTGACTGTTTGTAAAGTGTAGGCTGTCGCTTTCAAACAGCTTACATCCTGCACGTTTAAGCCTTAGGCATCAGGAGGAGTAGACAATTGCCTCAAACATTGACATATGCTCTCCTCTATGTCAAGTTCACACTTTTCATGACATTGTGTCCCCTAACCAGCTGGTGGTTTGTATCTCACTGTGCAAAGTCCCTTTGCACAGCGAAGGGTTCCTGAATCTTTTTCTACAGAAATGCTGCAGGCAGCTCTGTTAGAAGCAGACACAGGATGTTTCCTCATACCCATTCCAAAATACAGTCAAGGCAGGCTATGAAAATGGAGATCCGCCATTTCTGAAACAGAGCATGATCAGTACTTATTGATTAATGCTATCAGCTAAGGGCATATGTACACATTGCCTAGTCATGTGACAGGGTCTGATCCATGGTGGACCACAGACAGAATTTGACAGGTTTCAGAGGAGGATAAGCCAATATTTACCTTACAGCGTGCCCCTGTGTAAATACCAGGACTATGCTATCTATTATCCATTCTCTATTCTTGTGTTTTCGTGCAAGCCCATTAATGATAAGACTGCTAATTGGTCTTTATCATGAACAATTATCACTGCAATATATAATGAAACATACAAATAATAGTTGTAACTATTCCTAATTTACTTCTTCTCTAGGAGCATCAGATGCCTTCGAAATATCATTCATTGGAACCTGATCACAACGTTCATACTCAGGAATGTGATGTGGTTCCTGCTTCAAATGATAGACCACAATATACATGAAAGTAATGAGGTAAGAAAACTGTTTTGTGTATTATAATAAACTCAAAAGATTAAATCAGGAAGAATGCTGAACTTTGATCAAGCCTTGCATGGAGAAAAGTGAAAAAGTAGATGACTTTTTGTGCACCCTTATTGTAAAAAGAACATGTCATAGTCACTAGTGACGTTGCCCTAAAACACAATATTCCATGATTGCCTTCCAAAATCAGGGGATTTTTTTCTCCAAATGATACAAATCATGCATTTGCTTATAAAATCCTTGAAATCCACTGGGTTGTCTTTCACCCTGCATCTGTGAAGAAGAACTATTTTTTTCTTCTACTTGCACATGTTCCTCACTCTGACACTACCTTGATAAAAAAAACGAATTCTATTTCTCACCTTTGGTGGAGCACAATTCTGTTACTCACAAATATGAATGGAGAAATATGTTGAAAGCTCCTTGTCCCTGATCTCTTCTGTCAATTGGGTGTCACCTTGCCATCATCAAATATTCCAGACTCCAAAAAGCGAGCTGTGATCCCCACTTTATTTCCACATACTTCACCAAAGTTCAGTACATGTGTAGTAACTGCAGCAGAAAATGACTTGTATAACTGGATCTTTTCTCTCAAACACAACACTAACATAAAGCCTCAGCTGCCAGGCTGCACCTGGGGAGCACTTTGCAATGGACATCACAGAGGTAATGTCTCAGGACTTCTACACATATTGGCATAAAGGGTCTGTTCAGTTCAGAGAAAAAAAAACTGTTCTCTTTTCCTAGTCCGCCATTGCTAGCAATGACTAACAATAGGTATTCTAGAATGCTGCTTTGTTTGATGATGTCTGCTGGGGTTTTGAGCCATAGGGACTGATTTAGAGTTCGGCTGATGGGTTACTCTATCACAAATGTGACGGCTATCCCATCCACCATATTACAAGTGCATTATATCCAATGGCTCTTATATTACAGCGAACTCTAAACCAGAGTCCTGCTCTTTCCGGGTTTTGCGGAGAGCAGTGGGTTGCCAGACCGAGAGATCGCGAGCAGAGTGAAGCGGTGGGAGCGGTGCACGGTACCGAGGAGCCTTCCCCACCCTCCGTGCAAGAGAGCCGCGCCCAGATACCACCGCCGGCCACTGGTCCCGGATACTGTCGGAGTGTCGCACTATCGGAGCATTCCCCCTGCCTTAGCTCCTGTCAGCATACTCTCATCCAGAAATACTTGAAGTCCCATGGCAAGCGCGGCCGCCATTAGTAGGCGGCCACAGTGAGTGTGTGCCCTTGGCGGCATCGGGGAGGCGGCCTGATTAGTTCAGGTGCAACCTGCGATCCCGCCTTGAGTGCCCCGCTTGCCACAACCCTTCCTTTCAACACTAACTTTTTGCCGCGCGCGACGAAGCAGCTACCAAGCAGGCTTTCAGGGGCTGAGGGAAGGCGGAATGTGGAAAACGTAGGAGAAATTCTTTTCCACCTGGATCTAAGGTACGAAGGGGGTTAGAGGTGAGGGTTGGAGCACAGAGGCGAGGGAGACAGGGTTGGCCGCAGAAGCCCAGCAAGGTCGGGTGTGGTTTGTGGCACTCGCGAGTGCTCACTCTGTTTGCTCTTGCCCTGGGTCTTTACAACTTTACGACTTTGCTTAAAACTTTGCAGATTAACGAAGAACCTAGAAAGAAAGAATACAGAAAGCTATATACTAAGCTACGATTTTGCACTATTTGCGTACGAGATCATTGTCACGAGACACGACCCACTGTGAGAATCCTCGACGCAAAATGGCGTATAAAAAACTGAGATCACGAACAATTTTTATGAAAAGATTGGGAACGGAACAAGCATTACGAAGGAGTGCCGGAAAGACAGCCCGACTAGGAAACTCTGCAGTGAACTCTGAAATAACTAAATATTTCACAAAACAAAGTACAAAGGAACAGGGGAAAATCCAAAGCGAACAACAAAAAGTGTTGACAGAAGACAAAGAAAAGAAAGCAGAGGATACTAATAACCTCACTCAAAGTCAAAAAGGATATGTGGAAGATTTAATCAGTAACTCAAGAATTTTGGAAGAATTAATCAGTAACCCCACAAATTTAGAACTAGCAAACACAGAAGTACAACAAGGTGGCTCTAATACTTCTTTAGATTTAGGTGACCAGAAGTCACAGCAAACTTTAGAATTTGATGTCACCTGTCCAGATATAAACATCAAGGACTTGGTCTTTTGCCAGGACTCAAAGGCACCAAAGGAGACACCAATAATCCAGAATAGTACCCCACAAAAAACATCTGACCTAGAAGGGACTCTCTCTCATTCACCAGATTTTTTACTTTTAAAGACCATGGAATCCCCCAATGGATATACTTCGGTGTCCAAAGCCCTATTTACACTCCAAAGAATTTTGGAATCAGTTCTTTCCCATCTCGGGAACATTCTGGAAAACTCTGATCAGATGCTGGATACTCAATTAGGAATGTTAAAATATCTAGTAGAAAACAAAAAGAGGAAACAACAATTAAAAACACAACCACTGGTAGTAAAAGGAGAAGTATCAACTGCGGAAAACCTCCTTAAACCGAAAGCCTTTCTATCAATAGGAGAACTCTCTCCGCTGAAGAAAGAAACAGCGAGGCCGGAGCACACAAAAAGTAAATAAGGGAAAACATGAGTTCAACAAATTTATTCCCTTAAACAACTTTTCAAGGAACCTAACAAGGTCAATACTCAGCAGCCGGTAACTGCATATTATCCAATTTTCACTCAACAAAAAACAAAAGCCCTACCAAACCTGAATATTACTCCTTCGTCCAAACAAAAAGTAATAGAAATCTCTGCAACTTCGTCCTTAGTCTCCCCGGTTCTGCAATATCGAAAAAAGAGAGGAGATTTAATAAGACCAAGCGAAAAAGGGCAAAGAAAAGGGCGATAATAAGGTTTCTAAAGCAGAAGGCCCGGAAGACAAGGTTTTCGAATATCTTACCTTCTGTACTCATGTCCTCAGAAAAAGAGGAAAGTCAAGAAAAAGTACAAAATCTGACAGAAAAGGGGCAGAACTTTTCAATTAAAAAACAAAGGGTAAATTCCAATCAACTCAATCCTATGGCCCCAAGTTTTTTAGCTACAGCGACAGGAATAGAGTCGCCTGCACAAAAGGATGTCCAACTAAGGGACCTATTTATGGGGAAGATGACTATTCAGTCGCAGAAGACTATCATGCTTCCTGGAAATTACAGATCTATTCCCCTCGGGCGATGTCCCGCTTAACCGAGAGAGAATAACAAATCTACTTCAAAAGATACATCCGCTACAGTCTCTATCAAGAAATGAAATAAAATTTGTAGTTTTCCCAGAAAGATCTAAAACAACGATGGCTGTCGTAGAATTTTGGTCTCCAGTGATACCAGGAATAATATTAAAAGAAAGTGAGATTCTACATAAATATGGATTTGACGTGGCACTTTTAACAAATAACGAAACCCAAAGATATGATAAACCTGAGGAAATTAATAAAATAGAAAATCAGTATCTGTTTCAAAGGCAAAGTGACATAAATAACCCTCCAAATTTCTTTAAAGAAAACATATCCATCTCGATTACGAATGGAGAAAGGAGAAACTGGAACAAAAATACACAAAAGAAGGAAATTACAACCAATGAAAATAAATGGGCATGGATCGTGGAGAACCTAAACAGTAACAAACAGGGTCAGGAAATCAAACGCCCTTTTTAACAACGGTTTGACCATTTCTTCCTGGAATATAGCAGGAAAAACTCAGGAGAAATTAGCATTAATTACAGAAGACTGACCAGGGATTGTGGCCTTACAGGAAACTTGGTCAATAACAACTTTTGACCACCTCGATTATTTTGTGTATGACATTCCAGCAGAACCGGTCGGTCGGGGTCACGCGAAAGGAGGGATAGCAATTCTCCTTAACGAAGACTTTTATTAGGATCAGGAAATCATCCCAATGCGTTCAATGAACATTCAATGTATCAAGGTCAAATTCGGGATCGACCCTATGGAAACCTTAAATGCCCTTCTTATTTTTAATGTTTATATTCCCCCAGGTTCTAAAATGGATGCACTCGAGATAAAAATATTTGAGGGAATAGAAAAGGTGGTAGAAAGACAAGGTTTTCCCTCAGTTTTCCTAACAGGTGACTTTAATGGGAAAATATCCAATGACTTATTAGAAAAATGGGTTAATGGCGAACAAGAGGAAGCCTTGGCAATCCCAATTCCACAATTTCCCACAGGAAGTAAAGCAGATAAAAGAGGGAAAATTCTATTATCCTCACTTCCAGTGCTGAACGGAGTAATATTAAATGGCAGTATAGAAGGTGATATTCCGGCATCCTGCACAAGAAAAGGCAATTTTAATACTTCAATTCTGGATTATATGATTTGCAGCCAAGATTTGTTTGGATCAGTCTCACACTTAAATATTAATTTTGTTTTAGGAAGTGACCATGCAATATTACACTTAACAACAGTGTTAAAACTGAAACCTACATCTCCAGGGCACATCATGTATTTACAAAGTACAGTACTGGTGAACCAGGTCCAAGGGCGGCTGATATGGAATTCGAGAACACTTAACAGAATTACTTCCGTAATTGAGATAGCACAATCATTACAGATCATTCATTCAACAAATCCGATAATTAATTTTGAAGCAGTCACCAATAAATTGGTACAATCCTTGCAGGATAATCTAAAACAACAAATTCCAATATCAGCAAAAAACAAAAGACGGAACTTAGACATAAGTGCAATTGAATTAAATAAATTAATAAGGGCGCAATTCCTTCAATTCTCTCAAATAAGACAATGTGAAATTAATATTTTAAAAAATCGTCGCAGGAGGGATAAGGAAAAAAAACGTTAAAAAATGCAGGATAAAAAATGGGTGGACATACAGATTGCAGCAAAACAAAATAATAAACGTTCCTATTGGAATATAATTGCCAAAGAAACAGGCACAAAAAAATCACTACAAGCTATTCCAGTCCCCCCATCAGAATGGGAAATATATTTAACCAACTTATATAAATTAAACGAGAGGATAGAAAGTTCGACTCTAGTGTCAAGAAAGCTAGGAGGAAAAATTTCAGATAACAGAGCTCCATCTCCTCTTCAAATTGAATACTACATAAAAAAGGCAAGAACGTCGGCAGCAATGGGTCCGGACCAGATACCAATTAAGGTTCTCCAAAGTAACCCCAAAGAGTGGAGCACGTTTTTAGCTCCCCTTTTTTCCCATAACTTTGAATCTGGTGAAATTCCAAAATCTTGGAAGGGGAGCATTGTTATCCCAATCTATAAGAAGGGCTCCAGGCTGCTCCCCTGTAACTACCGGCAGATAGCTCTCCTGGATACAACCGGGAAAATCTTTGCGGCAAGTGTTTTAGAACATCTTAAAGAGTGGGCATTTTCAACAGGTTCTATTCCCTTAAATCATGCAGGGTTTAGACAAAAACACTCTGTCACTGACAACATTGCAGCGCTGCAAACAATAATCGATAAATATGTCATCTTAAAGTCACAGGTTGTTAATGTAGTCTTTGTCGACTTTACGACTGCATTTGACAGGGTGGATAGAGCAATACTCTGGAGAAAACTTAGAAAAATGGGAATTCCGGCTAACCTCCTTCATTTAATAACATCATTGTATTCAGAGACATGGTCTCAAGTTCAAATGGGGAAGGAGAAGGGTCTTACTAGCCCAATAGCTACACCTAACGGCCTTCGGCAAGGGTTCCTCCTAGTTCCCATACCTTTCTCTCTATATCTTAGTGACCTGCCAGAAAGCTTCAAACAGGTTAGCAATTTTCCACCTAAAATTGCATCTTATAAACTACACACTATGATGTATGCAGACGATGTAGTCATCTTAGATCTGACTCCATTTGGTTTTCAAAGGAATCTGCCAGCACTTACTAAATACACTGATGAAAATTATCTAATACCAAATATCACTAAAACAAAAATTGTTCAGTTTACAGGAAGGAAACGTTATGCTAAATACAACTGGACTTTAGGGGGAAGACCGCTGGAAGTTGTAAAGGAATACACATACCTAGGGAGAATTTTTACAAAATCTTTGCAAAACTTGCCTCACCTGCAGAAGTTGGGCCGTAAAGTCGACGTCCATGTTGGGGCACTCCTACGATTATACTCCTCCACTGGCCAAAGGCACTTTTCTTCTCTTCTTCAAGTATATAGCTCTAAGATTCCACCAGTACTATCGTATGCACTTGAATATATCCCATTAAGCCAATGGAAACAATTGGAACTGAAAGAAGGGAAAGTCCTACGGAAACTGACTAAGATGTCCCAAGCCGTGCCGATACAAGTTCTTCGTCTTGAACATTCATTAGTCAGTTTTTATGCCAGAGGCATTACCAATATCATAAGATGGGTATATAATCTTATCCATGTGGACCAAGGGACCTTACGATCCCTACTAAAAATAGAGACATTTGAACAAGGATCTCCGAATTATGTCTTCAGCAGAAATTTATCTATTGCTTTTAAAATATCAAATGTTACTATTGATTTGTTGCAATCTTGGACTCCCGCTCACTTGAAGCTTTTTTAAAACATTTGACACCAAGGTTAAGCTTTGATCTTGATATCCAACACTGTTCCAAATTGCTACTGTATAAACAATACGCTGAAACAATTGAATATAAGAAAGTGCAGCAGTATATTCGTTTTAATTTAAAGCATGGAGTCAGGCGAAGCACTATATTACTCCGTCTCAGGATACTTCCCCTAAAATCATTCACATTCAAGTGGTCTTTAAAGGAAAAAGCTAGTAGTTCATGTGATCTGTATAATGGCGGGGTGCAAGATTTGGAACATGTGCTGTTTGTCTGTCCAAACTTGACTGTTGTAGAAGCTAGAAAGAGGTTTATACAACCAATTCGAACAAAATGTAAAATTAATTCGGTTCAGAACCTGATTTCGCTTTGTAAGGCACCGCCTAATGAATTTGTGTGTTATAACATGTTTACATTTTTAAAATCTATTTTAATTTTGTACTAGAATGACATTTTACTATTTTAAATGTAATTTTATTTTTTAAACATTTGTTGTTCTCAGTCGAGAACTAAATCAAATAAACTTAAACTTGACTTAAAAAAAAACAAAAAAACTTGGGGGCAGATTTACAAGCCCCTTGCGCCACTTTTGCGTCATTTTTAACATGGGGAAAATGACGCAAAAGTGGCGCAAGGGGCTTGTAAATCTGCCCCTTGAACTCTAAACCAGGCACATATTGTGACCTCGTTCACCAGATGGCCCCTTAATAGAATCTAGTTTTCATAATACTAACCTCAGTTCATTGCATATCAGTGTAACTCAATGTGAAATTAAAATAGATATAATCTCTCAAAAAATAGGTGAAACTTTGCCCTTAAGAGTCCTGGACAAATAGATTGTAGTGGCCAATATAGACACTTATCGAGATGAAGCCAGATATTTTCAATGTGTAAACCCAACCCATACACACTATTTGCTCCCTTACTCCTATCTCTTTAATCCTTGTCCAAACACTGCATGGAGGCTGAGCAAACCGCCTCCTGTTGGTTTGCAGAAGTCTGCTCACTGTGAAACAATGGGTGAAATTCATGTTTTGTTTTCTAGCCAATAATGGACTTTCACTAGAGCTATGCATAGACAGAGAGAAAACTGATGCCCCTTCACGCAAGGCCACACAGTGAGCAGTGCCTTCAATTTGCCATTTTCATTTTAAAATGGGAAAGCTGGTTATACATCTTTTCATTCTGAACTGCATAGAAATGTATAGAAATGTGTAAATGTATAGAAATGGAGGACATTTGACCACATGACATGCTTTGCCCTGAGAATTATAGTAAGAAGATTGTGCTCCTTAAAAAATCACAGCTAAGGTAAATCGAAGTAAATGTGGTAGCCTTCAAAAAGGAATGTAATTGCTAAGCCACCATCTCTCCACTAACTTTGTGGCATTTATCTGACCTTTACCCCGGGCTCTTAAACAGCCAGTTGTGATGGGGCAGTTTTATGGTGTGTAACTATTATTTACCACTGGTGTGCTGGGCCTTAGATTTTGTTGAAATATTCATTTCTTGCGCATATCTCCTACTCGGATATTGACTTTACTAGGGGTATGATGATCAAGTTTGAAATCGAGCCAGAATTAAAAGTATACATGTCTTTGTCTACAGTGATGAAATATAGTAGACTAAAAATACCGTGGGCACACAAAACAGGAAATACTAGAAATTCTTGTTTTGAGGTATAACCCTAAACAATTTTATACTAATTATGCAGTGAGTAACCACTTTTCAAACTAGCACTAGGGTTACGGACAATATAGGTCTGTGAGCAGGTGATTCAAGATTTCAACAATTTCTGAAACTCTCTTCCTATGAGCAAGCAACCATTATAAATTACTAAAGGTGTGTGATAGTATGTAATGCTAAAGAATATTTGCTACAGTATGTCCACCATTTTTCAGGTTTTTAGTAGACCTGGGTGCAAAGAGGGAAAACACGCTAGAGCGAGTCCAGTTAACGGAGAAATCGTCAAATTAAAAAAACTAGAATGTAAATAACTTTTTCGCAAGCATTTCATTAAAAGTGAGCAAAATTAGGTTTTTAGCATGAAATGGGGTATGCTGTGCCTCTTCTGACTTTTTGTATGCTAAGGCCTACCTTGCACAAAATAGATAGCAGCACAATACTGGCTCAAGCAGAAATGTCGCTCAGAGAGATATTTTCTAGGCAGCCTCGTCTCCAGCAGACAGAACAATTATAGGAATCTGTAATCCAAAATTTCAAGAAATTTTGTGAATTTATGATAATCACAGTATCTTGCCTGCCTAGGCCTAAAAAAAACCTTAAAAAGTCCAAACTAACAGCACTCAAAGTGAGTTTTAATATCAAACGAAATAAATAATGGTAAAAAATGAGACTGAGGAGACTGCTGGACTGTGTTTGCCTACATTGGAGGAGGACTCCAATTCCCATAGTGACTCTTTGCACGGAGAGCAAGAGCACTTCCAAGTACGTAGACCGGTCCCACACTGATGGAGACCACTGGACTCTGTTTGCCTACGTTAGGAGAGGAAACTAATCCCCATAGTGCCTCTCTGCTGGGAGGAGAAGTGAGAGAACTTCAAAGCGTGAACAGCAGTCCTGTAGCACTGGAGACCCCCAGACTATGTTTGCCTACATTAGTGGAGGACTCCAATCCCTATAATGCTGCTCTGCTGGGAGGAGGAGCAAAAGCCCTTCAAAGTGTGAATAGCGGTCCCGCAGCATAGTACATTGTTGGACTGTGTTTGCCTATGTTGGAGGAAGACTCCAATCCCCATAGTACCGCTCTGCTGGGAGGAGGAGCGCAAGCAATTCAAATCCCGAACAGCAGTCCCACAGCATGGCATGCACATGGTACACATACAGGATGCGCCTGGGTGCGGCCTGGGCGAGAACTGGGCCAAGAGTTGGCCTGTCTGCTCCTGTCAGAGCCCAGAAAAGGCTGGTCTGGGCTACCCCTCTTCTCTTGGACCTGTGATACAGGCATTTATGGTCATCTGCAGAAGGTCAGATTATATTCCTTTTGGATCAAGAGTAAGAGAAAAGCTAATACGTTGAAAGGTGGATCTGCAAGCATTGGTGCTGCCACCTGGTCAATGGCTAACTATCTTACTTCGGTTATGGGTGCATTAAGTACTGAAATAGGTTTAGTAGAGCAAAGGATTGACACTGAGCAGTGGCATTCTGGTCAGCCGCTATCTGAGTCTTAGTATGTTAATACTTGCGAAGAGTTAGAGACGATGGAGGGGTGGATGGTTGGTAATTCATCAGCAAATGATATAGAAAACCCTCAAGTGTCCTACGATTGATATAGACAACACTTGTATCTTTCTGGATGGTCAGATGGATTCTATTGAAGGCACACTGACAACATCTAGTTCTCTCCTTAAAAAGGAAAAGGAGGAAGGGGCAAACTCAAGTATCTCAGAGGGTCGCAGAAAGACAAATAGCAAACAAGACGTGTGACCACCATTCTAGAACCCGCATAACCCCTTCTGAGATACAAAATGAGGTGAACACTGTTACTGATGACCCAAATCATCAAATAATTGGCAAAGTTAGAGATGTTAAAAGGCTTTCATATTGAGAACTTGAACAATTTTAAATCCTTGGAAGACAAAATTTACCATCATATACAAGCCAATCAATAGCATGTTTCTTTCTCTTGTACATCTAAGACGAGAAATCTTTCCTTTAAAGAAGGTGGCTATTTTGAGATGAGCATTAATAATAATGCTCAGTTGGATAAAACATTCGCTGGATGCTACACTTGATGGCAAGAATAGGTAGTTGAAGAAGGAATCAAATGAAGTTACAAAGCACACCCAGCTGATGTCCTGTGTTCATAGAAGAAATCATACTGAGAGTAACTGTCATCTGTAATTGCCCCTTGATTGCACTCCCTATGGCATTGTTTTAGAAGGTGTTCCTAAGCTAGTTAATGGAAAGAGGGAAAATTGGCTTGGAATAAAACATAAGTTGGCTCATTGGCTGAAGCATAATTCAGCGTTCACTGGTGATTTCTTTCAAATCCTTTCAGTAAGATTTATTGGTTGGGTTGGTTACCATTATCAATGATCGGAAGGGGACATTGTGGTGATACATTTTAGAAAAATTAATTAGTGGTAAGAAACCTTTTGCAATGCATGACAAGTTTTGTGAATCTACCAGACAGAATTCAGGCCATCCTTTTAGGTTATTTTTATAGGCCTCTCCCTGTGAATTCCCAAACACATAGCGATGCCACACACAACTCTATAAAGGGGAACACAGACATGTGATAGAATAAGTGCACATTTACAAGACTAAAGGCCGGGTGGGTCTTTACAGGGCAGGAGTTTGGGAATATACTTATGTGGAATCTCTTCAAGGATAGAAAGCTGCTTTGTTCGCAAGTTACTATCATTCAATAGGACAGAGCCACATATATATGTCATGCAGAGGTGGGAATAAGTTACCTGGAAGATGTGATTAAGGTGGCTCCTTTGATGGTAAGGCTTATAATTTGGCTATAGCATGAGGCTGTTTTCTCAAGGTCAATTCTTGAGGACTGTCTATCTTTAGATAATATGGCCTAGATTCCATAACTTTGATACATGAAACAGACCTTCGATAAGTTGGGTGTATCAGAGCTTTATTCTAACCCAAATCTTGTAAATGCAATTTCCAAACAGCAAATGAAAGCCCTGTTTTTAACTATTGTTCTAATGTCTGCAATGGAAAGGCTCTAAACATGCAGTCGGTTGTTAATTATTCCATACTGTCTACTTCTCTTAGGTATCTAATTGCAGTAAGTAATCTGCTATATAGATTTTACCTCAACTGACTACCTGTCAGCACATTGCAATTTTGGTAGCATTTTCCAAGCAGGGTACATGGTTCCCAACTCTCCCAAAATGTAAATGTGATAATTTATCACATGAAAGCACCATGCACATTATGCTTTTTTTGTCTTTATATGATACTATGTTGGAAATTGGGTTATTGGTTGAGAGGATTAACACCCTACTCAAGCAACAACCACAATTGCTGTTGGGGTGGAGTCACAAGCAAACCCCAAATTAACCTTTGCTTAACTCTTGGCACAAGCAGTCAGGCTTAGTTTAGAGGAAATGTGTGAAGTATTTATGCAGCATTTAGTGAAAACACAACATGAGAAAAATCCCACACCAATTTAGAACAATAGAGTCAAATTTAATAAATTATTTGAGACCAAAATGACAAAAAATCCAATCAATGGAACTTGAGATATGCAATTTTATAGATTTTAGGTAAGTAAAGCTGATAAAAAAACAAAGCGCCACTAACAGTTCTCTGATCATGCAAGACCACGTGAAAGCCACGTGTTTAGGCTGACCATGATAGAGCGTATGCTGGATACAGGGACCAGATTAGACCAGCTGAAAGAGTTACTTTCAAAAGTCCAGCATGAAGAGTTCCGTTCACGGTAGAAGGGCAGCGAGGAGCAGGGAGTTTGTTGTGAAAAGGCGTCAGTGTAGCACGAAGAGCAGGCCGGGAGTCATGGATGATCATCACTGCAGCGTGAAGATCCTGTCCAGGGTAGAGGGCAGTTGTTGCTGTTGCATTAGAGGTCACCACAGGCTGTCAATGCTGTAGCATGAAGTGCAGATCTCGCGCTGCCGGGTGCCATTGGCGGTCGCTGTGGTGCAAAGAGTCAGGTTCAATGGAGCTTCACATTGGTGGGCAGTGTGGGCAGCAAGATCTTGGCATGAACAGGCCTGTTCGTGGTCACAAAGAGCCCAATAACTCAGGATTTCTCAATTTCTTTGAGATGGAGCTCACCAATGTGACACCAAGGGCCAACAATCTCAGAGGCATCTTTTGGGGATCTGGAACTCACTCCAGCAGAGGCTAGCAGGGTGCAGGCAGGTTCAGGGAGCAGGCTAACTGGGCAGATGCAGGGTACCTCTAGATCTTGTTCTGTGCCTGTAGCTCAGAAGAACAGAAGGTCAGTCAGATGACCCTTGGTGTCACTTCAGCCTGGGATGAAGGGTGCAGGTCGAGTTGTACTTCTCAGCAAGCAGGGAAACAGGGCAGCAGAGCAGCAGGGCAGAAGGGTAGCAGTTCCTCTGGCAGCAGTCCTTATTCTGTAGTATCCACAGGTCCAGAGGTGTACTGAAGAGTTCAGCCAGAGGGTCCAGTATTTATCCCTGGTGCCCACTTTGAAGTAGGAGAAGGGTCTAGAGATTTCCACCCCAGAAGTGCATGGAATTTCCTGACTCCTTGCCCTAGCCACAGCTTGTCTGGGCTCACAAAAGACTAGAGTCAAAACTCTTTGTAAGTGTTCTGGGCAGAACCTTTGTGAAGTGCAAGTGTGGTAGGTGACAGTTACTTCCCCTCATCAAGTCAAAGATCGCCCATCCTGCCATCACCTATTCCCCCTTTGTGTCACTGTCTGGGAGCAATTCACAAAGACCAACTGGCAGCTACATCTAGTCATGTTACTAAGGAACAGGCTGCAGGTACCAAATGGTTAAGACATGAAAATGTCAACTATCTAAGAGTTAACAAAGCAAACACAAGGAGATGATGGACACTCACCCCCAGTCACAGATCTGGGTTGAATCCATCATCGTTCTTTAGCTCACTTCGCCACCCCAGCTCAGACACAGCTATATGCAAATCAGTCTTGACCCTGTGCCTCATGGGAACAGTCCAGCCCAAACTGCCAAGCCATGTCTTCCCTGGACCATAAACAAGCATCCTGGGACCGGTTTCGGGCTAACAGCCCTCATCAGCCAGGCTAGCTTGAATCCAGTGGCAAAGTGAGCAAGGGACCCACGTCTGGGCATACCCTGCCAACTCACGGCGAACAAAGCAAACACAAGGAGATGTTGGACGGAGCGCTGAAACTTTTCAGACACTCACCCCCAGTCACAGATCTGGGTTGAATCCATCATCGTTCTTTAGCTCACTTCGCCACCCCAGTTCAGACACAGCTATATGCAAATCAGTCTTGACCCTGTGCCTCATGGGAACAGTCCAGCCCAAACTGCCAAGCCATGTCTTCCCTGGACCATAAACAAGCATCCTGGGACCGGTTTCGGGCTAACAGCCCTCATCAGCCAGGCTAGCTTGAATCCAGTGGCAAAGTGAGCAAGGGACCCACGTCTGGGCATACCCTGCCAACTCACGGCGAACAAAGCAAACACAAGGAGATGATGGACGGAGCGCTGAAACTTTTCAGACACTCACCCCCAGTCACAGATCTGGGTTGAATCCATCATCGTTCTTCAGCTCACTTCGCCACCCCAGTTCAGACACAGCTATATGCAAATCAGTCTTGACCCTGTGCCTCATGGGAACAGTCCAGCCCAAACTGCCAAGCCATGTCTTCCCTGGACCATAAACAAGCATCCTGGGACCGGTTTCGAGCTAGCAGCCCTCATCAGCCAGGCTAGCTTGAATCCAGTGGCAAAGTGAGCAAGGGACCGACGTCTGGGCATACCCTGCCAACTCAGGGCGAACAAAGCAAATACAAGGAGTCCCTTTCCAAAAGCCTTTCCATAGTGGTGGGGCTGCCATGAAAAGGATGTGGGAAATAGACATCTTAATCTCTACAGCGGTGCCAGCGCAGGCACTACCTTCATTGTAAGGATTACTGTCTGACCGATGCCCCGACAGGCTCCTTGAGCTTGTCGACTGTGGCGGTCTTCCCTCCTCCCCGCTGCGCTCCAACCACCGGATGTAAATACCAGCGGTCATGGGTTGCCCTCGATGTCGGGCGGACCGCAACCAGCAGCCTGTCGGTGGCAGTCCACCTGACATCATAATGAGGGCCACAGTGTTACAATCTTTAAAAAACATTTTTTATAATAATATTGTTATGATAGTATTGTTTATTTTACAATTTAAATAACTGGTATATATTTTTTATAACTTTTTTACATGATTTATATTTTTAATACAGATTGCCATTTGTTATACATTTTATAGACATTTTTATATTTCAGGTTCATTGTTTTTATTGAAAAATAATATTTTGTTTATTTTTCATTTGTGGGCATTTTCCTTTCTTTGCTATATTATCATTTCTAGTCTATTTGTCTTGTTTATGGATTATTTTCCAGAAGGGAAGTCACCGAAAAGTGCTGACGTTCGACGGAGCTGGTAAGACCTTTCTTAAGTCTTTTATTAGGGTTTTGGAGATAGGGGAATCTAAGGAGTAGAAGTAATTAGTAGTTATAGTGTTGTTTTGTGTTTTTTAAGTTTAATACTATGTTTCGCGTTTTTGTTGATTTGTCGTTAGATACAGATTGGATATGTTAGAGAGATATCATTGTTAAATATTGCATTTTGTTTTATTATGTGTATTGCATAACTTAATTATTATATAATTTTTATGTGTGAATATTCTGTTTTTTGTGGGTGCCTATTGTCTCTTTTTTGCAGGTTTACAGATCTGAAGGTATCTTATGGACATTTGGCTTTTCCCTTACTTTTTTTAAAGGAAATAATTTTAGTTTCTAGTACACCAATATTTTTAATTTTAATTTCCTTTCATTTTTTGGTTTTTCTGGAGCATTTTTTTCTTCTTATAATTTTCTAGCTTTTATTGGTCTTGTAAAATTTTGGATTGCTTTGATGGATTACTATTGGACTTATGTTATCATTGCATTTTTGGGGGGTTTATGTACATTTACTTTTTTGTTTTTTGGTGGATAATATTTTTGTGTACATCGCTACGAAGAAATATCTGCAGCTACTGAATTGTGAGTTATGTTTAAGTTGTTTATTGTTTGGTGGGAAAATATATATTTATTTATGGAATTGCATTTGATGTCACTGTTGTGTGTTAATTTCCATTTTATATGTTTTATTTCATTTGTTTTATGTGATTTTTATTAGTTTTATGCATTCTGATAATTTGTGGGGTTTTTAATTTATTAATATATATATTAATTTTACTCATCGATTTGATTTGTGTTTTCAGTTTTATATTTTTTAAACTGATGTGTATAAATAATTTCTTTATTAATTAGTTAAAAAATATTGTTTTGGTGCAGGTTTGGATTTTCATTTTGGTTCATTGGGAGTTGTGTAGTCAACTTGATTTTTTGCAATAGAGTTGTTGCTTTTCATTCTAGGTAGTGTAGTCCTTTGCTGTTGATAAAGAATTTTAACTTACATTGTAGCATGTTGTACATTCTGTTGGTTTGTTTGGTTACTTTAGGTTTAATTCAGGTTACTGATTGTTACAATTGTAGTTCTCGGTTGCTTTGTTCTTTTTTGTAGCATCTCAATACATTTGTATAGTGTAGGTTGGATTCTGCCTATTGTTGATTGGAAGGCATTATGCCATCCTTTCACTGTGTTGTTAGTTGTTAGTTTTGCCTGTGCTATGGTGCTGTCAAATACATTCCACCATGGTATTTGGAATTTGAGTTGGCATCTGTGTCCTGACCAATGCAGTCTGCCAACCCAGGCGTCTTCAAAATCATCCACTGGGGGACTTAGTTTGTGTTTGGTTTATTGGTAGACAGGACTTTTGTATCAGTAAGTTGTAGTGGATAGCTACTTCTGTGACAGTGACACAGTCTAGTGCAATCATTTTTTTTATTTCATAGGCAAATTGGCTGTTTGTTGTGTACTCCTGATAACAAGATTGGTGGTCCGACCACCGGACCGCCATTGCGGCAATCGGTGGAACCCCATCAAGCAGGCAGCATCCCGACCACCGCATTTGGAGATGACCGCCGGGCCTGTGGTGTGCCGGTGTTGGTCCTATGGTGGGGGCATGCTTAGACTCACAGAGTGAGCCTGTAGGCAATGCTGCTGCACTGCAGAACCTGCACTGTCATGCATGACCTGTTGCCATGCACCATGTTGTGCATGGCACACAGTTCTCCCACGACAGTGCAGGCATAGGGGGGTACAACATCAATCAATCAATTAATTTGCTCCCAGTCACACTTTACAATGAGCTACATTGCACGGGGGCACTGTTTGGGCCCCCTTCCCTGTCTTTCTGACAACCTTTCAATGTCAGGGTTCCTGCCATGGAAAGGTCGTCGGAAATGCAACTTGTAATTCCATTGGCGGTGCCTGCATCTGCACCACCACCATTCCCCGCAGCTTTCCTGACCACCGCGGGATCCACAATCCTGTTGGTTTTGGCGGTCTAGCAGCAGGCTTGAGGCAGTTCATCCACCCTATTCGTAATATGGTGGTTGGTCCGACGAGTAGGCGGCAGTCAGACCACCACTGCAAGTACTGCCGTCTTGGGACCACGGTACTCATAATCGGTGCCTAAGTGTAGATTGTTGGACGTGTCTCAATAAATTGATGCTCACAAAAAACAAGAGCGACCCAAATGTCCTTGTGAACTGGGTAATGCTAATTCAGCAACAACAATGTTCACAAGGGAACTCATTTTACAATCGAATGACAACTTAGCGCAGCAATTAATGTATCCTGATTGATTTAAACAAAATTGCTAAACAATAATAGAGTAAGGCCCTAGTTCAATAAGGCCCATCAATATCTAGTTCACGTTACAATGCACAAGGACAATAACGTTTTTCTTCCTCACTTTAGCCAAAGTGAGTGTTATTTCGATGCCTGGGGTGGTATTTTCATACGATGTGATGTTGGGTACTTCCTAGGGTGTGGATTATATACTTATTAATGATGAGGTGGAATTCAGTTACCACCTATTGTATTATGGTGTATAACTAGGAAGGAGGGGTGCACGGGGGATGAGCTTACCCATCGAGAAGGGAAGCCTCAGCTCACGAAGTTGTTCACAGTAACAGAATTACTGTAGATCCTTATTACAATGTTAGTAGGTGACAAGGCCTAGACTGGTATATGGATGACCACCAAGGAACTTACTGAATTATTAGTAGGTGACACGGCGTACACTGGTGTCAATGTTACAATGTTGCCAGTAGCAGCGCAACTTCGCCGAGAGATTAGTTCCTTGGCGGATATCCACACACCGGTCTACGCCATGTCACCTACTAATAATGCAGTAAGTTCCTTGGCGGTCATTCATATACCAGTCTAGGCCTTGTCACCTACCAACATTGTAGTAAGGATCTACAGTAATTCTGTTACTGTGAACAACTTCGGAAGCTAAGCTGAGGCTTCCCTTCTCTATGGGTAAGCTCATCCCCCATGCACCCCTCCTTCCTAGTTATACACCATAATACAATAGGTGGTAACTTAATTCCACCTCATCATTAATAAGTATATAATCCACACCCTAGGAAGTACCCGACATCACATCGTATGAAAATACCACCCCAGGCATCGAGATTCAGTCATTGGAAACGACCAATCGGGCACCTTGATTCCCTCAATGTCCCCAGAATTGTTGTCCTGAAGAGACCCCGTATCAAGAGAGGGTTGAAACGTCGTTGGCTTTTTAAAAAGGGAGAGCCCTCCACAAAACCAAATAATTATTTGTACTATAATTCCACATTGGCTCCTCTTTTATGTACCAATAACCATCATTATAAGTTTTCTACTGCACTGTCCATACCGCACGGGTTGGTTATGGTTGTTTCACTGGGGCTCATTATTCACTTTCAAATACGTAAATGTATATAATGTAAATACACTGACAGGAAATATATTCTTTATGCTCTTTTTGTGTAAAAAGTTATATAAAATTACTGTGCAATAATAAGTAACACTCACTTTGGCTAAAGTGAGGAAGTAAATCATTGTCCTGTGGGTTGTAACGTGAACTAGATATTGATGGGCCTTATTGAACTAGAGCCTTGCTCTATTATTGTTTAGCAATTTTGCTTAAATCAAGCAGGATACATTAATTGCTGTGCTAAGTTGTCATTCGATTGTAAAATGAGTTCCTTGTGAACATTGTTGTTGCTGAATATTCAATAAATTGATGGTAACAGCCTTTATGGTTGTGTGTGGGGAAAGTTTTAAGATGATTTGAATCATGGCTTGTTCTAAATCTATTATTATTTTATGTTGGGTGTAGTTGTTTCTTTTACTTTTAAAGTGCCTTAAAAGTGCAGAATTGGTTCTGCTTTATTTATTAGGTTGTGGGCCATATACAAATGGTATATTAGTATTATGGTACTCACAATCTATGGAGTAGATTTTCGTGAATGGTTTGGGGCACATTTTTAATGTGCCATCCACCATCCTTGTTTGACATTGGGTTAGTTTTAGTAAATTAACTTTGGTAGAAAATATCATGATACATTTTTCGTTATTTATGTTGTCGTATAAAAGTAAGGATTCATCATTATGTGTGTCTATCTATCTATCTGGGGGATTCGTAAAGTGCAACAGATACTCAATTAGTGTCTGGGCGCTGGATTTGAGTCTGTTCCTGTAATGACTTGTGGTTTTAGAAAGCGGACCCAAAGAGCCAAGTTTTGAGGAGTTGCTTAAAGACCTGGATGTCCTCTGTGGTGCGGTGCTGTTGCGGGATGGTATTCCAATTTCTTATAGCCAGATACGAGTAGGAGCAGCTGCCTACTTTTTCCCTCTGAATTAAGCAATAACTACCAGCAGGAGAACTGGAGGACTGGAGGGACCTGGAAGGTTAGTAGGGAATAAATCTGTTAGACAGGTACTGGGGGCCAATGTGATGGAAAGCTCTGTATGTCACGACCAATTCTTCAATCCTCACACGTTCCTTGTAGGAAGCCAGTGTAATTATTTCAGGTACAGTTGGATGTGGACTCTCCTAGATTGTAATGGTTAAGTGTTCAGGAATTTGGAAATCTTGGTATCTTCTAGGGGCCTGAGGGGTGCCAGTAGTGGCTTTTTTAGTTCATGCACTAAGCGTTTTAAGGTCCGTAAAGATGGTAGCTGGTCTCTAATATGGTCGGCAAATTTCAAGAGTACATGTTTAATATTTTAGCTATGGGCTCTAGAGAACTGGTACTCGCTTTTCTTATATCTTGTAGTACATGCCTTAACTTGATTTCTGTGACATTTGGGGGATGGCTGTGTACCTTCACATTATTAACAAAGGCATCTTTTTTATGGAATTCCTATAGCATGCATTAGAGAAACATTTCCAGTTCACTGTTTCTGTGCTTGTACTTTCTTCACTATAAGTGTAGCCCATGTGAGAGAGTAATTGTTTTTCTTTCTGTAAAGTGATGTATCTTTCTCTTTCTGTCATTTTGTCTGAAAATAGTGTAATAATATAAAGTGTTACATGTTAAAAATTATAAATATGTTTAACATTACCAAGAAAAATAATCTCTTGTGTTTGTTTATTCATACTTACGTACTGTTTTTACTAAAAATTACACTTTGTATTTTCAGTTTTTTTGCTAGAGTTTCTGTAATGTGATTCAGGTGTGTCCTTTTCAATAGAAAAAAAAGCTTAGTTTTATTTTAAATATTTTTTTGTTGGTAGTTAATGGGGGCAGAGGGTGTTTAGTTCATTTTTACCACAGTAGAGTGAGTAAATATTTTAAATACATTCATTTTTGTTAGTCTTTGTTCAGGTGCATACGTTTTCATTTTGTTGTTTGTGTGCAATTTGGTATTTTCTCGACATTGCAGCAATTGCTTTGCAGTATCTACATTAAGAGACATAAAAGTAGAACTGTGTTCAGTTAAGTAATGTTTCATTTTAGTATTACAAAGAACTTAATTAGTCTATAAGTTATTAAAAATTTATATTTTTTTTACTTTTGAAGGTAGTTTTGTATATTTGTCCTACTCTGTTTGTCGATTCTTTTGGGAAAATTCAGCAGTCTCACCTTTTTGCAGCTTTTGTAGATGTTGGAGTAGTGATTAGTTACATTTTGTGTACCTTTTATATTGTTAGTTAAATTGGTTGCTTAATTTTATTGGTTAATATTTTTTGTATTGAGATTTTATTGGTTGGTATTCTTTTAGTTTGAATTTTTTTTCAGTCATTGCCTTTTATGATAAACTAATTAGCATTTATAATGTTATTTATATATAGTTTTATATTTGTTTTAAGGTGGATGTGTGATTTATTTTTATATATAAAAATAAATGAGTTGATTGTCTAAATGTCAATTCTTGTTATAAATATATTTCTTTATTACTATTTTTATTATTTTGTTTGTTTTCATTTTTTGGGTAATTTATGCTTATTTTTATAATGTACAATTGTTATAATGTTGTTAGAATACTGATTACATAGTTTATGGCTATTCTTGATGTTTTTATAAAAAGTGTTGTTTTTTATGTTTTTGCTTGATTTTCATTGATATTTATGTCGTCAATATTTGATGTTCCGATTTTTGTGTGATTTTATATCTTTATTTAGAGGTCACAATATTTTTGTGTCCAGAAAGTGTTCTCAATATGAGCGAAAATAGATATTTATGACAGCAATATTTGTATCAATATTTATGTGCTTGTTAAATTAGTATAGGATGACAATATTTTTGTAAACAATATTTATTTTCTGATATTTTAGGGAATCAATATTGTTTACATCAATATTATGTCTGTGATCCACCAGTGGGCAGATATTGCCAATAAAAATGCTAAAGCCCCAATCTGTCCATCAATCATGAAAGGAACCACAAATTTGAAAGTAAATTTGTGGGAGGGTGGGAGTTAAATAGTTAGATATTTTGTTGAAGAACAATTTTTTTTCTTTTTGAAATTTCACTGCTATTTTATAATGATGGTCAATAAATATCTTGTATTAAAGTTTAGCTTGTATCAGATGTTGATTATCTTCTTTTGGAAATCCTTGCAGACGTTAAAGCAAAAATGTGACTAATGGAACTGTGGTGGTTGTATTTTGGGCTGGCCACATTTGACAATGATATCCATAACTAGAGAAGAAAGGATATCTTCCCAGGAGGCATGTAGAGAGCTATTATAGGGGAATTCTGGTAGGAATATCCACCTATTCCAGTCATTTGGATGGTTCAAAAACACGTTCCTCAAGTACTGTTTAATGGATTGGTTTAGTTCTTCAATCTGTCTGTCCATTTGAGGATAATAGCTGGTGAACATGAAGTATTTAGTGCTTACTCTTCTCATCATCTGCTCTCTCCAGGAGACGGAAGTAAATTGTGTGCCTCTGTCCATAATGAGGATTTCATGTAATCCATGTTAATAAAAAATGTTCAAACGAAACTGCTAATTCTACTGCTGTAGGTTGTTTTTCAAAGAATGGAATGGACCATTTTGGTGAGTTAGTTCATAACCACCAACATGTTGTGGAGCAATTTGAAGGGGGTAGATCTAGTGTAAAGTCTACAAATATACTCCAAGATTGTCTTGGAGTTGATAATGGTTGTAGCAGACTGGAAGGAGAACTATGGGATGCTTTGGCTTGAGTATATATTGGACATACTGGTGCATAGTTTGCTTCAGTTTGGCCCACCCAAAGTGTTGACAGAAAAGGTCTTTCATTTACCTCTGTCCTGGATGCACTTCCACTGGAGAGTATTGGCACCACCTCATTACCCATTGTTGAATAGCTGAATTAGGGATGGAAATTGCTTCACCCATAAGCAACAATTTTCCATGAATCTTCCAGTCTTCTAATCTGGTTCCTGTTGTATCTTTTGCAGAGAATTGATCTTGGACTGTGCTTTTTCTGTATTGTCTAGGAATGTCTTCAGTTCCTCTCAAGATCAAAGCATGATGAAAATAATGTTAGGAGGATCCTCTAGATGCTTTTTTATTGTGTTGACAAACCATCTGGTTTTCCATATCTTTTGCCTGGACAATTGTAATTAGGTGATTGTTTCCTCTGAAACATTTCTTGACTGTACATTAGCTCCATCATATCCCATAATCAGTTCGGGTACACTCTTTGTGACATACAAAATCTGCCTTCTTATTTTGAAATCATAGTCCATAAAACCCACTGAAGCACCTGAATTCACTAACACAAACTGACTGAGGTCTTTGAGGTGTCAAAATTAAGACTTCCAAGTGGAAATGAGCTTTACTAAGAATGATTTAGCCCTCTCCTTGTACATTCTTTCGGGAATTTCTAACTCTTTGTAAAGTTCATTTATGGCTTTTGCCATAGTGTCTCAGACTGGTAAATGTTTGGCCTGGCAAATGTCAGGTTTCTGAGAAGGTGGACCCACTGAGAACCCTTTGACATTCCGTCATGTCTGAGCAGCCCAATGAGAGGTCTGGAGTAAACAGGGAGCAAGAGGTAGGAATAAGAGTGGGAGAAAACCAGGACTGGGTTTTCTCGGATTAGAAACATCTTGGTACTGCCAGCAAACCCTATTTCTTGGGATTCCTCATGCAGCAAGAGGTATAGAGCAGTCAACTAAAGAGAAGAGGGGAGCAAAAGTTAGGAAGGGGTTTTCAACTGGAAGACAATTAAAATATAGCCATTAGTAGTTAAGGTAACGCTAACCTATTCTGTGGTGAAAGGTGCAATGATGAGACTTTGACAGACCAGGTACCCGGCAAACTCCCTGGATGCTAGGGCTGGTCACTGAAAAGAAAACACAGTTAAAGGAATAACAAAGGACAAGAAACATAAGACCTCAGGGTAAAGCAGACTGAAGGCCTACACCAAGGGGAATCGAGAGGGAAGGAAAACAACAAAGGAGTGGAATGAATACAGGTGGGAACTCAAGCAAAAGCAGGAGAACCTGAACAACAACACATTACATTGCCAGGCAATGATTTCTGTAGAATGAGTCTTAAACACTGCCACTACTGCCCTTACCCTGTTAGTGCTTACTCTAACCAAGAAGTGGGGAGCTAAACTGAAAGAAACTAAGTATGCAGTCTGGTTGTTACGGACATGCTGTATTTCAATTTTCCTTTCTCCAAACCTTCCATCCTTTTCCCAACCCATTCTGCTTTTGCTATCTGCAGGACTTCCTAATTCTGACATCATTCATACGTCTGCACTTTCAGGTCCCAAGTTTCTTTCCTGTTCCATGCTCATTATTATTCTCAAAATATTTGATACACATATATCCTTATTGAACCCCTTGCTTCTAGACCCATATTCCCAGTACACAAATTGCATTGTATTATCATACCTTTTGAATTTATAATTGTGAGATCTACCCGTAGAAGCAGCACAGACCATCATTATACCTTAATCAATATAATATATTGAAAATTTCAAAACATTTTGTGAACTTCTCAAGACTTTCTTCTGTTATCTTTTTCAGTTTGTAAATATGCATTTTGTCAGTGGTTTGACTTAGCAAGTGGGTGATTATAGGTGCTGCAGTCAATGTGTTTCAGGATATAGCAGATTGCAGGGATTGCTATGGAGGGTGACACCTATTATATCTAGTATGTAGACTTCTGTTAAAGGGTCCTTGGTGTTGGCTATATTGTTTCTATTTGAAGAGTTAAGAACATGATTTACTCTCTTTTACGTAACATTTCCTAAAGTATATAACCTGTCAGTGAGCCCCAAGCAGGTAATAGTTATTTTATAATCAGACCAATTGACCTTTAGAACAGAGAAACTAACACATTACATTTGGCCTTCGCTCTTTTGGTCACTAAGCACAATGTTACGGTCACGGGGATGGAGGAGCTGGTACCAGGAAATGTTCTAAGCAGGTTCTTCACCTGTGAATTTCATATTTGGTACACTGGTGTATGGAAATGAACCATCATTAAAGGGATCTGAAGCATTTCTGCTTTTAAAGGCATGGTGAAAAGAATTTTGTTAAATTGTTGTCCGTCAGAGTGGGCAGAGAAATAATGGCAAACTATTACTAATAAAAAGAAACAATAAAGATATATTTTATAAAATATAAGAGCATGCAATCTTTGGTTAAGACAATGGGGGTCTCATTACGATGTCGGTCCGAGTTGCTTCTGACTGACATCGCGGCGGATGCGGAACCGACTGACCTCTGGTCAGCGGTCCTCACACAGCAATCAGAGTGAGACCGCACATGGTCCGGTCGCAAACTTCCATTTTACAATGGAAGCTTGTGCTGTGGTCCAAAACTGCCTGCAGCACAAGCTCCCATTGTACAATGGAAGTTTTTGCACATCCCTGCACCGTGTGGCAGGCACCAACCGGAGGGCCAGGGGAGAAGGGAACCCTGCTAGGGGCCCCCAAAGTCACTTTCTGACAGCCTTTCCATGTCAGAAGGGCCAACATGGAAAGGTTGTTAAAAACCGACATCATAATCCCGACGGCAGAAATGCTGCCCTTAAGGGGGTTTCCGACTGGCTCCTTGAGCCATTGTGACCGAGTCGGTTTCCCCGTCCAGTTTATACTCCGACCGCTGACATGGTAAATTGGTGATCGGAGTGTAAACTTTCCATGTTGGTCGGAAAGCCTCCGACCAGCGGTCATAGGCTTTCTGACCAACATCGAAATGAGGCCCTGGATATTATCTGGGATGGACGACTGCCCACTTCAAGGAATAATCACAACCCATGACATAGTGAACTCTCAAAGTAACAAAATTAACTTGAGCTCAAGCCCCTGATAGCTATGGCAGCCATGTTTAATGTAGGGCAACATGTAAAATCATTGTGTGGTACCAAAACAATAATAAAATCAACTGCAGAAAAGATACAAAACTCAAACTGAATTAGAAAAATAGATCAAAATTTAATAAACAAAATAACACCAAAATGACAAGAATCCAATAAAGGGAAACTGAGATTGAATTTTGAATGTTTTAAGTAGGAATAACACCAAGAAAATGTAAAGCACCAATAATGACCAATGGGCATGGTATACCAGGATTAAGGTGAAATTTCAGTCTGATGGTGATCGATCCCGGTCAAATACACCAAGTGAATTGGTCCCAGTAAAAGTCTGGAAGTCAATGGTGTCGAGGAATTTTTGTTTGATTCCAAACTTTATTCTGGTGCCTAAACAACCACAGGACTATACTTCTAAAACCCCCTATGACCTCAGGGGACGCACTTACAGACTCGCTGGATGTCATACAGAGGCCAATAGCAAGGTCCAGCCCAGGTCCAGTTGCTCCTGGCCAGCTGGGTACTTCCAGGAAAAGAGTTATTGCAGTTGTTGTCTCCCTGTAGCCACACAGGACGTCAGCAAACTGTTGGAGTCTACGTTTTTGTCCTGGGTGCAAAACAGGGTAGATCCAGTCCTTCAGGCTCTTCTCAGGAAACAGGCAGCAGGTTCAGTCCTCTTCTGATCTTCTGCAGGTCCAGAAAGTGTTTTGAAGTGAGCACCAGGAGATGCCACATTTATGCCCGGCATCAAAATTTAGTTGGAAGTAGGCACTGTACCCACAACAAATCCAGAGACCGAAGTCTTGTAGGACAAAAGCAGGGTCCTGCAGCAACCAGATAGAAGATCCACAAGAATTGTTTTGGTATCCTCTCTTCTCCTTTTCAAGTGTTCCCCAACTGTTGCATGTGGCTCAACAACCTGTCAAGCAGGATTTGATAGTGTGGTGCCACAGAAAGCTCACAGCCCTTACTCTGAATATTATATGTAGTTCAGAGATGTAATCTCTGCCCATTCAAGTCAGCATATTGTTTACTCCTGGGAGGCATTACACATCTTTTCCACATCTATTCAGGCTAATCACTGTCAGCGCTACTGCTGGAAAGCTAATGCTAACTAGCCTCCACGAGCTTCATGCAGGGAAAAGGTCACTTTCTAATAGTTAATCCTCCTTAGTATTTATTAAAAATCCAACTTAACCATTGAATTGGATCTTAATAGCTATTAAAAATAGTGTTTTAATTATTTTTCTAATTAGTCCCATTTCCGAGATAGGGTATTAGTTTTTAATTTGTACTCTGGTTTTTAACCTCGGCATTTCACAGTGATACCAGATGTTTGGGCCTTGCCACTGTAATGGACAGTGTAGCATTCATTTCTGACCTACTTTTAAATACCATGCATCCTACCTTGTGGGCTACAAGACCTACATAGGTATGACGTACAAATATTTAAAAAGGAGGTATTTAAGTCTCCCAAGGCTGCACTACAGGCTTTACATTGTACCAGTCAGGATATACAGGGTCGGCCTGAAGCCATGTTCGTACTTCCACTATAGTAGATGGCACAATGGGTGCTGCAGTCAACAAGTGGCACTTAACTTCCAGACCCTGGGTGCACTTTCCACACCATATACTATGACCTTACAGGCAAGTTAAATGTGGCAATTTGAAATAAGCCGATTTAACCATGTTTAAAGGGGGAGTACAGGTGCTCTACTCCTAGTTGACGGGGGTAATGTGCACAGAGTTCTAAAGTTAAAAAAAAGTAGGGTCCAGCAAAATGCAATAAATGGAGAGTGACCATACAAATTTCCTACATTCTGCAATTAACTTTTGTCTAATTTGCTTATTATACTACAGTTGTGACTTAGCTAGTCACCTGTAAGAAAAAGGCATAGTTGATTGACTGTAGCAGTTATAACAGTTGAGTTGTAATGTCACGATGCCTGCTGCCAGCGTCAAGGGCAGGTTAAGGATTAAAATTACAAATGCTAATGCAACAATGAAAGTGGAGCTAGGTTTCCAGTTCCTCTGAACTGTTTTCCTGGAAATAATAGTCATTAGCAGAAAGAAGCCATTTATGAGAGTACATTTATTTTTTGCACAGCTATAGTTTGTTACAAGAAAGGGGGTGTCTTTCTTCATGTTACCATTAAGAACAAGAAATGTTTTGAAAGTGACTTACATTAAAATCTAAATAAAATGCTTGGCAATAAATTACTGTATGTAATTTATTGCACCTTATACATTGTTCATATTTCCTTCTACACTTATTCGCAACAAGGAGCGGGAGGTCAATGATTTTGTTTTTTGGGGCAGGGCAATGGTGTAACCCTGCATCATAAGAATCAAATACCCTCTGCAGTGAATTTAAAGGACTTTGCAAATCCCCTCGGAGTTCTGTGAACTTATAAATGGCTATATGATCACAGAATGTCTCAGTGACTTGTAATGTCCTTAGAATATATGGTAGAGGGTACTTTATCTCATAGATCACATGTAGGAGGGTGTCATATTTTCATAATCTCCTAATATATATTTAGTTTTTGCACCTCCTTCATAATGATTTGAGGCTCCAAAGCATTTATGAAAATGAGATCTTCAATATTATAGAGTAATTTTGGGACAGATGAATTAGGAGACAGGTCACAAATTGAGCGCAGACTTTTTCCGACCTGTCTCAGATTTTGCGATGCTACCTATGTATTAATTGGTCACATTGCAAAATCTCCAGCCACAAGGGCTCGCTGAACGGCCTGTCTAATGAATACTAATTAGGCAGGTGGCTCTTTGTGAAACCCTGTGATTGGCTACCAACACATGGATGGTGGCATTCAAGGAGCATCCCTGTTGGCATTCCCAAACAGGCAATGTTCCCCTCTGCGAATCAGTTACTACCTTGGTTGAGGTGTTGGTAACTGACCAATGGTTTGTGACTGCAGTGACGTTCGCAAATCATTGATACATGCCATATTGAATTGCGATTTCAAGAAGATACCCCTTTCAATCATCTTTCTAACATTTCATGTGCATTGCCAAATCCATTTTGCAATTTTCAATGGCTTTCCTAACTCGCATAATGTGTTTAATACATACTGAACACCCTTTCTTAGTAAATTCTTTGGGGCTATAAGCATTTAATATACAAAATCAAAACCTCTAGTCTGCTCTTCTGGCTACAACCATCTTGGTTACATATGCCGTGATAAACAGGCACTTTTCAGCTGTATGTTATATAAAGGTACCTTTATAAAGGTACATGGCGTATTGCTTTGTTCCTCTAAATGATCACAGAACTTCTCAGTGTCTTGCCACATCCTTAGAATATACGGCAGAGGGTACTTTATCCCATAGATACAATATAGATATATATAGGAGTATGTCATATTTTCATAATCTCCTGATATTTATTTTCTTATGACAGCCACTTTCTACCATCACAATGCTTCTATACTATGAAAATTACATCACGGCTTGCTTGTAATAACTTATTTTAAGAAAACAGTAATATCACACTGACATGTCCTTCATGGCAGCAGAGAGCAGTAGCTGTCTTCCCAAAGAAACTTTGGAGGAGGAAGATTTTCACTAGCCAAAGAAACTACCTATGTGCTGGAAGCAGGGCGAAACACAATTGGTAATTCTGATAGAGCACAAATACTGCTCTCTATTGTCTGCTGCCATCTGCCTTGCAAAGTCTGAGGCAAGAGGATGCATGTGTCTCCTACCTTGGCCCTGTGGTTCTCAAATGAGGCTGTGCCACAGCCTTTCAATCCTGCTCAAAGGAACAGGTTTAAGCAGAATCCCAACATGCTGAGCTGCATAGAGCAACATGTGATAGAGCGTTCTCTGGAGCTGGACCTAGAATGTGGAATTCACTTCCTCCAAACTTTAGAAGAATCCCGACCACCTCAGTCTTCAAGAAGGAAGGTAAGATCTTTCTAATGAGCAAATTCCTACCATAACCAACAGCAGACCAAACCCATCAATTATCTGTTTAGAGACTGTTCATATAATCCTTTGATGTAGGTAATCTGCTCTCTCCATAAGTTACATAAATGAAACATAATAGACCTATCCAACTTATAAGGGAGAGATTAAATGAGTAATCAGCCAGAGACATATGCCTTGTTATAACACTAACATTTATAATCAGACTGTTTGCTATTTACATTTGACTGTACTAATTGCCATATTATGTATTCTTTTAGGGCACATATTAATTTAATTTGCAAATGTTTGTACTCTGAAATTCATACTTATGCCATATAGTTATGTTTAAAAGCCTCCTCTAATGAACTGTCGCAATGGGGAATGCTATAAAACTGTGAAGTGCTCTGGTACCCAATGGGGTCCTTTTCGCGCTATATAAAACACTGAATAAATAAATAAGATGTCTTTGCTAGGCACCAACTTCTTTCAAAACTTAAAAAGATCACCAAGGCAGCACTTAGCAATGGAAGGATCCCTTTAAATCTGGTACTTTGATGTATTTTGTGATTACAAAGTGCTTACTTTTTGCACCCATAAACAATCTAGATACTTTAAGAAAGGCAGTTGTTTATATTTTGTCTGAAATTTCCAATTCTGCAGTTGCTTACAATCCTCAAAACAATGTGACACCTTCAACCTGGCCCAGCTTTTTAGCCAATATCTCAAATTCTGAGACTAGTAGCGAATAATTTAACATTGTAAGTTTGGGCTAAAAAACATCCAAGAATGCAAAATGATATTGGCCAAAAAGCAAGGACTGGCTTGATGTATCAAACATGAAAAGGCCTCACTTGGCAGCTATGGGGGGAGGGGGAGGGGGATACAAGGTGAGGCAAAAGTCCATATATTTGAAGCCATAAAATACCCTCAACCACACCTGAAAAGGTTATTGCAAATAAGCTAAGTGATCTCAGACCTTATAAAGGCACTCAGCTTACAGCCTTGTGCCTCTAATGAGGTCACAGATCTCATTGGTGACATAAAATATCACAATGTTGTAATGTTGAATATTCTCTCAGCCACAGACTCAGAGACTTCTGATAGCAGTCACAAGCCTAGCCACACACAGACACTCCTGTGCGCTCCTCTCTCACCATCGGCAAGAGTTTAATTTAGTAAGATTCCTACGCTACAGCAGTGTCATTAATATAGGAGGTACGCTTTCAAAGGCTAGATGGGTACTGAAAACAGGCAAACAGCACTGAAGGAGAAGAGTTGGTCTAACGGCTAGGGCGATCTTCCTCAAATCTGGGGAACCGGGTTCGAGTCTCGGCAAGGAAGCACAACATCCTGTGATTCTGGGCAAATCACTTAATCTCCCCATGCCTAACAAAAATTAATGTGATGTGTCCTCATGTAACGCAACTGGTGCTCGTGTAATGCGCTCTGATACCTTTGGGTCAAGTTAGCGCTATATAAAAACTCCGTGAAAAAAGTTGGAAAAACTTGGGGCCATTTTTATGGCCCAGTTGAGTCACACTAGAACTACGCTACGTGCTGCATGCATGATGCAACTCAAAAATTTGATATATGAAGCCACACAAGGCCACTTTGCGTGGCCCTTCGTGGCTTTATAAATCTGGAGTAATGCAACGCAGTGCAAATTTCTGCATTGCATTACTCTGCCCTGGAAATGCGTTCCTTGGGCACAGCATGGGTGGTCCCACGCAACTCCCATCGATTTTGACACATCCCAGATTTACCAGAACTGGTATACCTGGGAATGCGTCAGAATGCAACACCTTCCCAGGGGAGGCGTTAATGAGGAGAAATATTGTTATGTCTCCTCATTACTTCCTCTTTCTATGTGTATTGCATTCAGGGGATTCATTCATTCAAAAATGTTTACTTCGGGGAAAAGCCCATAAAACACACAATAAAAGATAAGAACATTTACATAAAACACATTAACAAAAAATTCATAGACAAAGTGAAAAATGAGCAGAGCAGCAATTAGAGCATAACAAATCAATGGGGCACAGTGCTACAAATATGGAAACAGCAGAGGGGAAAATGCCAATGTAGATAATATTTAGACCAAATAGGCAAAACGATGCAAAGGGACAAGTTATATCATTCGAGTCATACACATGAAGATAGCAAAATACATCAGGTTGGCCATAAATGTAAAAGAGGTACTCTATCGCGTAAGAAGAGCATAATTCATAATTAAAGCAATTTTTAAAAATAATCTTACTTCAGTAACAATAAACACCAAGTCCACTCTGGGTTGTATAATTTTGGCTAATCATAAGCCCAGTAGTATATTACCTAAATTGGTCTGAAGCACATCTACTTCATAGGGCATATTAATTAGCTACAGCCGAAGGCCCAACGATTTCCTTATGTACCTGACTGCTAAGAAATATCTATCCAGGCTTAGTGGCCTGGGGATACTGATACCAGTTATTAAAATCCGGGAGCAGCTCTAAAATGTCTTGTGCCCAAAGTGATGCACATCGGATTAAGCCATGACCTCCTGGGTTCTTCATAAAGCAGGCAAAAAGCAATACATGTTCTACATTCTTTATGCTTTTAGTGCAAAGCATGCAGTTCTGAGTTTTGGAGCTGCCTGATTGCCATTTGCAAAGTGCCAAGTCTAAATTTAATTACCAGGGTACGGGCTAGCGGTGGACCGAATGCATCCATATATGGCTCTAATGAGGGGAGAATTTTAAAATCCAAAAACCCTTCAGTCAATCCTCCTGACTTTCGCTTTATGATGATATGACTCAATCACGGTAGGTCCAATATTTCTCCTTAACAATTGACTTAGAATTGGGCTTAATTTGAGAAGCGTCTGACCAATACATGCCCAAGCCCAGGCTGTCAAGCTGCACCTTAATATAACTGAGCCAGGGGACAGTATTGCAGTTTCCCATACTAACGATTTCCTCGAGGGCAGACCTATGAGTGGCCAATTCAGGGGAGAACCTCAGGCCCACCCAAAAAAGACATTGGGGCCGATTATGATGGCTGGCGGACTTTGTCCGCCAGCCATCGCCCCGGTAAATGGGACCGCCCGCTATGTGTGCGGCGGTCCCGCACATGTGATTAGGATGCCACCGCCACGGTGGCATCCCCATTTCCAGCATTGTGGCGGGCGGTGCTCACAACACCGCCCGCCACAGTGCTGGAAATGCATGTTGTGCATCTGCATGCACAACGTGACAGGCACTGCGCGGTGCCTGCCACCTTGTGCATGCAGATGCAGGGGGTACCATAGGTACCCCCCATGTGCAACCCCCACCCCCCAACACCCTGGGGGCTCGCAACGGGCCCCCAACAGCAAAGACCGCGAGCCTTTCCATGGCGGCGACGCCACCATGGAAAGGCTCATCTCCGCCGGCATCATAATATGGATGGCGGTGTCTTGCAGACACCGTCACCATATTAAACCCTTTTCCGCCCGGTCGACTGTTCGGCCGGGCGGAAAACATGCGGACGGTCTTACCGTCTGCCGGGCTCCCCTCCGCCATGGTAATATGGCGGGGGGGAATTTGTTGGCGGACGGGCGATTATGGCGGGCGGATCGCCACCGCCATGCGGGCGGTGGCGATCCGCCCGACATCGTAATCGACCCCATTGTCTTATTTTTGCTGTGTCCCCAATTCGTTTGAGTCCAGTATCAAAGCACAGGGGGAGTGTGGGTGTACTACTAGGTAGAGTAAATAAGGTTTTTAATAAACAATTTTCTTTGGTGGTGAGCCCATTGAGATTCTTCACCACTCACAATTCAGCCCCATATAAGGCTATTGACTGCACCATGGCCCTATAGCAGTCACAACCTAGTCACAAACAGGTAGTCCTGTGCACTCCTCTTCCACCACCGGCAAGTGCTTCATGTCTGAAGGTACAGAAGTGTCATTAATATAAAAGGTACGTTTTCAAAGGCTAGATGGGTAATGAAAACAGGCAAAGAGCACTAAATTTTGATATACTAGGAGTACTTTAAATGTGTGTGATGATGCATGCAATTGCCCTATGGTAGGGGTTCCTAAAGGAATAGTGTAAATTATAAATTCAAGCACATGCAACAGTAATTACAGTTTTACTAATTGCACTGGTGCAGTCTAAGGCATCAGAAGCCAGAAGCAGCTTATCGTCGTCATAAAGGGATGTGAAAACCCATGAGGACCGAATAGAATCAAAACACTTTATTGCAAGGGGATTTAAAACCTGCATTATGAAGACCCCATGCATGCTTGGAACCTTTGCTTTCTCACTAGCCCATGTTTTATTCATTCTCCTTTTAATACACACATTAATTTAGAATCAGTTAGCAATGGCAATATGAATATTTTAAGTTTAAATTAATTTCTCTATCTAATGATTGGTGGTACACCGGGAATACTGTATGACATTTCATGAATGTGACAATGGATGAAATTAAAGTAAAGTATTTTCCTTGCTACTGTCTGTGTTGGATGGTGTTCTAGAAATAGAAATTTGCTCCTTGTTGGTGACTGATGTTATGTCGAGAGAGATGTACACAGTGAATATGGGCCAAGTATGGACTACGAAAAAATTATATATGATACTTCAATTTATGTCCCTTCTGTCGTAATTCATGACATACTGTCTAGTTGACCTGTTTTTACACCTCATTCATAGTAATTTGAGGCTCCAAGCATTTGTGAAACTGAGATGTTCGATATTTATAGTCATTTGGGGGCAGATGAATTAGGAGGCAGTTCACAAATTGATCACTGACATTTTGCGACCTGTATCACACTCAGACAGGGGGAAAGAGGAAGAACTCCTACTTCGACCTCCACTGAAAATATCATCTACACACAAAGAGAAGTAGGAGTAAACTATAACACGCTCCTAGAGACTTATGGCAAAGTTAATATGTTTGAAAAACTGTCCTCATCCACAAAATTGTGGCATGCTTCATCATTGGGCTGCTAAACAACACTACTGCACAGACCAATGCATGGGGTGGAGCAATAGGGTGGGGAAAACAATACAAACATAAAGAAAAGTAGGGATCAGGCAAATAATATGTGCAGAAAATAGACTCTAAAACTAGCTCTGGGATATCCACTTCCCTATTTTATTCCCGGATTCCCTGGCCAGGATTAAAACTTCAAATAGAGGATGGTGGCGATAGGGTTGGTTATAAACCGTTCACCCCTCCTCTCTGCAAGTAAGTCGACATGTTTCTGCCGGTTATTGTGTTCTTTCCATGCATCCCTCTATTAGTTGGCACAGCAGTCCATGGAGTTCTTTAGTTGAAGCATCACATGGTGTCAAAGGACCTGAATGCATTTCTTATGTACATTAAAAAAACACACAAAAATCTGCTTATTAATTTTCAATTATGTGCATTGATTTTACTGGGGAAATACATTCTAAATACCCTTGTATGTCGGCAAAGAAAGCACTAGTCTCAGATTATACAGGTGATGAGCCATCATGAATGGTTTCAGCCACTACCCAGCTCCCTGTCTATCTGTTGGGAGGTATAGGAGTGGTTCCTTGAAGTGAAGGGCATTAAGTCAAACTTGTCTACTGTCTAGACAGACTAGTTGTAACAAAAGATCATCAAGTATCCCGCTATGACAACACATGGTGACAAGTATCCCACTATGACATCACGTGATGATTTTGCCTGAAATACCTCTAAAATGGAATACAAAGTTGGGATCTCTGGTGTTCGAAAAACGGACTCTCGGATTCAGAGATCAGAAAGAGACTAGGAGAATATCACCAAGGCTTAAGAAGCTGTTATTGCTTCCATTCTCTGGGTCCAAAGCCCATATTCCATGTCTCATCCACAGGCCAAAGGGAAAGAAAGAAGGAGCTTCCAAATGAACCACGTTGGCTGTTGTCAACTAGATGGAAAACAAATACATCTGGATGTGGGGACTTCCAAATGAGTGGGACATCGATATACTGAGGGTCACTTAGGAAATCTGATTGGCATATCCAGTAACAGTGGAACTCCAAAGTGGATGATCACGATTGCCAGCTTGAAAGCCAGTATGTCTGCATTGAAACTGAATAAACTAGTAATTAATGCACATCTTTTGGATTAACTGTGAACTTGAAAGAGGAAAACAGATGTTAGTTACATCTGAACAATAGACCTAGACTTAGCTCACTTCCCAATATCTCTCTAAGCAATTTCCAACATCATTCCATATTTTGCCTGTTCTCTGTTATGACCAATCACAGACACCACTAGGGCAATGCTGATCCTGATGGTGTGGAATGAAAAATCACTGTATCCCACAACTATTATAAAAGGGTTGTAGCAAAATAGTAGGAATTGGAATGCAAAACAGTCAGTCCACGTGAGAAGACAAAGTTAGTGTGACTCACAGGTGGCACACAGTAGTGTGGTTAAGATTTCAAACTTTGGTGATAGGATGGTTCAATAAGTTACCAGGTCATCCTAGTTCCTGAAGACAGGAAGGATGCCCCAGGAGACAACTATGGTGCACTTATCAATTCTTTTAAAATCGAAAATGCATATTGCTCCCCCTCTCTTTTGCTGGGTGGGTAGTGAACCTAAAAATGATCATACTCCCAAAAATTCTATATTTGTTCTTAAGTGTTCCAATAAGTGTGATCCACATTTTTTTGTTGAATGATGAAGTGAATGGTGCTGAAACTGATCTGGACTAACAAGCAGGCATGCATCAGAGGGGATTTGGTTATGCTATGTTATGGCAAAGAAGGCTTCTTGGTTCTGGATTATGAGCTGTATTATTATGCAGTGCAGGCTAGCTTTGCCTACTATTCATTTCATCCAGTGCCCAACGTTCATCCTCAGGTAACAGAAAGAGGCAATGATCCCTCAGTGCTAGACCAACTAGCTACATTGATTCAGTAGTATGTATGATCTGAACACCTGGGAAACAACTGGGGGCTGATACACAGAACTAATCTGAGACAAAATCCTAAACTTACTACTTCTGGTATTCACAGAAGGCACTTACGATTTTTGGTATTCACAGAAATCACTTATGACTCCTGGGCCCGATTCACAAAAGTAATCTGAGACAAAATCCTAACTTTACGACTTTTGGTATTCACAGAAGGCATTTAGGAGTACTAAAGTTAGGATTCATAACTTTACTACTCCCAAACTGAGAAAAATCCTAACTTTACGACTTTCGGTATTCACAGAAGGCATTTAGGTGTACTAAAGTTAGGATTCCTAACTTTACTACTCCTAAACTGAGAAAAATCCTAACTTTACGACTTTCGGTATTCACAAAAGGCATTTAGGAGTACTAAAGTTAGGAATCCTAACTTTACTACTCCTAAACTGAGAAAAATCCTAACTTTTTGACTTTCGGTATTCACAAAAGGCATTTAGGAGTAGTAAAGTTAGGAATCCTAACTTTAGTACTCCTAAATGCCTAGTCAGCTTCTTTATAAAGATAATAAACTGACCAATAAAAGCATTAGAAAAGATGGGTTGCAGGGTCAAGTAATCCCCCACCAGGAACAAGGCAGCTTCTTGCTTAGACTCCAAAACTAACTGATTGAAACACCCAGAAAAATACCACCGTTATGGCCAATACTCCAACACAGACCAAAACCAAGCTGAGTAACAGAACATAGAAGTCACACAGGAGGCACAAGAAGTCTCCACATCTCTCACTTGAAGTAACACAAAGCACCCAGCAAGTCAGGTTCCACTTCTAGAGTCAAGTTACTGTGCAGACAGGGTAAAATCACTTGTGTTAACAGACTCTAAGACCATTTTAGGCTCTGGTCATGGAATGCGGACATGCTACAAACCTTGATATTATGCCTCAGTCTGATATGTACACACCACAGACTGTAATGAACAACATTACTAGAAAAACACACACAATGTAAAAGTTATAGATGTACAGGATCTACCCCATTCATTGAGGCAATGCTATGTGCACCTTTTCGTACCCAAAATTGCTTCATGCCTATTGCTTTTCACAGTACTGGTTTAACAGATAATGTCAACATTGGGATATGTAGAGGGTATACGGCTGACCCACTGAAATGAGCCAAGTGCCCTCAATAAGTACGATTGTGCTTTTCTTGGCATCCCAAGTTGGTCCTGGTCCTGCAATCTTCTATGATAAGACATGCGCGTAAAAATAACTGATTGCAAAATTTAACTCTCCCACCTAAAAGCGTAACTGGTGTAATTTGACCTTCTTGGACTAATGATTGGCCTGTAAAGGCATTAAAAATTGCAGCACATTGCCTGCCCCAGTCTACTTACAGTCGCCACTTGAGTTTTACTTACAAGAACATCAACTTTGGGGTTTGGTCTTCAGTTTTCTGAAAAACCTTTAAAAAATCATGACTGAGGATATAGCTAAACTATTCACCAGACTCTGTTTCGTGCATTAGTAAGATGTAATATGGGCAAAGTACTGTTGGCCATTCAAAGAAGCAGCTGAATTTATCAAAGTAGGCAAATAAAACCAACACACCTCAGGAGCATACCTTTGGTAAAATATAGTTTTCAAATAAAAAAATAAATAATCTAATTAAAATATAGTTTTCAAATAAAAAAATAAATAATCTAAGTAAAATTATGGGAATGCATTAGTGGTAACTTGAATAATCACTTTTTTAATACTTCATCCGAGAGTTCTTGACCTTTGAAGTTCTATTATTAGCAACCCATTTAATGGCACAAAACTTATTAACACCAGAAAGATGAATGGCAGAGATGAATGTGCTAGTAATCTCATTCATGACCTGTAGACCACATAATATGCATTTACATTATGACTTTGACATTATAAATCTAAAAGTGATACCCATCTCAAAACAGGACTGTGGGTCAAAGTGCCATTAATATCAACGATGTCCATCTCTTCTGTTTTTCAAAGTCTACTGAGAGGTCAAATATCACTGAATCAATTCTTTAACTCTGGGCATCCCCCACTTCATTTTGCATGAGCCATTATTGCTCCAAAAATTATATATTGTTTTGCCTTGCTTAGTGAACAAATTTACATGGCACTAACCATAGCCACAACTGTAGTTTTTATGAGAATACTTCCCTGATGACCAGGTAAACTGGATACATGAACCTCTCCATAATAGTGATTGTCTGCCCATACATTATAAGTAGAATACATTTGTTTAGATTAATAGGTTTTATTATTTTTCATTTGCCTCTTTGACATAATCATATTACAAGTCACCCTTCAGCTAGAAAATACGTCTCATCAATATTTAACTTTTACGACACAATCAATATTTTGCATTGTCTATTCCACACTTGCTGCTACAATAATTTGCTGTAAATATTTAATATGGTTTTATAATAGAACACAATGGAGTTAAAATTTAAGGGGCTCATATGGAAGGGAAATGCTAGGGTTTCCCATTAGCTGGGTCCACAGTCGGAAACCCTTAGTGTAATGTCCATCCACCACTGGGCCACCAGGTCACAGTGATGGTCACCCTGCCCTGTTTATTGAGGTGCGACCATCATCCATTTCACCCGCTGGGTTCACCATGCTAAGCATGACAGTCTCAACTCCCCATTCATTTCTTTTAGTTTATATTAAGGATCATAGACTGTGTTAGACCTGACATCCTGGCCAAACATTTTGCCTTCACCACTCCTGTTTTGCTGAATAGGTTTTTGTTGGCTTTAGAATTCTGCACACTTTACCACTGCTAACTGGTGCTAAAGTGCTTGTGCTCTCTCCTTCAAACATGATAAAATTGTCCTACACCTTATTTGTACATTTGATTTACTTGTTTTTCCCTTGTAAATGGTACTACCAGTATCTAGGGCCTGTAACTTAAATGCTACTAGTGGGCAGCAGCGCTCATTGTGCCACCCACCAAAGTAGCCTTTTCAAACATTTCTCAGACCTGCCACTGTAGCTTGTAGTGCATGTTTTAAACTGCTATTTCGACCTGCCAAAATAAACCTTTTGCCAGACCTAAACCTTCCATTTTAATACTTAGAATTCTCCGCTACGGTAGATCCTAAGAGTTCTTAGGGCAGGATGCATGGCAAATAAAAAAGTAGGACAAGCGTACTTAGGTTTTACTTGTCCTAGCAGAGAAAAGCTCCTAAAGTCATTTTTCACTGTTGCAAGGCCTATCTCACCCATTGACTAACACTGGGTTACTTTATTAAATTTAATACGTGCTAACTTTAGGCTGGGAGCAGATAGAGTTATGCTGTTTAGACTCAAATGAATATTAATTTAAAATCCTCTTTAATAGTAAAGTAAAATTTTAAGTCACAATTCTGAAAATGCAATTTTCAAAAAGTTGGCATTTTTTTCCCTAACCCTTTGTGCCTGCTGCCAGAATCCTGGGTCACATGACTGTGAATGGCTCTATTGTTGGGGTTTGTGTATTCCTTTAGATAGTGCCAGAAAAGGGGATTTTCTGCAGACAGGATGGTTGGGGGTGGAGCTGTACCCAGCCCAACTTATATTCTAAAGGGCTTTTATCTCCTGCACACACAAAGGAACATGACACTAGTCTTTTGTCACTCTAAACTTCTTGGAGCATTGACAAGGAAAGGGAAGAATTATCCAGAACCAGATGTAGAGCTAGTTTAGAGAATCCTCATACTTCAAAATCTAGCACCAGGTATAAATACTGGACCGCCAGAGCCACTCTTCAGTACACTCCTGGACCTATGCAAATTACAGAAAAAGGACTGCCTTGCTCACCCGAGGACATCCCTGCTGCTACCAGAGGATTGTCTTTCTACTTGAGGACTGCATAGACCATCCCAGGGGGCTGTCGTAATGCTTCATCTCTGCCCTACTCCCTGAGAAGGGAGACTGTACCTGATCCCTCCATCCTAGGCTACCTGAGTGATTCCAGGTGTCAGTTGGCTCACCTTCTGTCTGAGCTACGACTACCAAGCCGGCCTGCTGCACTGGACCTCCATGGACCTGCAATTGGACTTGTCAGAGCCCTGCTGACCTTTGCTAGAGTGAATTCCTGATTCCCAAGAGGTACCTCCGGGGCCTGGACCCTTGGCTGACATCAGTTGAGCTCCTCCTGTGAAGAAAGGTAAAGTTTTGAAGTTTTGAGCTCTTCCTGACTGCGAATGGGCCCATTCATGCTGAGGCACTGCTGCATGCGACGACCTCCAACAAGAAGCTCCAGTAAACCCGACTCTTCATGCTACAGCAACAGTCAGAGACAATTGGCAAGGCAAGATCTGCGTGTCGTGCTAAAGTAACAACAGCCCACAGTGACTGCCAAAGAGAAGGCCCAGCAACAACCATCCTCGACACCCGACCAGCTTTTCACGCTACAGTGATGACCACCTGTGCCGTCTGGCCTGTTCTTCACTTGACAGATATCGGCTATGCTCTTCTTGCTCTTCTCTGCCACCTCCACAGCGAATGGAACTCTTTGCCCCAGACTTTAATAAGATAACTTTTTCAGCAGCACCAGCCTGATCAAATTTCGGTCCATGTTCCATCGTGGCCAGTCTGAAACATGTGACTTTCTCCCTGGTCTAGCATGACCAGAAGACAGCGAGTGGCGCTTCGTGCTTTTAGGCACTATTTTTACCTAAAATTTTAAAACGGAGTATCTCCAGTTCTACTGATTGGATTGTTGTCATTCTGGTATCATTTTATTTATTAAAACTTTCCCTATTGTTCTAAATTGGTTTGGGATTTTTATTCTGTTTTGTACACAAATGACTCACCAGGAGCTAAGCAGCTTCCTGTTGAACCCTTCACAGCCAGATGATCTGTTTGTCCACAGATACTACAATGTAATGGCCAACATTCCAACAAAGACCATCATCCAAGTTCAGTTTTAAAGCATAAAACATGGAAAGCACACAAGATAAGAGACAATACAGCTCTGATTTGACGTGAGACAAAGCCTCTGCCAAGCCTTTTTTAATGCAAACGTCATGTGGCCCCTCCTGGTTCACTGACAAAATATCGAACCTGAAAATATCGTCATACAAAGATATTGTGACATAAATATCGCCGTCACAAATATCGCCATCCTATAGTTATCATGTAAATAACAAAAATATCAGAGAAAAAATATTGTTGTCACTAATATCGTTGTCTTAAATATTATTTTTTTAAATATATATAGATTTAAATAGTAAACTTTAAACATTAAAAAATAACAATAATATAATACAAATTAAATATGTTTAATTGATTTGAAAGGAAATATAACAATTATACTTATTTTCAAAAATAAAACACATATATACATTAATATATATATTTATTTACATATATCTAATAAAAAATATTATTAAAAGAATAATTGAAATGTATATTATAATTTTTTTTTTTAAATATAATAATATAACAAATCAATATATATATATCCACATACACAATAGCATATACAATTAGAAAACAAACCAATTTAATTACAAATAAAAAAGTAAACAACATAAAAAACTACAATTTTCTAAAAATATATTACATATCAAAAACATTAATAATCCTAAATATTATAATTTTAAACACACAAAAACATAATAATATAAATGTAAACAATATGAAGCATAACATTTTACAATACAGCTCTGATTTGAAGTGAGACAAAGCCTCTGCCAAGCCTTTTTTTATGCAAAGGTCATGTGGCCCCTCCTGGTTCACTGACAAAATATCGAACCTGAAAATATCGTCATACAAAGATATTGTGACATACATATCGCCGTCAAAAATATCGCCATCCTATAGTTATCATGTAAATAACAAAAATATCAGAGAAAAAATATTGTTGTCACTAATATCGTTGTCTTAAATATTGTTTTTTAAAATATATATAGATTTAAATAGTAAACTTTAAACATATTAAAAAATAACAATAATATAATACAAATTAAATATGTTTAATTGATTTGAAAAGAAATATAACAATTATACTTATTTTCAAAAATAAAACACATATATACATTAATATATATATTTATTTACATATATCTAATTAAAAATATTATTAAAAGAATAATTGAAATGTATATTATAATTTAATTTTTTTAAATATAATAATATAACAAATGAATATATATATATCCACATACACAATAGCATACACAATTAGAAAACAAACCAATTTAATTACAAATAAATAAGTAAACAACTAAAAAAGTACAATTTTCTAAAATATATTACATATCAAAAACAATAATAATTATAAATATTATAATTTTAAACACACAAAAACATAATAATATAAATGTAAACAATATGAAGCATAACATTTTACAAATAATACATATACTATTCCCACTCCAATTTATACAACAGTAGGCAAAGTGTTGGACTCAGGAGGGGTAAAATTTACTATTCCCACTCCACGCAGTGCAACAATAGAGAAACTGTTCGATTAGGGAGGGGTAAAATTTACTATTTCCACACCAGTCAGTGCAACAGTAGGAAAAGTGTTGAATTGAGGGCAATAAAATTTGCTATTCTCATTCCAGTCAGTGTAACAGTAAGGAAAGTGTTGGATTGCGGAGGGGTAAAATTTACTAGTCCCACTGCAGTCAGTGCAACAGTAGGGAAAGTGTTGGATTGTGGAGGGGTAAAATTTACAATTCCTACTCCAGTCAGTGTCAGAAAGTGCACTCATAATTCCGACAGCGTAGCTGAGTCTGGCTCCACCGTCATTAGGGGAGTATGGTGGCTTCCGACGCTCTGACAGAGTCCTTCAGCCCGTCGGAAGCATGTCGGAATCCTCCCACAGGTTTCACTCCGACCGCCTTCATCCTAATACGGGCGGTTGGACTGAAACCTACGATGTCGAGCGGAAAGCCTTCGACAGCTGTTGGAGGCTTTCAGCCCAACTTCGCAATCGGGCCCTATATTATTAAAAACCATATTTTTGTAAACTATATTAATGATTTTGATATTGATAAAATCGAAATTATTTAACTTAAAATCGATATTCTAGACAGCAATATTCTTGCATGCGATATTTCTGTATGACAATATTTCAAACTTGATATTTATGTATGAAAATATTTAATTTTCGATATTTTGGCTGAATATCTCCCTCCTACAACCATATTATTGTTAACAAGATAAATTAACTTATACGGGAAGGAAATTCATGCACATAAGCGCTAACACTAATACACACTTATATAGCTAAAACAATTGCAAAATAGATAAATACAACGTTGATTAGAGGCTTTCTTTAATTATAACCACTGTACAATAGCTCATAGCAATAGAACATTTATTTCACTGTGTCCCATTGTATTTGAGCACACTATGCTACACCATACTACACCCATTGATTCCACAAAACAACATCACAGAATGAGAGCTGTCCACTAAACTACATCACGCCACCTTTTACCACACCAAACACTAATACTTGGACCAGGCCGATACTTATACTGGGCTTGGAACTACTGTCAGAATGGAGCTTGGACTTAGGAGGACCGTCGGACAGATTTCGCTGGGGCTGTGGATATGCTTCGACCAATGAGGCAAAGAAGACAGGTGAATGATCTGCCACATATACTAGACAGGATTCTGGCTTGTGGAAGACTGTCAACCAGGTCAACTCTGGGTAATGGAGCCTACGTGCTTAAAAAACTCTGGTCTTGAAAGACACTGATTCAATGGGCAATATGAAGAGAACTCTACAATGGAACCATATGACAATACGAATGGGTGTGAGATACACTGCAAGAAGCCTAGAGACAACCACACATCTTTATACAATAGTGCTAATGTGTGTGCATGTTTTGTGCTTGACAGGGTAGCTTTCCAGGACAAAATACTATGGGGCCGATTCCGATTCGGGCCGGAAATCACTCCGACCGAGCCGGACCCGGAGAGATTTCCGACCGAATCGGACCCGTGCAGCCCGACCGAACGAGTACGATGCGTCCGTATGCTATCGGACTCGATTCGGTCGGACTCCCATTGAAGTCAATGGGAGCCTGTTGTATGACGCGTACACGGGCTCCCATTGACTCAATGGGTGCGATGCGGACAAGGGCGCCCCCCACAGCGTGTACGCGGCGAAGCGATTCGCCCCGTACACGCACAGGTAGGGGGACCCATGGGTCCCCCTGTGTGCGACTCGCGCGGCTACGCGTTCAGGGGGTCCGACACGGACCCCCGAAGCACGGCTCCGACAGCTCTTCTGGAGCCGGAGTGTGCGGCTCGGTCGGACTGCTCGCGGCGCGCATCGTACTCACCCGGCCGGGAAACGTCTCCATTGCGCGGTGCGAGTCGAGTCCGAGTGAGTCGGTCGGTGCGGTTCGAGCCGGGAACGAGTCGGTCGGAGCGGTCGGGATGCCCGGACGAGTCGGTCGGCGATTTCACATCGTACTCGCTCGTCCGGACGCGCGTACGGATCGGTTGGGAAACAGGGCTCCGAATCGGATCCGGTAAAGCCGAATCCGATTCGGAGCCCTACCGGCCAAGATCGGAATCGACCCCTATGTCTAGACAAAATTACAACTTTTCAGACATTTGATTTGTGCTATACAGTACAGCACACATGCAATGTGTGAAATGTAAGGAGAAGTGAAAGCTTTCTCCTACTTACCATTTATCAATATTTCCCTCAGTTATTGCTTTATTTTAATATAGTACAGCTCGGAAACAAAGGGCAAGGTTTGCCTCATCCTGTTTTTGAATGTTCTGTCTCAAAATAAGGCACTAACTCACAGAAATCTAGGGTTAAATGAATTAACTTAATGCTCTGGAGTCACCTAAAAACAGGCGCCCGGTTCTGCACTGTGCCAGAAAAGTCCATCATGATACAGCCCCTGTTTTAAAAGGGAAGCTCCTGCTGCAGTTATTGATGGTCATGGCGGAGACCTTAAGGTCCATATGCTCAGAATGCCAGGGTTGTGTACATTGGAAACGTCTCTTCCTTTGAGGCAGTGGTGTAGCAAGACTCCTATGAGCCTAATGTAAACAACGAAAATGGGTCCCTCTACCACTGATTTAGGTAGTAAAAACAGGGGTATTGTGAGTAACACACACCCTTGGGCCCTGGTACCACTACACCTGCTGCACTCGTGATAGCTATGTCCCTTTGAGGAACAGTAGGGTAATTGGTGAGAACTACACACATTTTGGGCATAACTGCTGTTTTTAGGCAGTAGTTTTGCAGGCCATCTTTGGGTGTTGACTAAGGGAGCATGCACGTTTCAACCGGCGCTGACCTTGCTCGTTGCATCATTAGGTATAGTACAGCAGTCCTGGAGCTTCAGCACTGACATTTCAAATACTGCTATAAAGTGAAGACTGAGAACACAGTTTCACCCAGCATGACATTGTTGCGTGCTTGGAGAGAACTTAACCAGGGCTTCTTAACAGCAGCAGCCCGTGCAGGTAAGAGCGGTGGGGCCGGGTGGGGGGGATTTTGCCAGACGACCACAAGGGAAAATTAAATAAATAATTCATTTTCCCTTGTGGTCGTCTGTCCAAATTCCCCCCGATACGGCCCCACCGCTCTTACCTGCACGGGCCGCGGCTGCTTCTTAAGCAACCTTGATCATATGTCTTAGAACGTGAAACCGACACTGCACTGAATGGGTCAGCATGGTTTTCGGAACGTTGTATCCTCATGGAACATCATAGCATATATCCAAAAAATATATAACATGATAAGTAAGAAAATATTTTTTTTATATATTAAACCAGGATTAAATAAGTTGCTCTCTGACTTGAGAAGGCCATCTATGTCTTAAAAAGACTGAGTGATAGATAGTTTATTTCGACCAATCATATGATCATTACAACAGCATACAAAACATACTTTTAAATACAAAACTTTAAAAAAAAAAAAAAACTATCAGATAATAATTACAACATCCATTTTAAACCCCCACCTCAGATAAAAGTTTAAAAGTAGCAGCAAGAGGACATATACGGGGATTAAAAAGTCAATTGTCCAAGGACATCACCACACTAAATTCATTTCAGGGCCTTGGATCTCAACCACCACGCATACAATAAAAATCTTGAAACAGCAAAGACAATACACTGTGAAGTGTCCGATCGTAAAATCCGAAGAGCTTCCATTGGCCTGGAAAAAGAGAACAATCGGCAGACTGGAATGATCCAAGCTCTCCTGATAGCCTTGTACATAGGACAGAAGAAGAGAAAGTGCTCAATGGATTCTTCTGCACTTAAGCATATTGGGCAGATAGGCGATAGTCCAGCATTTGTCCATTTGCATTTCCAGAGATTCAATGGAAGTGAACCAAATCTTAGTTGAATATAAAGTGCTCGTGCATGGGGAGGTTCTATTTGGTCCATAAAAGGTTCAAAATTAAAACTATATTTTACATCTAAAAATTGCATTGTTAAAACTCCATAAGATGTACTTTCAGTGCAAATAGAATTAATATAGACCCAGAATTTCTTTTTTAATATGGGGGCCAACTTTTTAGTTATAGTACCTGGGTTCTCCCACAGCGATGCAAGGCCCAAACGGTGCAGCCATTCTTTAATCTTTGAAAACCATAACAAGGTGCCTTTCTGTTTTTGGAGATTTAAAAGTTCCACCACTGCCTCTCTTACTTTAATCTCTGTAGTGTTTGACCAAATCCTTATCCAGAACATCAAGGTTCTGAGGACTGCATGATAAGAGATAGATTTCACACCCAAATCGAGACGCAGTGGTAAGATCGGAGTACTGGTCGGAACATTAAGTATGGCTCTAAGAAATGTATTTTCCGCTATTTCTAATTTTTTGGTATTCTCCATGCCCCATAATTCAGCCCCATATAGGGCTGCCCCATGAGCTTTCGCCCTATGTATCTCTAGTGCAGGGGAAATGGGGCGATAGGATGAGCCTCTCAGTCTCCTTACTATCGCACAATCCACTATCTGCAAAGTAGATTCACTCTTTAAAATTTGCGAAGACCACGCAAGGTTATCATTAATTCTAACGCCCAGGTAATCAAACCATCTGCTGCAGCACAAATAATAAAGTAAGCCCATTCTCCAGCTGTGATCATCATTTTTAATTAGGAAGATTTAGTACAGCGAAGATCTCTTCCTACCTCTGTAGCAAGCGAGTTGTGACATATTCAAGGTACAAATCAGAGCTGAATAACTAATAAAACAAAAGGGTGGATAATTTACCAAGAGTAAAATGATGAAAATGAATGGGATGAGACCAGTAAGATTCACTACATACACATCAGTTCTTAATTTGTGACTGTTGTTGGAGGTGGTAGGCACTCATGTCTTGAGAACAGCGGCTTATATTTCTTCATCAGACTTTGACTCAGAAAAAGAGAGACAAAGATAGCACAGGGAAAAAGTAGGAAAGGAAATATAGTAATAGAGACAGAAGGAGAAAAGCAAGGATGAAAAAGAACCTGCAAGAGTGAGCTAAAGAGATGGGAAGAGTAGGGGTGGAAGTAAGAGGAATGAGGTGGAATCAGGGCTCTGCAACTTGGTATCGGCAGTCCATGCAATTGGCAGCACTAGTGGTGTGCTCCTAAGAAAACCTTTGAGCCCTGGCATGTTTTTTTTTTTTACAAATTAAGTACTTTTGAACATGCGATTTGAATACTTAGAATAACAAGCTAATTCTATGGAATAAAGAGCATAATTCTGAATTTAAGATGCGTGGGGGGGGGGGCATTCCATTTCACTGCTGCCATTGAGCAGAGAGAATGCCCCATTGTTCTATGGGTACATCCCCGTGGACGATGACACATGAAGGTAGAACTTGATTTAGTATGAGAGTGTGATTTCTTTTATCAATAGCACCTTAGTAAAAGCTGCTTTTTGTCGAATGTTGGTTGCATTAAATAGAGCGTGTTTTGTTTTTACAGGCATGGTGTCGATGTATTACCACTATCTACAATTACTTCGTGGTGACCAATTTCTTTTGGATGTTTGTGGAGGGATGCTACTTACATACAGCTATCGTGATGACCTATTCTACAGACAAGCTGAGGAAATGGGTCTTCCTCTTCATAGGCTGGTGTAAGTCTGCCTTTCATTTGCACTCTGCTTGTATTGTTTGACTGCTTGCTCCTTGGTGGCATAACCTAGTTAAACGAGAGCAGACAAGGACATATCTCAAAAAGTACGAAATGTATCTGAAAGCCTCAGTTAAAAGTAGCAAAGGTCTAAGTATTTGCTATGGTCAAGTTTGGATAACATCTGGCCAGGGGGATCCCGCAAAGGAAATACCTCCTGTTTCCAATGACGGTCCTGTAGCTCTCCTTTGGTAGCTCGGTCTTTTAAAAATGTGAGGGTATACAGAGCCCAGTACCTCAAATATTAGGGTCCAGTTTATAGATAGTCAAATATTAGGGTCCAGTTTGGAGAGTAAAATGTAAATGTCCAAATCAAGGTTTTATTAAAGTAGCATAAATGTGATAACCAGAAACCTAAAAAATGACAAAACCAGAAAGTAAGTATCAAAACACACTTACCTTTACAAAGGGTGCTGTTAAATCCAGGGACTGGCAAATAACATATATTTTTAAGTTTTTGGGGAATAACATGCAGCTATTGACGATTCTACGCTGATTACTGCATGTTTACCACCTGCCTTTCAGTCGAAGATTTCGGATGCTTTCAGCAGCCGATATCTCTTTGTCAAAAAACAAATTTGTCATTCAACCGGCCCAGCAACTCCTGGTACCGGGACCATGGGAAGTTAAGAGCCACTCACAATTTTGGAACTTCTAGCTGGGTAACTCCTCCAACAGTTAATGAAGATGTCTTAAGTCATCTTCTTCCCTCTGCTTCCTGCCCCAGATGTCCTGCAGGGGAGCTATCATGCCCTCAAGGAGGGAGCGGAGTGCCTCAAGGAGGGTGCAGAGCCCTCAGATGTCCGCACTTAAGGAGGCAGAAGCCATTCAGACATGAGGCGGTATTGGGGCACAATTGGGCAGCGTGGGGCAGCGTGGGAGCTACTGGGCCACATCCTCAGAGAACCTGGGCCTTTGGGGAAGAGCACATATTTCATGATGTTTGTTGCTCCTAGAGCCATTCGTGATTCCTAAATTATACTTTGGAGGTAGGATAATATTGCAATAACTTCGAAGTGCTTGTGTCAATAGGTCAACTTCTGTGCTGACTGTCCTGTCGACTTCACATTGAACAAGTGACTTCCTTGGCCTTCTGGACTGGCTGTGTTCTTTGGGTGGGGTGCATTGGCCTGGTGTTTTCCTTGCTTTGCCCAGTCCCCCCTACCATCTCCAGTCCGTGAGGGCATGCAAATGACTGCTCATGCTGCCTCTGAATGACACAGTGATTCTCAGGGCTGCCAGGTTGGTGAGGCGTTTTGAGGACACACATGGACATAGACTGTGCTGGCCTCCCCTCTTCAATCATTAGTGCACAACCCATTTGTTGTGGCCCTACAGTTGCCTTGTGAAAAACACCATGGTTAAAGACAACCATAACACAGTTGCTAAACAGGGCACTATAGACAAGTATTCCTTGTCCAGCACTACACCCAGTGCCCCTCTTTCTAGGATTGCCCACATTCTGAACTATAATGACGGAGATGCAATCCTTAAATTTACCCTATAATTTGAGGCAAATCATGATTGTCTCAGATTGCACGAAGATGGTTCAGCAACGACAAAGGACATTTGAAGTGGTTACCAGAAAGCTACAGGCTGTGAATATCTGGGCTAAGCAGAAGGTCATCATTGATTCAGAAATTGAGAAAGCCATCAACATCGAGCTCACTAGACATCTTGTGAACCACAACCTTCTGGACCCCTCCCAATCCAGCTTCAGAGCTAACCGCAGCACTGAAACAGCCCGAGTTGCAGCCACAGATGACAGCAGATGACAGCAGACCTCATAGAAACAGCAGCCCTCATTCTCTTTGACCTCTCAGCAGCCTTCAACACCATATCCCACCACACACTGATAAACAGACTCAACCAGATCAGAATCCAAGGAACAGCCCTCAAGTGGATCACGTCCTACCTCACAGGAAACATTGCAGAAAGTCCTCCTCCCTCCCTACTTCTTGCTCCCTAAGAACATCACCTGCAGTGTACCTGAAGGCTCATCCCTCAGCCCATCCCTCTTCAATGCATACATGACACCTCTGGCCAACATAGTCAAGAGCCACGGACTCAACATCATCTCCTACACTGATGACACCCAACTCATCCTCTCCCTGACTAACGACCCAATGACCACCAAGTACAAGTGCCAAAGATGTATGAAAGATGTAGCAGCCTGGATGAATAACAACTGTCTCAAACTCAACACCGACAAGACAGAAGTACTCATCTTCTGGGAAAGGCAAGGATACCCTCTGGAGCAACGAATGGTGGCCACCAGAGCCGGACCCAACCCCCAAACCCACCGAACACACCCGCAACCTCTGCATTATCCTCAACAGCTAGCTTTCCATGAAGAAACAGGTCAGCGATGTCTCCTCCGCTTGCTTCCTCACCCTCCGAATGCTCAGGAAGGCCTTCAGATGGCTCCCACCCAACACCACAGAAGCTCTCGTCACCAGCAGACTAGACTATGGCAGCTCTCTTTATGTAGGAATGACCTCGCAACTCATGACAAATCTCCAGACTATCCAGAACACAGCAGCCAGACTCATCCTCAACTTCCCCAGATGGATTCACATCACCCCTCACCTCAGGAAACTCCACTGGCTTCCAGTCGTGAAGAGATGCAAGTTCAAGCTGCTCACCCGCGCTTACAAGGCACTACACAACGAAGGATTAGTGTACCTCAACAATTAAATTAATTTCCGCCAACCTACCAAGAAACTCGGCTCTGAATCCCTCTCCCTAGCAGCCACCAGACGCATACGCTGGACAAACAGTGGAGGCCGCTCTTTCTCCCACTTGGCAGCTAAGATCTGGAACAACCTCTCCCTGCACCTCAGAGCCTCACCATCACTCCATCAGTTCAGGAAGGACCTCAAGACTTGGATGTTCAACTAATAGCAGAACAGGCAGCATGTTCCCCCAGGGCCTCAAGACCCTGACTGGTGATGCAGCAGCGCTCTACAAATCCTGATTGATTGATTGATCCCTTACAGCTGATCCCATGACAGAACCTAGCAAGGGCCGACTCAGAATTCTCACATTGAATGTTAGTTGTTTAATCAAAAGGGGAGTGTTCCTTAAAACAGCTAAGAGGCTAGACCCTGACATACTCCTGCAATAGGAAGCCTATTTAGTGGGTAGTAAATATATGATGTGTTTTTTTACAGGCATTCCATGCTAGCTTTACTAGATGGTCTAGATACACTGCCATATTAACCTGAAATCAAGTTCCTTTTCAACAATTGAAGAAATGAAATGACACTACGGGGAGATATTTGACTATCACTGGGACGGTTTAAAGCAGGCATCTATCCTTGATAAGTGTTATGCCCCCCCTCCTCTAACTGCAACCTTTCTGGCGGACTTAGGTCGACTACTAGTGGAAATCTCAACTGGTTTGTGGTATCTCGGAGGGGATTTAAATGAGGTGGCCAGTTGGATGCGGGGCAGGATGGGGTGGTGGGTCCTACTCACTGGAATTCTACCACGCTCACCAGGTTTTTTAAGGACCTTGTATAGCAGATGCCTGGCATGTAATTCATCCAGCTGGGAATTGCTACACATTCTTTTTGAATTTTGTACTTGATTTGGAATGGTGCACCAGTAATCTTCCTATCCAAAATGAAGCACACAGTCGTAGTGATAGGTGTTCCTTTCTATTTTCTTTTCTGATCTTTTATTTCCATATATAAAACATCCAGCCAACGTGTTTCGTTCAAATAGATAACTTGAACTTCATCAGGGCTTTCCAAGTATAAAGAAGTTGTTGGAATGTTCCCAATACTCCGTATGATGTATTAATTAGGGTCCTCCTTTGTGTGTAGGAAGATAAAATTTGGCATGTGGACGACTTGCTGCGTATTTGTGGATCAACTGACGGGCTATCAAAACCGTGGCCATTCGTATGGACCAATATTTAAGAAAGGTTTTACTGATGAGTTATCTTCTCAGGGTATTTAATGGATATATACTGACCAGCGACTTGTTTCACAGTTCGTTGGTTGAGTTGATGATCAGAAATAGGGCCAGGCAGTGGAAACCATGCTTATGCTTGTGCAAATGGTGGCTGTCTGACATGAACTGCATATTCTATGTTATCTAAAAGATAGACAAATACTTTAACAAAAACTGGGGCTTGTTGCATTCCTCCAGAACACTCAGGGAAGCCTTCAAGGGCTCTATAAGAGGCAACCTCATCGGTTGTCAGAAGGCAGACTCCCTAGTTGACAGCAAGAAGTGTCAAATCTAGAGTCACGAATCCTAGATTTAGAGTCTGGGTATTTTGAGACTTCCACTAGGCCATGCTCAACAATACTGTACACACAGGGGCCGATTCCGATTCAGGCCGGAAATCTCCCCGACCGAGCCGGACCCGGGGAGATTTCCGACCGAATCGGACCCTAGCAGTCCGACCGAACGAGTACGATGCGTTCGCATGCAATCGGACTCGATTCGGTCGGACTCCCATTGAAGTCAATGGGAGCCGGTCGTACAACGCGTACGCGGGCTCCCATTGACTCAATGGGTGCGAGGCGAACAAGGGCGCCCCCTACAGCGGGTACACGTCGAAGTGACTCGCGCCGTACAAGCACAGGTAGGGGGGACCCATGGGTCCCCCCTGTGTGCGACTCGCGCGGCTAGGCGTACAGGGGGGTCCAACATGGACCCCCAAAGTGCGGCTCCGACTGCTCTTTGGAGCCGGACTGCACAAGTCGGTCGGACTGCTCGAGGCGCGCATCGTACTTACCTGGCCGGGGAACGTCTCCATTGCGCAGTGCGAGTCGTGTCCGTGCGAGTCGGTCGGTGCGGTTGGGTCCCGCGAACGAGTCGGTCAGCGATTTCGCGAACGCTCGCATCGTACTCGCTCGCCCGGACGCACGTCCGAACCGGTCGGGAAAGAGGGCTCCGAATCGGATCCGGTTAAGCCGAATCCGATTCGGAGCCCTACCGGCCGAGCTCGGAATTGGCCCCACAGTGTTCGAACACTAGGGAGGCATTGCTTACTTCTTAGAGGTGCCTGGACTATTTGGCCAACAAAGCCACCAAGACATTGTACTGGCTGTGTTATAATGTGGATAAATTAGGTCAGATTGCACAAGTAACTGATAAGCAGGGCTGCACAATTATGCGTAGCCTTGATATAACTCAGACGTTTGCCTCCTATTAATCTACAGTGTACACATAGAATTATTTCTGCATGTCTGAGGTTCTGAGTCGTTTTCTGGATGACCTCCCGTTGAGACAGGCATATCATTCATAAGCTATAAATTCCCCAGATACTTTTAACTAACTAAGGGGCCGATTCCGATCTCGGCCGGTAGGGCTCCGAATCGGATTTGGCTTAACTGGATCCGATTCGGAGCCCTATTTCCCGACCGATTCGTACGCGCGTCCGGGCGAGCGAGTACGATGCGAAATCGCCGACCGACTCGTCCGGGCGTCCCGACCGCTCCGACCGACTCGTTCTCGGGTCAAACCGCACCGACCGACTCGCTCGGACTCGATTCGCACCGCGCAATGGAGACGTTCCCCGGCCGGGTAAGTACGATGCGCGCCGCGAGCAGTCCGACCGAGCCGCACACTCCGGCTTGAAAGAGCAGTCGGAGCTGTACTTTGGGGGTCCGTGTCGGACCCCCCTGTATGCGTAGCCGCGCGAGTCGCACACAGGGGGGACCCATGGGTCCCCCCTACCTGTGCGTGTACGGCGCGAGTCGCTTCGCCGCGTACACGCTGTAGGGGGCGCCCTTGTCCGCCTCGCACCCATTGAGTCAAAGGGAGCCCGCATACGCGTTGTACGACAGGCTCACATTGACTTCAATGGGAGTCCGACCGACTCGAGTCCGATGGCATACGTGCGCATCGTACTCGATCGGTCGGGCTGCCAGAGTCCAATTCGGTCGGAAATCTCTCCGAGTCCGGCTCGGTCGGAGAGATTTCCAGCCCGAATCGGAATCGGCCCCTAAGGCGGGCTTGTGAGGGGAACCTATTGACATTGTCGGATGATGACTGACAGGAGACGAGAGTGGCTCCTAGGAAGTCAGCCATTTCGGCACAGTTTTGTTTTGTTCAAATGAAAATATTTCTGCTGCACCTAACATATTAGAGTTAGGAGGTGCAGAGACAGAATATCGAGTAAAAAATATCGAGTTGCACAAATATCGAGTCATTAATATCGTGGTTCAGAAACATCGACAGCAAGAATATCGTGGTCAAGAATATCGACTTAAGGTAAGTAATATCGATTTTAAAAACTGTTGAAGTGTTTAATATCGTTTGCAAAAATATAGGGGCCCATTACGATGGCGGGCGGAAGCACAACCGCCGTGCTGGCGGATGCAAAAACCACCAGTTACCGCCGGCACGCAGCAGTCCACACGCCCGCCCAATTATGATGCGAAAAGCAGGCCAAACACCGCCGGCAAGCCAGCAACACCGTCCGCCATCAAAGTGCGCCCGCACACGTAGCGGCGCAGCACAACTGACACACACCGTCCGACGAAACACGTCCCGCCCGGCGCATAAATTACGATGCCGCAAACAAACGGCTCCCACGGCAAAGAGACACCGCACGTGAAAGAGAGGCGGAAACACGGACGCAGAGCACGGACAACGAAGAAGCGGCACCCCGGGCATGAATCCAGCACTGCAGGCCCTTCCCATGCTCCTGCTGATGCACCACCAAGGACGCAACGTACCGCGGAGACGCAGGTAGGCACACACACAACAAGTGCACGCAAACAGCGCACACAGTGCAAGGGCGGAAAAGCGGACAACCCCCCACCAGCGCGTGCACACTACACATCCACCATCGCATCCACATATGACACACAGGCCAAATCCTAACATCGCAGAACACATGTGTACACACCACCTGGGACTAGGAACCAACCACCCCGTCACGGCCCCAAAGCGCTGATGACGCCGCCACACATGCGCATAACGCAGAGGCCAACCGCAGCGCCATGCATGCGTCGCACACAGACACAGGGACACAACCAAGCAGCACACACATCAGCCCCACCCCGAACGCACATGACACGTGACAGGCCGGCCACAGACATGTCCCCAACGCCCAATTCACGGACAACACCCAACGCCACACAAACGACGCACACATGTCAGTGAAGACACGCAACTGCAGGACACACCCCAGTGTAACAAACATGGCGTAGCACACAGCGGCGGCAACACCAACTAGGAGAAGCAGGGCCCCTTCGGGAAGAGGAACGCCAGTACCACACTGAAAAACCCATACCACCCTGCACATATGAACAAGACACATGAAACGGAACACCAAAGAGCCCGGGGACCGACAACAGGTGGCCCAAGAATTACATCCACACACAAGGCCCAACGCAGAGCGGAAAGGCAGCCTGCCGCCCACACAAGGGAGAGCAGACAGCACTGAATGACCTTCCATTCCAACACCGAAACCACAGCCCTACGACAGAAGCCGGTGAATACAGCCATTGTCCAAGAATAGACCAACACAGGCATGCCGAGGAGACCGACCACAGGGCAGATAGCGCATATCACAGAAGCACACAACGGACGGGGAAGAAAGAAGAAAACACTCCCCCATGTCGGCCACATGCAAGTTAATTGGAAGGAGTCACACAGCACCGACCTTGAACTGTCTGAGAAGCATGTGGGAAGAGGGCCCGTGTCCTCCAAACAAGCCAACAGAACACAAGTCCTGTCTCCCCACGACTACACAGAGCTCACAGCAACCCCGGAGCGTGCACATTGCAGACTGCACACACAGCCGGAGCACGCCACCTCTACGAACCGCTGCGAAATGGCAACCGCAACACACCTACCCAACTACGCCGAAGAGCTCAAGCTGTACCAAACCAACACGATACATACATTGGGATGCGATCTCCTGTCCCTGCTGAACGTAAGTTACCGACTGACTTACCGCATCACATTGTTCAGCTGCGTCATGCCCGTCTTCTACTGTCGGAGGTGTCCCTACCAGCATCCCGTCGAGATATGCCTCTCCAACCCGGCATGTCTGAAGGCGGACCTGCTACCACTACTCCTCCCTCTGGACGCACACGACAGGGCCTGCTCTGCCTATGGGGGCATGGCGTATGTGGCCAACATCGCACGCGCACTGAAATGGAACCACTGTGCCTCCACACGATGGATCATCGAGAACAGCTACATCGAATGTCACCCAGCATGCCCCATCATGGTCCTCCAAGGGACAACCTACGAACAACACCTTGACAGCCACCATCCGCTTCATTGGCTGGCAAACATGTACACCACCAATGACATGGAAGCCCTGCTGGACGGCATCGCATACCTGACAACCTGTAAATACGTCGGACCACAACGCAGGTTCCCCGAGTGACCTATGAAGTCCAACCCCGCACCCATGCTCAGCTTCCGCACGGACTGGCCAGTCACCACCACAACAGCCATACCAAACGACCGGCAACTGTAACCACACCATCAACGACATCGCCATGACATCGGATATGACCGGGACATGCACACTGTTCCCCATCACATCCAGGAACACCGCATGCATCGTGGGAGGCAGTGGCATGGGCTCTGTGCATCGCACCCACATGGACGGAACTGCACGAACAACCAGGACACGACATGGATCCAGCGCACATGGACACACACACCGCTCAGTGGACATGAATAGGTCGCCTGGAGTCTGTGGGTGCTGCACCCCTCCCACCCCCGCCCCGGGAATCCCATACCAGGACCTTTGCATGGACGACAAGTGCATACAACAACAACACGACCCCAGTGACTGTGACATGTCCAGTAACCACCACAGTGCAACAACAAGTGGCACGCCGCTGCATGCACGCAAGCACATGCCCTGATGTCATCTCACATGCACGCGTGCATGAGGAACAACCGCAGCAAACCTGTCACATGGAACTGAGATGGACTGTGCCCATGATGCCGAGCGGTCTGGTAGGCTACATGTATACCGTCTGTGTCAAAGTCCGCAGCTCCGCAGCTATACGTAAATGTACATTAGCACAGCCTTGGCCAAGCAGATGTAACCCCACACCCTATCCCATTTGTTATCATGCTCAGTATATCCTCAACATGTATTCCGCTGCCAGTAGTGTCCACTATACTGCATCACAGAGGACAGAAGACTCAATATAATGTTTGAAACCAGAACTGTCTCCGCTGACTCATTTCACAAGTACGAATGAGAGAGGATGAGAGTATGTGAAGTACACGGCAGTCGTGACATGACCATGTAGTCCACTGGTATTGGATGTCAACGCAAATGAGTAGCACTACTGTGGAAGACACACATGTGTCGTGTGAAGTCGTATGGACGCAGTGCTCAGGTGGGTGGGTGCGACGGGTAGATGCGCACATGCCAAGTTGGAGCACGCCGTGTTGGGAGGGGTCATGAACAGTACACCACCGCTTCCCTGGGCATTGTGAGAGGACACCTGTCGGGGGGAGTGAACACGTGTGTGCACAGCAGCCGGGCACACGTACAAAGCGGTACCAGGCGCACCTCAGCCCACCCTCTGTGGACAAGCTGGATCCTGTTGTGCGCCCGCCATGCCCCTTGACAAGGCACACACAGCCCCAGTCGACCAGGTGCAACCCCAACATAGTCAATCCGCACAGGCGATACAGGGCACGGGATGGCAGTGGAGCATGGTGTGTGAGAGGTCTCCTCGCGCTCCTCCTGGTCATATCACGCAGGCAATAGAACCTCAACGTCTAGCATGGCACAAGTCAAATGGAAGTGTAGGGGGACGCACCACAGCACGAGCAGCACTGACGTCACGGGAGGTGGCTCGCACCATCCCATCCATTGCCCATCATACCAACCACGACACATGCCATTGCGACTAAGTGCAAGCGCATGCGCCACCACCCCGAGCCCTCCCCAGAGAGGCCAAAGAGTGAATGTGTGGGCCATCAGCCGCAGACGGACGCGGCCTGGCCGCAAGGGCAGCCACAGCCACTGGGTGTCGCAGGTGGCGGATCCGGAAGGCGAAGACTGTGATGCATAGTCCATGCAGGCCGGGTCTCCATTTGGGGCACCACGCAGGTGGACGGCGTCCCGCCACACATCATACCCTGAGACAGCCCACTCGTGCAACTGGACCCACACATACACTCCTTGCCCTCTCTGGTGCGAGCTTGGGGCTGCCTGTGCAAGCGCTAGCCTCGCAGGTGAGCATGCATATTGGGGGGTGAGGGGAGGACATGAGGGCTGGGGCGAAGATGACTGTATCACTGTCAGTTAGTACAAGGGATGACCCAGATGTGGAAAGGAAAAGACGTGTCCCGTGTGTACTGCAACTAGTCGCCAATCCAACTACCCCCCCATGTCCGGAATGTAAGCCCGCACCTAGGCCCGCCCATCCGCCACATCGAACATACCACCAGCACGACAACCTTCCCATTCGAAACACTGACTGGGGGTGGCGACCAGTGAACAATCATGTGTAGCCTACCCACGCGTACATGTGGGCCCTCCATGATCCATGTCACCTGCGGCAAAGACATGACATGCGCAATGAGGGAAGTGAGGAGAGCTGTCCGCCCCACGCGCAGAAGGTGCATCAGCTCCACAGACCCAGCAGCGAGTCCAGCAGGGGTCACATGTGCAGGGGCAGCTGTGCCTGGTGTGAAGGCACATGCATATAGACAGCACATCGACCAATGTGTAGTCTGCCCACATCCACAGTCCATCATCATGCGGACATAGGAATTGAACACAGGGCAACACATCTTAGTTGGTGCACCCACCGTGACCAACAATGCGCAATCATCGACGTACCCGCCCTGTGCATGGCCCCCCACCCAACGGAGGCACATCCAGTGCCACCATCCCACACACACAAGCCTTCCACGGAACATGCTGTGTCCAATGCTCAGTACAGAGTCAGCGCCCATCTGGTGGATCCTGAACAGGAGACACATGCACACACATGCCAGCTCCCACTATGTACGTCTGCCACCTGGCACGTGCAATGTAACCTCTCACCTGTGACGTGTGACTGCAAGCACACAGCCGTCTTGGCATGGGGCTGTCAATGTGGACACCAGTCAATGTTTCAGGAGCTGTGATCCGTACAGTGCTGTACATAGGGTGCAGTGCTGACACCTACTACTGTCTCATATCCCCTCGTGCCACAGGTCCCACTTGTATTGGCCGCTCAGCCCGTGCCCACATCGTCGTCGTCGTGTGCCATACTCATCCAGCCTCGGAAGCAGTTCCATGCTCAGCAGACACTCATGTTGCCGTGGCGTTGCCGCTTGACGAATATGCAGTCAGTCCCCATCAGCACGCCCGCAAGTCATTGGGGCCTAGATCCCCATGTGCATGCACATGGCAGTGGTATGTCTCACTTGCCATTGCCATTGTTGGGAGACCTGTGTAAGTGTATTGTGGCCGTGCCGTCCCAGCTTGACAGCTGGGCTGTGGCTCATGTGCTTGCTCAGTCATGTCAGTGATGTGTATGCGAAATTGCTATGTGCCGTGTTGCTTTGACATGTGTCCTCTGCCATTTAACCCAGGCGGAGACCGAACATTGACCGCCCATACCAATTGCTGGCGGACATGGACGATACAGAGGTAATCAGGAAGTTTCGGCTGGACAGGCCAACTCTGCATCAACTGTGTGCCATGTTAGAGCCCCATCTCCGTCCCCGCAGGGTGTATCCGACTGCTGTCACCCCCACGGCTAAGGTGATGGCCGCCATGCATTTCTTCGCCACTGGGTCATTCCAGCACACAGTGGGCAGTGGAGGAGGGATGTCCCAGCCCATGTTCAGCAAGGTGCTGAGGGATGTACTGGCAGCCATGATGCTGTACCGGAACAGGTACATCAGATTCCCCAGGGCTCGTGAATTGGCGGCAGTGAAGGGTGCATTCTATGCCCTTGGCAGAATCCCACACGTCGTGGGAGCCATTGACTGCATTCATGTTGGCCTTGTTCCACCACAGGCCACTGAGCACCTGTACCGCAACAGGAAGCACACGCACTCCCTGAATGTGCAAGTGGTGTGCCTTGCGGACATGGTGATCACCCACGTGTGTGCCAAGTTTCCAGGCTCGGCCCATGATGCACACATAATGCGCAACAGCATCTTGCCACGACTGATGGCCAATCTGCAACAGGATCGTGCCTGTATTGTCGGTGAGTATGTGGAGTGGTGTAGCGTGCTGGTTGTGCGATGCTGTCCCCTGTCCAGTTGGAATTGCAACGGTTCTCTGTGTCCCTCACACCCAGGTGACTCTGCGTATCCGAATGGGGCATGGCTGCTCAGTCCATTGAGGAATCCTCGCACCCCAGCAGACGATCGATACAATGAGGCACATGGGAGGACCAGACGTGTGGTCGAGCGTACCTTTGGCCTCCTCAAGTCCAGGTTCAGGTGCCTGGACCGCACCGGGGGTGCACTGGCGTACTCCCCACAGAAGGTGTGCCAGATAGTGGTGGCGTGCTGCATGCTGCACAATCTGGCCATTCGGAAGCAGATCCCCCTCATTGTGGATGACGGAGATCAACCAGGGCCCCAGCCCGCAGACCAGGACAGCTCGAGTGAGGTGGACAGCGGAGAGGAGGAAGCTGGGAATGTGCGCCAGCAGCTCATCGCCCGCTACTTCACTTGACGGTGAGTGTCCATGTACGACGGATGATGTGTCTGTATCTGTGCAGGTGTGTGTGTGCTGTGTCAGGGTGGCCGTATGTTCACTGCGTGCAGTGTGTCAACGCTCCATGGCCAGGGTAGTATGCCACTGTTGGTGACTGTGGCATTGTGCCCTATTGCTCCGTGCGATGTGTGTACATTGCTTGTAGTTGTTGACATGTACTGTGTGATGGGTGTGTGACACACTCATTGAATGTGCTCCTGTTCTGTCTCCCACCCCTAGGTCCCTACAGGCCCTCCGGATTCCATTGCCATGCCATGCATCAGGTGCCCTTCCGCCCAAGGTGGCCGTTGTATTCCGTACAAATAAAACACAGGGCACAAACAGCAGTTAGTGAAAAAGGTGCATTTATTACAAACTGTGACACGTGATTGTGTGTAAGGTGATGACAAAAGTGGTGCGTGCAGTGACAATGAGCTGTCGGTCATGGCTGCGTGATGATCAGGGTGTACCCACTGGTTCTATGTCCATAGTCCAACACACACATGCCATCCAGCTGGCTGTGTGGAGTGGGATCGTAGAGCAAGTCAATGCAGTGGCTGGTCAAGGAAGGCTGGCGGAAGGCTGGCTGGCTGCCTCACTTGCGACTGGAGCGTGCGAAGTCCTCCCGGGAGATCTGTTTCCTCTTCGGACGGCCCCTTCCACGTTTGGGAGGGGGTGTGTGGTGGCGACCTGCTGGTGGTGGGTGAGGTGTGCTCACTGGCTGTGGACGCAGGGGAAGTGGACACTGCTGGCCGACCCTGCGCCCTAGCAGGTGGTGGCGGAGGTGGTGTTGCTGGCCTTGCCTGTGACCCCACCGCCACCACCAGCTGGCCCATGAGGTCCACGAGTTGGTCCATACGGGACACGAATTGGCCCATATGGGCGTCCATGGACCTCAGCACCCCCAGCACCTCCCGCGTGTCAGTAGCAGACCTGGCCCATTGTCCTTGGGCCTCTTCATAGGCCCCAAGGACTCTGGCCATTTGAGGCAGGGCATGGCTCCCAGGGGAGGCTGGCGTTTCCCTGACCCTGCTCCTCCTACCAGTCCTGCTGCCACCGGCCTGCCCACTAGCCACATTGCACACCACGGTCCTCGCTGTGGCTCCCAGGGTGGATCCAGTCGGCCGGGCCACCACCTGCGCTGGGGCCAGCAAAGACGTGGTGGTGGTGGAGGCGGTGGTGGTCGGTGCGGCGATGGTGGCGGTTGCGGCAGTGGTAGTGGCCGCAATGACCGTGGGTGTGGCCGCAACGACAGTGGCAGCAGGGGACTGGGACTGTTCAGCATCCCTGGATGATGGGTTGGTGGGTAGGAGGGGTCCTGGGGAGCGGCTGGGCCCTGCCACGCCAGATGGGCCAGCTTGGTGGTCCGTGTCCGAAGAGGTGGACAGATCCTCCAGATCCGTGTGTCCTCGTTGGGGGCTTGTAGGCTGGCTGTGCTGGCTGCTGTCTCCATCCCCAGCGTCCAGCAGTTCGTCACCTGTGGAGAAAATGAGATTTGTTATTGTGTTGCACCTGGCGAAGTATGTATTAGTCGTCTGACATTGGCAGTTCGTGCAATCTCGTACATGGGTTTCCCGGAGGCGAGTGTGTGGCTGTGGCATCTGTAGTTGTGTGTGCTAGGCAATGGGACTGTGTGCTGTGCACATGTGGCATGGGACGGATTGGCCATGCCGATGGGTGTGTTGCTTTGCCCCTACTCATTGTGACTCTGGTGTATGCGGGCTCCTGGCCCATCCTGGGTCTGGTTTTTACTTTGCTTTTGGAGTTCATATGGAACGCTTAGGAACGCATATGGCAACATGGGGGCCATGCCCCAGATTCGCATTTGGGATGGAATATGCTTTTGGGGTTCAAATGGAACGCTTAGGAACGCATATGGCAACATGGGGGCCATGCCCCAGATTCGCATTTGGGAGGGGATATGCTTTTGGGGTTCAAATGGAACGCTTAGGAACGCATATGGCAACATGGGGGCCATGCCCCAGATTCGCATTTGGGAGGGGATATGCTTTTGGGGTTCAAATGGAACGCTTAGGAACGCATATGGCAACATGGGGCCATGCCCCAGATTCGCATTTGGGAGGGGATATGCTTTTGGGGTACATGCTGTGAGCCATGGGTGCCGAACGTGACATGTGTTGTGGCAGCATGACAGTGCATGGTTTGAGGTGTGTGCATGCTTGACATGGCCTGCATATTTGCTGTCTGTTGTGATTACTGGACATGGCATTGGACGCATCGTTATGAGTGAGTGATAGTTGTGTGCCAGCCAACGTATTGCAGTTGTCCCATCTCCTTGGTGTGCGTGCTGCCCTGTGCCATGTGCATCACTGCAGTGCTCGGGGGGTGTGGCCCATGTTGTGTGTTGTTGCTCACAGTGTGTCGTGCGCTTAATTGACTTCTGGCACATGGTTGGTCATGGGCATGTGTCTTAGCGTGACTGCTGTATGTGTGGCAGCTGTGCGGATGACATGCCTTTCATGTGACTGGGGCTGACGGATGGGATGGATGGTATGTTGTATGTGCATGGTGTGTCTGTGAGTTTGATGGGTTCAGTGGTGTTCGTGTGCATTTCTGTTGTTCCGCTCTGTTGCGTCTAGTGTTGTTTGTCTTACATAGGCGTAGTTGTGGGGTGTGGGGTTGACAGGCAGTGGGGGCTACATGGACAGGACTTCAATGGTGTTTCGGTTGTGTGTGATGAGTTGCACAGTGGCTGCCGTGTGGGACTATATTCAGTGTGGCTTGTGCATGCAGACGTGGCTCCTTGGGTGTTGCTATGTCTGTGATGGGTCATGTGGGGTGTGAGTCTGTTGTTCATGTCCGTGTGCACATTGTTCACTTGTTCGTGACGGTGGGCGGTGCTGCGTGTTCGTGTGCTACGTGACATGTCCCATGTGTTGGTGGTGTTATGGTCCTCATGCCTCCAGTAATCCAGCCCTGTCCAGTTTCCCACCTGCAAGTTGTTCGTGCGTGCACTGTACTGGATGCCACATGGCTCTGAGCGGGGGTGCTCCATGTTGCAGGTCTGTGGGGGTGGGGGGTGTAGTGGGTCGTGGGGGTGGCTGTACACCCACTGACACCGATTGCTGTGGACCGTGATGTCTGCCTTTCGGCTGTCGTTGTGCACTGCGGTGGCTGACACGTGGCTGTGGGGTGTGGGGATGCTCCTCCTTGCTGTGCTGTGGGACTGGGGCCTGGTGTGTGTTGTACTTGGGCTGTCCACCGTCCCACCCACTGCACTTTGTGTTCCTGCCACTTACCTGTTACTTGTCGGTTAGTGCAGCTGTGGCGGACACATGGGTGTGGTGGGTGCTCGTTGTGGCGCTTCTGGCATATTTGGGGACCTGTTGGTGGTTACGTGGCTGGCTTAGTGTACACATGTCCCCACGCATCTTACAGTTGTTCGGTTTGGGCTGTGTGTGGTAGTGTCTGTTGCATGTGCGTGTGATGTGTTGTGTATTGTGTGCTGGACATGGGGGTGTTTGTCCCTGGGAGCTGTGGCATGGTGGTTGCGCATGTGAGTACATAGCGGTGTGCTAGTATACATTAGTTTGTACTTACCAGCCTCCACTCCCCCTGCTAATCCGGCGAGGATCTCCGGATGGATTACGACTCGCACCTTCTCCTCCCACGCTTTGAAGGTCTTAAAGAGCGCGGGATTCCCTCCGCCAGTGACGGCAGCCAGCTCTCTGTTTTTGCCCTCCTTCTTCTTGACCAGGCTCTTGACGTCATTCCAACGTTTGTTTATCTCGACTCTGTTCCTGGGCAGGGTCCCGACTGCATTGACCTGGTCTACGATCCGGTTCCACATTCTGTTTCTGGTGGCTAGTGGTGTGTGCTGGACCATGTTCCCATAGATTTGTGGGTGCACCTTGATGATCTCAGTCGACCATGACCGTCAGCTCCATGGGCGTGAACTTGGGCATCCTTTGTGGTGCCATGGTGTTTGTGGTGCTGGTGCGGTGTGTGTTGTGTAATGTGCAGGGGGTTTGTGGTGCCGGTGTTTGGTGGTGGTGGTGGTGGTTGTGATGTGTGCGTTTCTGTGGTGTGCTGCTGTCCTTGCTGTGTCACTGTGTCCTCTCCTCTCCTCTCTGGTTTGCAATGTAGCAAGGGGTTGTGGTCTGTGGGAGTGCTGCTTTTGTACTCACCTATGTGGGTGTGTCCTCATGGTCTGTTGTTTTCAGGTGTGTTGTGTCTGGGGTTCTGGCCTTTGTATTTTTTGTTTGTCCGGGGGTGTTTTCGGGATGTGTACTGTGCTTGTGTATTTGTGTGTGCCTTGCTGTGTGGACTTGTTGGCCATGTTGTGTGCTATTGGTTTTGTGTGCGGATGGTTTCTGTGCAGGTACGTGGGCGCCATGGCTTCTGCCGTGTCGATTCTCATCGGCGTTGTTTGCGCTGGCGGGCGGTATATTTGTTGTTTTTCCGCGCTCATGGCGGTGCGATCGTAATTTCACGTGCGGTGTGTCGGCCGTGAGGGCGGGCGGTTTTGTGTTGTCGTGCGTGTTTCCGTCCGTGGCGGGCGGTTTGACTCCGACTCGGACGATGGCGGGCGGTATTTTGTGTGATTTTTCCGCCGATGGCGGTTTTCGGTTTGTGTACTCATAATGGCGTGGTCGGTGTTCAGGCGGTGTGTGCGGGCGGATTTTTGCCGCTTCCATGCCTGGCGGATTTATTTACGCCGGGTATCGTAATGGGCCCCATAGTTGTTAAAAATATCTTTTTTTATTATTGTTATGTATTTTAGTATATATTTTATATGTATGTGATGTATGTTTTTGTATAAGAATTCTTTGTATTTTTATATATGTGTTAAATTTTTAGTAGTTATTCATTTTTTTAATTTGAATTTTGTGTTTTTAGTTCCGTAGCTGGTTGTGGGTTTATAGGAGGATAGGGTGGGAAGTAATTTAAATATATTAAATTTATTGATTATTTTTTCTTTGTTAATATTTGTTTAATTGAGATGTTATAGTGTTAAATGTGTAAAGTAATTTATTATTAATTAATTAATAATTGGTTGTAAATAAATTTTAATTAATTAATTGGTAATTAATTATGTTAATTGTGTAATTAATTTTAGGTGTGTGTTGTGGTGTTTATAGGTGTAAAGAATGGGAAGTAATTTATTTTTAGTTTATGAATAATTGGTTGTTAATTTAATTAATTAATCAGTAATTAACTATTGTAATTGTGTAATTAATTTTAGATGTGTTTTGTGGTGTTTATAGGAGTAAACGGTGGGAAGTAATTTGTATTTAATTAATTAATATATTGTTGTTAATGTTAATTATTTGATATTTATTTTGGTAATTATTTATTTTTTGTGTGTTGTTTTTACTTTTAAAGGGGTAAAGGGTGGGTATTAAATACATTTTAATTACTTTATTATTAGTTGTTAATAGTAATAGTTTTTAATTTAAAAATAAGTTTTAATTGTGTTTTATTATTATATAGTTTAATTTAGGTGTGTGTTGTGGATATTATAGTGTTAAAGTGTGTGTAGTCAGTGAATGTTTATTAGTTTTTCTGTATTAATAATATTTTTTAATTGATTATTAATTATGTTAATCATGGAAGTCAATTTAATTAAAAATGTTGAAGTGTTTTGTTATTGGTGTGGTGTTATAGGGTAGGAAATAAAATAAATACATTTATGTATTAATTCATTTTTTTGTTTGTAAATATTTTCTAGTTTAAAAGAATAATTTTTTATAAATCTATTTATTATTTTATTTTATACATTATCTGTAGGTTTTTGTTATATGTAATTAATATTATAATATGTTTTCTTTTTATATATTTAATATATTTGATTTTTCATTTTTCAAATATTCTTTATTTATTTTTATGATTTTGCTTAATTTTTATGATTTTTTATTTTTGTTTTAACTGTTTGAGTGTGAATAGTAATTTCTACCCCTCTGCTATCCAACACTTTCCCTATTGGTGCACTCACTGGAGTGGGAATAGTAATTTTTACCCCTCCGCTATCCAGCACTTTTCCTACTGTTGCACTCACTGGAGTGGGAATAGTAATTTTTACCCCTCCGCTATCCAACACTTGTCCTACTGTTGCACTCACTGGAGTGGGTATAGTAATTTTTACCCCTCCGCTATCCAACACTTTCCCTACTGTTGCGCTCTTTGGAGTGGGAATAGTAATTTTTACCCCTCTGCTATCCAACACTTTCCCTACTGTTGCTCTCACTAGAGTGGGAATAGAAATTTTTACCCCTCCGCTACACAACACTTTCCCTACTGTTGCACTCACTGGAGATGGAATAGTAAATTTAATTCCTCCGCTATCCAACACTTACCCTACTTTTGCACTCACTGGAGTGGGAATAGTTATTTTTACCCCTTCGCTATCCAACACTTTCCCTACTGTTGCACTGATTGTATTGTGAAATTTAAGTTTAAATATTTTTTAATAGTTTAATGTTTTAATTTATTGTAGATTTTTGTTTTTTTATATTTTAAATCATTAATATATATTGTTATTTTTTATATTATTTTAAACTTTTAACATAAATTAAAAATAATAGTTTATTAATTGTTTTAAAGTAAATATATATGTATAAATTATGTTTGTGTGTTTATTTTTTTATTAAGTCTAGTTATATTTTATTAAAATGTATATTAAATGGATTTTATTTTGTTAAACTTATATTTAATATTTAATATATTTAATATATATTATTTGATTTTATATTCATATAAAAGTCGATATTTTATACATCTATATTTTTAACATCAATATTTTTTGGTCGATATTTTGGTACTTACCTGTTTAAGTAAAGGAGTCGATATATTTGTTGTCCATTTTTTTACTCTATATTTTTTACATCGATATATTTTACATCGATGTTGTGTCAGTGAACCGAGTTAGGATACCTAGATTTAGTATTATCCCCTTCTCGGCTCTTAGATGTACAGCCCAGACTGTGGACCTGATGCACAAAATATGGTACAGTAGCATAGTTGAGTAATTCTTGATCGGGGTTCTGGCCACTTTGAGTCAAGTGTTGGGTTTGAGGTAGCCCGTTGATCCTCAAACAGTCTGCATTGATCTGTCTGGGCTTCAACAAATACAACATGATGCTTGTTTGGCTTGGTTTATTAATTGCAAAGTGAGACATTGGTAGGTCTTGGGGTGTTCCTTAGTCTCTGTCGCTTGAGGCTTGGTGGAGGAAGCTGGACCACTGTATCACCTTGGAGTTGCTAATTTACCGTGCAAGGGGTTGTCCAGGAAACCATAGGAACATTTAAGGTAACTGGTGCCAATATAGGTGTATTCAGTTAAACCACATCTGTCTGATTTATAAGTTCTCTGTTGGTGAAGCTCCCAGGAGCAGTTTACAAAAGGGTATAATAGGAATGTGTTGAGTTGTTCACCCCTAATTGCTGCTCTGTAGTTTGAGCATTGTACTTATTGCTTTTCTACTTGAGCTTGCCATGGAATTTTGTTTTGTTATAATTTTTCCTTTTTTTTGCAAGCTCAATAAGGTGAAATAAAAAAACAATTATGAGTGAAAGAATAAGAAAGAAATGATTGAGGATGTTCTTTTCAGATACATTTAAGAGCCTTCATACACATTACAAGGACTTCTATTTAAACTTCCTCCTTGGTTACCACTAATAACTTAAGAAATAATAGAACCAGGCATGCACCAATGTGTTCACATGAAATTTCATACCACAACAGGAAGCCGTAAAGAATTGTATATCATTGCGTGAAACGGTGTAATATCCAGATTATTTACCAGCAATCTTTATTACTCCAAGTCTGACCTTCCTCGTCACAGTCCTTCGTTCTAGCCCTCCGTTGGTTTTTCCTCTCAGGTGTCTTGCTGGGTGGCAGCAGGATATTCTGAAGCATCTTTCGGGTATTATGCCTGAAAGAGAAGAGGCAGAGGTGGAAAAGAGAGAAAAGTATATTTTTCCCAACAAAGCCAAGTGAATTGTCCGTCTCCATGGTGAGACCGTCAGCATGCCCATTCTCCGTTCCCAGGAGATGAGGCTCTCTGTTAAAGACTGTGGCAAGGAAGGCAGATGTGGCCTCAATGCAGTGATACTCAGTACAGCCTGGGGGCCGCATGCAGCCCTCCTGACCTTTAGATGCAGAACCCTTCTCAAAATCAGCATTGGACTACTGTTAACTCGAATCAGTCCTAACATTAAAAAGTTGTTAAATAAACGGGCAAGCATTTGTTTTCAGGTTATAGAAAGGAAGTTGAAGTCAGCGAGTTGGAGGACGGAGGCTACGGAGAACCACGCCTCCGAATAGCCACAGGTGACCCGCTGCTCCACCCCCGGTAATGGCGATTCGTACCTGGCTGGCTGGCGTTCCGGTGATTTTTGCCGTATGCGATTTGTGCGGCTTTCGTGAAGGCAAGCAGGTCCTGGATATCGAGGGCGCGGGCGAGGTGAGACGAGGCGCCTGGATTGGGATTCTCTCTCTCCTGTGCACCTTTGCTCTGGTGCTCGTGTCGAAGAGGTGCGGTGACCACGAGAGCAGGGCGCCGTTGGAGGAGGCGGGCGGCGGCCTGATTGAGAAGGCGAGGTGGAGGTGGGCGTCTGCTTCCCGAACTGTGGCGAGGATTTTTCAGCGGCCGCTTCGTTGATCTTCTGCGGCTCTCTGCATGCGGCCAAATTGAAGCGGGAGGCTGAGAGTGTTTGGAAGACAGTTTGCAAGAAACTGAAAGAGACAACAACTGGAAAGACCTCCGGAACATAACGGAGAGCTTTTGGAGAAATACACAAATTCAAGGTACGGAGGATTTAAGGGGTGACATCGGGACAAGAGGGTTATTGGAGGCTACGGGGGGATACGTGAAAAGTCACGAAAAAGACACAGAAAAGCTAAGGGGGAAATAATAACTAGAGGGAAAGAAATGGGTAAACCTCTGAAACAGGTTAACGCAGTCGCTAAAGTCGACTCTGTAGCCCGTCTTAAAGCCAAAACACGCTTAGCTTTGGCAAAGGAAGCTGCACGATTGGCTAATAAGGAGAACACCACCAATTCCTATGGCCTTGATAGCACCCTCGAGAGCTCGGAGGAGGACCTGCTCCCCATCACCTCTCCGGAACGGGAGGAATCGGTGATAGACCAGACAAATGTTATATCAAATTTGAAAGAAGCCGTAGCTGTGTCGACCAAGCCCCACCAGGACAATTCGGTATTAGATGGATTAAACAAAGGATTAAAAGAGGCAAAGCAATTTCCACTATTCTTAAAGACAGCTACCTTACAACCCCCCTCTCCAAGTTCTAGCCTAATTCAAAAACTACCTGAAGGCCCTTCAGCGGTACCAGTGCTGCCAGTACTACTAATGGACTCGGCTTCTAATGATCAGGAGAAACTACAATGCTATCTGGAACCCTATTATCTGGTAGTCCCGGAGTTATATCAAGGTCAAGATCAAGGTCAAGATTCGGTGACCTCATTAATAGTATCAACGGAACCGGTTGCTTCTAGCATAAATCACTCTCAGTTGCAAGGAGCATCAGATGAAAGCAGTAAGACTGCCATAAAGATCTCTTCAAACCCGATGTCACCCCAATCTAAACTTCAGTCACAACCTCTATCGTTGCCTCAGGATCAAGTATTGCCAGAGGGTCAGTTGGCCCAGGAGGATACCATGGTTGGAAATACGACTCCCGGTACCGTTGAATTGCAAAACTACCCCAGTCAAAGTACGGAGACATCAGGTGTTTATCAATTAGATATTAGAGACATGCTCAATCTAATATTGGATGAGGTTCGCGAGATGAAAAAAACTCAGAAATTGGAAATTGCCTCTCTGCACCTACGGCTAGGGAAAATCGAAGAAGTAATGACATGCTTTCCTATCAAACTTCAGGAGGCAGAAGCCAGAATTTCAGCTTTAGAAGATCAAATGAATACGGTTATTGGGGAAGTGAAAGAGGCAGTAAAAAATAAGAATTATCTGGAGAACAAACTGGAGGATCTGGAGAACCATTCTCGGAGGTCAAATCTCCAGATAGTTGGGGTTCCCGAAGGTATCGAAGGTTCTCAAACTTTGCAATGTGTTAACTCCTTCATCAAGCAGAAAGTTCTTCCGGAGTTCGAAGGAGATCTCACTATTACTAGGGCACATCGGGTCCCAGCCCATCCTTTCCCCAATTCTACGATGCCGCGAACAATCTTGCTGAACTTTGCAGACTTTCGAATAAAGGAAAGAATCTTGACAAGGGCAATTCAGCAGAGGCAGTTTTTAGTAAATGAAACCATCAAGTGTCGTATATTTTCTGATATGACTGCCGCTGCTGTACGTAGATTCGTAGACTCGAATTAATTCTTGGGGGAGGGAGCAGAGAGCGGCCCAGGTGGCAGCTGGACCGCCTCCTCCTCCAAGACCAGGATTGGGTGAAAAGCTTTAGAGAATGGATCTCCGAATATTTTAAGATCAATGAGAACACCGCGGAGCCCTTCTCTGTGTGGGGCGGGTTCAAGGCGGCAGCCCGTGGCCAAATAATCGCCTTTATGGCCGCCCAGTCAAATGCTCGGAGACTTAAAATAGCTGAATTACAAACAGCGGTCGAGAAAGAGTACGCCCTCTAGCTTCAGCTACTCCCTAATCAACTCGAGCAGGTAAGAACAGCTATGAGGGATTTGTTTGTTCTAGAAGAGATCTGTAGTTCCCAAATGTATCAACAAAGGGTTTACGAAGAAAGCCAGCTAGTTGGTAAATTTCTGGCTAATTCGACAAGAAAAAAACAAGAAGCAGCCATAATATCGAAGGTGCTTGACCCTCAGACCGGTCGTGAAGTTGTCAATAGCGACGAAATTCCCCAGATCTTTTTAGAACATTTCCACCAACTTTATTCTACGGAATATCTAGTGGAGGAGGAGCTGATCCAGGATTATTTTACAAATGTGAATATTCCTAAACTTTCAGATAACCGGATCAGTCAATTAGGATCTGACGTGGAATCCGCCGAGATTTTGGCATCCATCAAAGCAACAGCCGGGGCCAAAGCGTGTGGGCAGGATGGCTTCCCTATTGAATTTTATAAAGTTTTTCAGAAGAATTAATCACTCCCCTGAAAAAACTATTTAATTATATTAAAAAGGGTGGTTTGGTTCCCGCATCTTTTAAAGAGGCGATAATTGTGTCCTTTGTTAAAAAATATAAAAATCCTATAGATGTTAATTCATATAGGCCCATCAGTCTTTTGAATTCAGATTATAAGATTTTAATGAAGGTATGGGCAGAGCGTTTTTTATTTGCTGCCCAAGAGACAATTCATAGAGACCAGACTGGTTTCATAGCAGGTAGATCAATGACGGCCAACACCGAGTTTTTAATACATGCCTTGGACTATTTTAATACCAATCTTATTCCGGCATGTATTATAATGGTCGATCCTGAGAAAGCTTTCGACTTGGTTAATTGGAGAACTCTGTTTTTTTGCCCTCGGTCTATTTGGCTTTCCCTCTCAGGTCGTTAACATGCTACGCAACATCTCTCAGGGAGCCACGGCTCTGATAGCAATAAATTCGAAACGAGCAGGAATTATAAAAATAAACCGTGGGACAAGTCAGGGTTGTCCGCTTTCGCCACTGCTTTTTACTTTTTTATAGAGCCTCTGGTAATTAAAATGCGAAATAATGCCGCTATTCAACCCCCTATCTCTGATATGGCAAAGTTGAAACTTTTTGCGGACGATATTATTTTATATTTGATGCCCGACAAAGATAATCTCGAAATGGTTTTAAGGGAATTTAGGAACTTTGAGCTAATTGGCGGCTATAAAATAAATTCTAATAAAACTGAAGTTCTTGCCCTCAATACAGATTTAAATTTTCTTCCATCTTGCTTGAGGGCAAAAGCCGCTAAGGTAGATCCAATCAGATATCTTGGGATATTTGTGTCTAGTCAATACCAACAACTATATAAATTGAATTATTTAAGAATGAAAGAGAAAATTAAGAGACTTCTGGAACAATGGCTTCTACTCCCTTATCGTTAGTGGGTAGAGTTTCATTAATCAAAATGTCCATACTTCCGTTGCTTATATTTCTTTTTATTAATGTTCCAATTAAGATAAATTTGTCCTTTTTAGAGAAATAGAAACCTTGTTTAGAGAATTTGTCTGGGGAAAGAAAGTATCAAGGGTTAAACTGACTGTGGTGCAACTACCTACTGCACAAGGGGGCTTAGCTTTGCCTCATTTAAGAACTTATTACGAGGCCGCATTTTTAGATTAAGGGGCCGATTCCGATTCGGGCCGGAAATCTCTCCGACCGAGCCGGACCCGGAGAGATTTCCGACCGAATCGGACCCGTGCAGTCCGACCGAACGAGTACGATGCGCACGTATGCCATCGGACTCGAGTCGGTCGGACTCCCATTGGAGTCAATGGGAGCCTGTCGTACAACGCGTACGCGGACTCCCATTGACTCAATGGGTGCGAGGCGGACAAGTGCGCCCCCTACAGCGTGTACGCGGCGAAGCGATTCGCGCCGTACACGCACAGGTAGGGGGGACCCATGGGTCCCCCCTGTGTGCGACTCGCGCAGCTACGCGTACAGGGGGGTCCGACACGGACCCCCAAAGTATGGCTCCGACAGCTCTTTCGAGCCGGAGTGCGCGGCTCGGTCGGACTGCTCGCAGCGCGCATCGTACTTACCCGGCCGGGGAACGTCTCCATTGCGCGGTGCGAGTCGTGTCCGTGTGAGTCGGTCGGTGCGGTTCGACCCGGGATCGAGTCGGTCGGAGCGGTCGGGACGCCCGGATGAGTCGGTCGGCGAATACGCATCGTACTCGCTCGCCCGGACGCGCGTACGGATCGGTCGGGAAATAGGGCTCCGAATCGGATCCGGTTAAGCCGAATCCGATTCGGAGCCCTACCGGCCGAGATCGGAATCGGCCCCTTAGTGTCTGGCTTGATGGGATCTAAATGTACTAGAGATAGCTTCTTTTTAGATAAAATGACGCAAGAAATTGGTTCTCAAACTCGAGTGTTTTTAAAAACCTCCAAACTTCCCAAGAGAACAAGATACAAGACTTTAAAGCATTATTCCTTTAGACTTTCATCCTTTTTTAAAAAGACGGTCTCCTCGGGTCTGCAATATTTAAGATTGGGAGAATGTACAAGTCTCAGCCTCCAGTTTCAAGCAAGTTATATTAACAATTGGGAAGGTTGTGGACTACATGAGTTAAGACATTTTATTATTCAAAATAGGGTGATTTCCTGGCAAGAGGTAATGGCAAGGGCGGAGAGCAGTAGGAAACCCGCCTTTTTTGAATATTTACAAGTTGTTCATTTTAAAAAAAATACTAGTGGCATTTTTGATGCTCCAAGCCAACTTGTGGTAGCTCTCTACGGGGCCAAAGTCAGTGGTGTAGGGAATTGGTACCGGTTACTACATCACCGGGGTCAAGTACCCTTGATAGAGAGCCATTTGGCTAATATAGTTCGCAAGACACAATGTTTTTTTTCCCTTAATGATTGGGAAGCCTTATGCCACCTAGGAAGCAAATCCCTGCGCGCAGCGAATTTTAAAAGGATGGCCTTCTTATCACGTTTGCTTTCCTATTTAACTCCGGCAGCCTTGAAAAAAAGATTTCCGGAAGTTGAAAATAAGTGCTTTCGCTGTCAGGCGGATGGGGAAGGTGGATGGCACCATATTTTTTTTGCATGCCCACGGTTGAGGCCTTTCTGGGAGGCAATTTTTGTAGATATTGAACAGGCAATTGGGAAGAGAGTTCCGCTCGAGGCCGAGGCTGTTCTGTTTGGATTATGTCGAGACAGAATGATGTTAACAGAGGCCGAGAAAGTTTCTCTATTTATTTCTTGTACTGTAGCCCGCTCTTTAATTCTTCAGAATTGGAAATCTAGAGAAGTTCCCTCTCATTTGAAGTGGTTTAATAAAATTAAAAGGACTCGAAATTTTGAAGAAGCTTACGCCAGACGGGTGGGAGCCACTAGGAAATTTGAAAAAAATTGGAAGTTTTTCAGTGATTTAGAAAAGCTAAAGGAGGGACATTAACACTCGATATTGATATTGATGTTGAAGTTGTAGCAGTTATCTGTGATAAAAAGCACTAGCACTTTCTTTGTTATTGCACCTTAGAAGCATTAGCACTTTCCTTGTTGTTGCACTTTATTAGACGATTTGCACATTGTTATTTCTGGTTGATGATGTTATTAGCTGCTACAGCCATATCTTTTCTAAATTTTATCATGAAATAAGAAGCTATCTTATTTTTTGTACAAATGGTTTTTAATAACGATTTTAAGCACAATATCTATTTTATGTACTTAATGCTCTGCTCAATAAAAAAAAATTAAAAAAAGGTTATAGAAAGGAAGTAACTAAGTTTCCTCCACCACTTAACTTTAGGAACACTTTAATTTTTAAACACCTATTGCATCAACCCTATGAAACTATGATAAAGTTGCTTCAAAATTCTAAAAGTGTATTTCATTAACATGCAGAACGGTTTCACCTTCTTCAATCGGATTATTTCAGTGCATTTAGAAGTGATTTATTTTCTTTAAAGTGATATTTTTCCAACATGAATTTAAGAAACATTCATGCTTCCTTCCTCCCAAGCTGACAACAATTGCAATAGTGAACTAAGAGGCACGTCACTTGTTATGTGTGCTCTTGGGGGGCCTATGTTGCTATTAAGCATGAAAGTTCAAAATGAATTTTCCCTTTGGAGAAACCCTACCAAGTGTATCCTCCCTTCACTTGTACACCCACTCTCACACTTCACACAATTACTGCTCCAGACGCTGGTTGTTTTTTGCTAAATTTGGTTTAAGTCAGCAATTAGAACTAGACAGGGAATCTATGTATGCCCGTGCAAGGTGCTGCCTATTTTTTCCAAATTAACAACCACAAGACAAATATTACGGTCTTTTTGGATTCTCCTTTTTGTGTAATGAAATTACTCCATTGTGATTCATTGTGTTTTTAGGGGCAGATTTACAAGCCCCTTGCGCCACTTTTGCGTCATTTTTAACATGGGAAAAGTGACGCAAAAGTGGCGCAAGGGGCTTGTAAATCTGCCCCTTAATGTGTTCCATTGTAATTTATTGTGTGCTTAAGTGTTCGCAAACATTTTTTTAAAGTGTATATTATTATGTTTTTATTGTAATATTTTTTTAATACCTATTAAATTTGTACATAAGTGCCTTAAACATTCTGAGTGGAGCAGTAATTGTGTGAAGTGTGAGAGTGGGTGTACAAGTGAAGGGAGGATACACTTGGTAGGGTTTCTCCAAAGGGAAAATTCATTTTGAACTTTTAAGTTACTGGGTGCTCTGTCCCTTTGGATGTCTAGAGCCCCTCTCCTTGGTTTTCAAGGCTATTAAGCATGGACAACATTATAGTTTATAAAATCATACACAGGAGTTGGTTTCGTACAGCGCACATCTTGAACTCATGTATTTCATAGTCATCTTATATGTGATCTTGAAGAAAAAGGAGGTAAAGTGAAATGAAAACAATTGCTCAGAATCACACAATTGTATCAAGTGGGGAAGCTGGTATTGATTGCAGGTTTTCTGGTTTCACATTGTGCAATTTAGCCAGTAGATGTACATGCTTCACTTCCCCTACACCCACCTTACAGTACCCCACTGCCCCCCCCCCCCATTGCCTCCACCTACCACCTACCTGCTGGCATCAATGCGGCCCTCGGTCACCCCACAGACCTAACTTTTTGGCCCTTGGGTACGTTTTTACTAGTACCCATGCCTTAATGCAACTGGATTCGTCTTTAAAACGTGCAATGCTCCACAGCAATGAGAACAGTGTCTTAGGCAATGGAAACTGCAGTGCAGAAATCCAGTGATATTCTCGTCAATCATGAAAGGCTGTATATATCTGTTTGTGGTTCTTTCATCTATGACAAATAAGAGATGGAAGATCTGTATAGTACGTGAAATGGACAATGATATCCTACAATCATATAGTATTGAAAGCAAACCGTCTGCATTCCAGCTCAGTTCAGGAACTTCCATTCTGCTCTCGGGGTTACAGGTGCACTTTTTCTGTTATCTTTCTGAAGATAATTCACAGATATCCCTGAGCAATGCGGTGCACATCTGAAATGTTTCCAATTTTTATTATAACATCCAAAAGCAATAAACGTTCAAATTCAATCCAAAATTATTTTTCACTCTTTCAAGGTTTCTGTTGCGACTAAAAATACGTTTTCTTTCAAACACTCTGGAAAAACAGCCACATCTGGAGAAGAAGCCAGTTTATAGTTAGAAGGCTGAAAAATGGTCAGCCCTTCTGATTTGCCATATAAATGAACTACATTTGGGAGGAAATAGAGGGGCATATTATCAAGGGCTCTATCGCCGCTTTAGCGGGACTTTTTCCCGCTAAAGCGGCGATAATTCTAACGCCCTGTTAGCAAGCTGTCGCTAACTGCTGTTAGCGACAGCTTCTAGGCGATAGCGACCGGGTTGGGTGCCGCTTTGCATGCCAGCGATATTTATCGCTAATGGCATGCAAAGTAGGCGTTCCCAACCTAAAAGCGACTGGAAACAGTCGCTAAGCTCGCTATCGCCTATTAGCGAGGCAGGGAGGTGATTAACGAACCAGCGCTAAACACGTTTAGCGCTGGTTTGTTAACGCCTGGTCCAGACCTGACTTAGCCATGTAATCCAATGGGAGGTGGATTACATGGCTAAATCCCCTCGCCCTATCACCTAGCTAACACTGGTCACAGTGTGAATATCGCTTGTTTTCAAGCGATATTCACACTGTTCTCCAGGGTTTCTATCGCTTAGGAGATAAGCGTTGCTGATAGCACGCTATCTCCGCGATAGAAACCTGCGATAGCCGGCGATAATTATCCAAGCGCTAACTGCGCTTAGCGATAATTATCGCCGGTTATTGCTAATAGACCCAAGAATTTCTTAAAAAAATATGAGTTCATTTTAGTTAGCACGTTTTTTACTGGCATTGAGGTATGTCGCTTCTGTGTAAGAAAAAGTTACACAGTTAAATCGCTGGCAGCCACTGTCAGATGCAGATGTGTAAAAGTAATGCGGCGTATCTGTGTTATTCCGAGAAAAACGTATGTGATGCTTAATACATATTCCTCTTTCACAAATGCTGTTTTGAATTTGATATAAAGTAATCGTGCAGAATTTAATTAAAAATGGTTGCGTCATCTTTTGAAAAGGGAATGAAGGAATTTAAGCCCCTTCCCTACATTAAAACCCGATAATTATTCCAAGAAGCAGCTTGCGTAGAGATATAATACGTCACGTCACGCTCTCTGTACTGACATTCTTAACACTAATGCCGAGATTTATCAAGGCGAAATGCTGGGGTCCCAAAGCTGATGTAATCCGCCATAGGTAATCTCCTTAAGTGCGTAACTATCATTGCAGCTTTAGCTGCGGCCCTGACTGTCAGTGTGAAAGGGCGCTGTGATGCCCAGGGAATGACACGTTTAACCAGAGGCTGGGGCTGCTGACGAAGATTCAGAGTGGAAGGTGGATAAAAATCACTTCAGAGCGCCCGAGCCTCTCGGAGGGAGCCCGGGGGAGTTCTTCTCCACAGACATGCGTGAACAAAATGGGGTTAAACGGTGCATTTTACACTCAAGTTTCCAAAGAATGTGTTCGAAATGAAATTGGTAGAAATGTTTTAGGCAGTGCTTCATTTGCAAAAAACATAAGTGCCAGGGCTCTTGTCAGGCGGCTACTGCACCTTGTGCCACACATTGCCCCTGCCAGTGCCGCCAATGATAGAAACAGAACAAGTACTAACATTCACACTCCAACAAGTATGAAAATTCGGACTATTTCAGGCCCCCAAAGCTATAAGAATGGCTTGGGTGGCAGGTATTATTCATCTTTAATGTATATTGATTTAATAATTAACTGGCTGTGGTCATCTCTAAATTAGCCAGACAGCACCACCTTGTGGCAGACTGTCAGAGGCCCCGGTGCTTACAATTAAGTGCTGGTGCCGAGCACCGGAAACCGCCGGCTCAAATTAAGCACTGGTGTAAGGTGCTGTTTTGCCGTGAGAGGTTCCAATAGTTCATGGTTTGCAGAGCGAGCTCAAGCATTGGTTTTGGGAGTGGGGATGGCATTGGTCTCTCACAAATATTTTAATAACAATTAAGCCAAACATTTTTAGCACAAAAAAATCCAAGACTTATGATTGTTCACGCAATGGTAAGCAGCACAAACAGCAACTTCAATCAACTTAGAAGCGCAAAAGATATTTGGACTGGAAGTTGGTGTGAGTACAGTGTCAAAATACTTTGCATCATGGTGTATGAGATCCTGTGGATGCCCACCTGAGATTTCAGGGTAGAAATAGTGCACACACCTGCTGGCACTAATGCTAATCCATGCCTGCAAAAATGATGCAGAGTAGCATGACTGCGCATGTATTCACACTACATTAAAATAGAGTGACATGACTCTAAGGGAGGTATTTTCAAACCTTTTGCGCTGGTTTAGCGTCACAAAAGTGACGCTAACCAGCGCAAATGTTTTGCTTGTTGCTATTTTCTTTCCAGCGCAAAACGAGTTTTGCGCTGGAAAGCACCCTCTAAATAGCACAAAGCAGCGCAAAGCACTGCTTTGCGCTACTTTGCGCTGAGGGGACGTTACATGGGTGGTACATGGGCGTTCCCATGCAACCACCTATGCCTTTTGACGCAAAACCATATTTACAAAGATTTGTAAACATGGTTACACGCCAAAAGTTAACGCCCCTTCGCAGGAGGCTCCAACAGGAGAAATGCTTTCATTTCTTCGTGCTTTTCCGACTTCGCATGCGTGCTGCAGCACATACAAAGTGGAAAAAGCTTTCCGTCGTGTCTAAGCATAGTATTTTGTACAAGAAGGGTACCCTTCCTGTAGAAAACCTATGCTACACTCATGCACACACCCTAGCACTGCAGCGCTAAGGTGTGTGCATGGTGCACGGCAGCTGAAATCAGCACCGGTGCAAGGGAAAGGGGAGGAGAAAGTCATATCTCTGAAGATATGGCGTTCTCCTGCTCCCTCCCTGTCGCGCAATGCATCGCAGCCTTGCGGGGGCTGCGCTGCATTGCGTGACTTGTTTGAAAATCTCCCACCAAGAGTTAGCACTTTGCAATATTTTTTAAACCTAGAAGCACCAGAAAACCCTCTGGTTTCCCAAAAGCCACAATGATGGTTACAATATGCAGCCAGACACTGTGACTACTTTTAATCTTCATGAATAAAGACAGAAGAGTTTGCACAGGAAAAAAAACAGCAAAGTGTGGCCTGCAGTTTGGGAAAGATGGGATAATTAACAATAACATTTTACCTCAGTCTGACCACCTATAGTTAAGTTGCATGTAATCCCAGCTCACATTAAATGACCAATTGTACTCCATGTACTGACATCAGGCTCTGTCTTGCGCACATGTGCTGAAGTGGCAGGGGTCTCACAAAGTGCACTATCTTCATTCCTGCCACATATGTTGAAGCCAGTCCTCTCCATCACACAACGGCGCATCAGGGTTCCCAAACCAGGCCCCAATCAGCAAGAAGTCAAGACTTTGCCTATGCCATCTCCCCATGCAGGGCCGGCTTTAGGGCAGTGCGACCGGTGCGGCCGCCCAGGGCACTGACCTGTGGAGGGGGCCGCTGACTTCAGGGAGGGCGCTGTGTTTAGCAATATTTTATGATTGGAGGGATGAGGTGCACTTTTGCCCGGTGGTAGTGAAAGAATCCGAGGAAACAGTCATGGGTTGTGGGGGGGGCGCCAAACGTTATTGCCACACTGGGCGCCACCAGTGCTAAAGCCGGCCCTGTCCCCATGTGTCCTAGCTCTTGACTGCATGCATGTTACATTGGTCCCATATACACATATATACAGAAACCACAAAAACACTCAATAAAACTACAGGCAGTCTTTGACACAAAATTACTATTTCACCGATCTTGTAGCCAAGGAGAAAGGTAGTATACATGACTCAGACACTTTCAGCCACTGTATTATCAATCAATGACTTTAAAATGGGATGTAGAGACAACGACTACTAGCAGATGTACTTCACCTACATGACCCTCAAAATCACGTGCAGATAACAAGTCAAAGGCAACGTGGGCCCTGCTACTGTTACACATAGAGACCTAACTGATGATAGCTTTTGCACATATAAAGCCCCAAGCATAGAAGGCATCTAAACAGCACCCAGGAGGTTATGCGATAATTCAATGGTGTTTTCACATGCTGAAATCCAGAGTTTGCTGCCTTTACCTGTCTGCGATTAAAATTCTGTACTCTTCCTAGGTTGTCTCTCAGGTCTGAACTGAGCCTTCTCTACTTTCTCTTCTTTTCTGATCGCTTTCTCTCCACCTTCCCCTTCCCTCTCTCTTTTTCTCTCTCTCTCTTGAAGCCTCCCTCCGCCTGTTGCAGTTCACCTTTGGGGCTGGGGAAAGTGGCTGAGGCCCTAGTGTTCAAAAATCGCCTTCCAGTGGCTCCAGGCCCCCGGGAAAATGCCTGGTGGAATAAATGAAAAGGCCTGTTCAACCCTATTGTCTGTGACACGAGCACAACCCCAAGATTGCCTGTGACATGACTGTGGCATGGTGCACATGGCAGAACGCCCCTTAATGAATGCCAGGACAGTAATGTGCAATCTCAGGAGGACACTACCAACACAAGCCCAAGCACTGACAGCAGCTCACAACAATTTACCTATTCAAACATGTTTCATCTTTTCACATCGCAATGTTGATGATTTTTATGCAGAGCTGACTGAGTGAACATTAGTAAATCTGGATGGATCAGAATGCCTAAATGCCAAAGATGTTACGGGCAGTGCCAATAACACTGGCTTTAATTTGCCGTGCTTCTATCACTTTTCAGAAGGTATAAGCTATTCCTTACATTCCTAGTTTCCGCTTCCAGTAAAGATCCCATACAGTCTATTTCAAAACATTAAATTAAGGAGCCAAAATCTGGGTTAAGATTTCATCTTCTTATGTTTCTATCGACGTGCACAGCACATTTCATTATATCCATGCCACCAGATCCAATCCATTAATTTTCGATCAGAGTTGTGCATTCCCTTATGAGTCATGTGCCTGCAGCAAGTGTTGCTGGCTGTCAGTGCAGCATCTTATACTACACATGACATGACTGGGATTTTGAGATTAACCAACCTGGTGTGCATTGCCCCCGGCCTGCTTATACGTAAACGAACAGAGAAGTCTGTGTGCCACAGTTAACTTGCATTCTCTTACTAGTGAATACCTTTTAATTCTGCACTGTTATTTCTTTTTAGATCAACAATATTCTTCAGAAAATATTAATGCTCATCCACAATCACTATAACAGATATGCTTTGCTTCAAAAACATAACATAACAGAGAAGAAATTATATTTCATTTCTCTGAACAACTTTGTTAAAAGAAGGTTATGGTTTCTTTGCTCATAAGACTTTAACATATATTTAAAAACACCTCAGACATACCACAAAAACCACATGAAATGTCATGAAAGTTATTAAGCAAAAGCTGCAAACCACTGAATTTGGCCATTTATTATTGACTGAGCAAACAATAACTCACCACCTATTTCACTGCTATTGCCCTCACATATAATGCCACAGATGATGTAAAAATGACATCATCAGTTAACTTACTGGTGTCATCATGTCTGAAAATACATAAAATGGTGATGGGTGGACTGCTAGCAGAAGTCTTAGCCACTAGCAATTGCTCAAGACTGCATTTCGGTCCAAATTTTTTTGCCCACTGTGCCGCTCCATAGAGGGAGCAACCACATTCATGTCTGTCCAGTAGGAACAGTCCAGACTGACTGGCCATATCCCGTTTGAATGGGAACACAAGCAGGCCCAGACCAGGTTCATACTTGTTAGTCTTCATCAGTAAGATGTGGCTTGGATCCTATGGAACAGTGAGCGTGGGACTCATGGTGGGGCTTTCCCATTGAACGTAGGACCTCATATTCACACAATTGCGGGGAGGGATGGAACTTTTGCAAAGGTCTCAGCCAGTAACAATCAGCAAGGGGCGCATTCCAGTACATCATTATGCAAAATTCACATGTTCCAAGCGCACACTGTACAATCCCTTCAACCGTAGGGGGCAAAGGTTGCCCAGGCCCGGCTCTGTAGCCAGTCCCTTTCCCAGATGCAGGAAGCTCTGGGAACAGGTTCTCGCTATAGGCCATCGACAGAGGGTTTTCGCCACACTGCCTGACTGTGGCCAGGTCCTATGCATTGGGAGGACCTGAAGTCACGAAAAAGCCTTTGTTTTTCTTGTGAGGTTTGTGTATTCGTGGACCCACATTTGGGAGTCAAATCACAGTGTGCACTTATAGGATCTTTGAATCTGTAGATGAATCTGCGACTCCCTTGAGGAAAATGGGCGATCTTTTACTTTTCACGGCAGGGCTGCCTTTCATATACCCCTCCACATTCTCCCTTAGGTCAGGGGATGCTTTATGGCCTCTCACTGGCTGGCAGGTTTTTTTTAGGATGCAGGCTTTGGTTCCTGCAGTGCTGTACAGACTGCCACAAAAAATATTGCTGAGTGCAGCTAATCATATTCCTTATATTTTCATTTCATTTAATGATTCAATAGGATGTATTTATTTCTCAAATATATTTTACTTGGGGGGGCTTGACAATCTATATCCCTGAACAATCCACAAATTGGTGGCCAAGATTTTGAATTGATTAACCCCTTAAAGTTCTTCCACATCTTTTAGTAAAACAGGTATTCCAAAAACCTACTGGGTGAATTCACATTAAAATTCCTTCATACTAGCAGGGTAATGTTATGAACAAAAATGAGTAAAACCGAAACAATTATTTAGGGGCATAGCTCAAAAATCATTTTGATTCCCCAGGCAATACTCCATAAATTCCTTCTGCCAGCTGGTACAAACATTACTTGTTTGAATCATTTCCAAGTGTAACAAAGGAGAACAAGGAAAGCAATCTGTCCAAGACCTACCCATCAACTCACCAAGTGTAGCAAGATCACCTCATCAAGGAGGCTATCCGGAATGCTAAGGTATTTCTGTGTTAACACTTGTACAGCCATATAATATATAATTCTGAGGTCCCTGGACCCCTATCTGACTTATCCAAACTTCCAAAGAGATCACCTTGCCTTTATAGAAAACATCTCCCATATAGTGAATGGCCACTTCATTTTGAGTCTTAATTTCTTTAAATATTGCTGACCTTTTGAAGTAATCAATTATCCCTTAGTGACATCTGAAGGCTACTTATGGAGGATCAGTAATGTCATAACATTGATAGACAACCCTTTATGTAATCCCACAACTTTGAGGTGAGCTTTCAAAAATTCATGGCTGGAGGATTTAAATAGCAAGGTATTAGTGCCTACAGTTGAGCCCTATGTGGAATAACTCAGCTAGTTATGTATGAGAACTGGTACAAAATGTATTGAAATTTGTAAATACACAATCCCAATACATATGCTCCAGGGTAGAAATCCCCAGCATACCTTCCGCCTTAGAGTGAGTCAATTTTAGCCCCAAGATATGGGTTGGCAGGTATGCCCAGATAAACAAAATAATCTTTGCTTGCATCTTGCTGATCTCTCATTTAGTTACATTAATTAGTAGATTCCCAATTAGATGCAGCAGACTAGGCAATACCATCATTTTCACAGACATTGCTCATCCACATGTATAATCTTGATTTTATTTAGCCAGGTCTTATCTAATGTAACAAACAGACAAGGTGATTGTGGGAAGACTTGCAAATAGTCTAAACTACTGGTGATCACTCTGGGTAGGATTCCAACCCGTCATGCCACTCAAGACAGCCCCCTCTTTTGCAAATTAGTACTGACCTTGATCCCCAGGGGAGCTGTCCATCCCCAAACTGTCAGAGGAGCCCCCATCCAGAAGGGTACACAAACAACCACAGACAGGTTTTCGCCTTATTAGGCCTTGGCAGTGAGGTATAGATTCGGTCCTCTGGCACAGAGAGCAAAGGTGATGGGAACAATGTTTGCAAATAGTCTAATCCACTGGCAATCATTCTGGGTAGCATTCCAAGCCATTGTTTCTCATACGCAGTGCACTCTAGACAAGAGCTCATTTTACCTCCCTCCATATCTTATCGCAAATCTGTTTTGTCATTTAGTCGATGGTCATGGTTACATTTATATCCAGATGTCACACATAAGCACACTACTGGAAACCCATTAGCACTTTCTCATTTATATCAATATTTATATTAATGAAAATTGTTTCATCCTCATTGATTTTATACCCTAAATTCATTTTAAATACATCTATGCACCCTCGAATTATTAAACAATCTGCCTTGATATAGGGAGAAAAGATTAGAATGTCATCGGCGTACAGACATATTTTTCCAGTGTCCCATGTACTCTCTCTTGACCTGCACATGTTTTCAGCATTGGAACTATGGAGGGTTTACAATGTTTCTCATTTCCCTGCTGCCCTTCAGCGTATTCTTCTCCAACATAGTGATTCTTCACTGTCATTCAGGGTAGCCAAAACAATGGAGTTTGAGACAAGTATCCTCTTTCAGTTGTTGACGGTCAAGAATTTGGACCTGATTATGACTCTGGCGGTGTGAGAGCGGGGCCACTGCATTGCTCCCATACTGCCAAAGTCCATTGATGGCCGACCGCCAGATTACATGTTTTCTCGTTGTCTGGTGGGTGGTCCTTTGGCGGTCGCACAGCAGTGCCTTTGAAAAAGGCACTGCAGTGGGAGCGCCACAGCCTGTTCCTGCACAGAGAGGACTCTGTAGTCCATGCCATGCAGGAAAGGGGGTGTATGCACACAGGCGGGCACAACATGTGCCCCCCTGCTTGAATCCCCATGGCCAGAGGAGGCCCCCTTAGTTTTCTCACTGCCAGCCTTTTAATGGCAGGCTCACTACCATGAAAAGGCTGGCAGTGAGGAAACTCATAATATGCTTGGCGGTGCCACAATGGCACCACCAGCATATTACTGCCTCACACCACTGCAACACTGCTGGGGAACGGCGGTTCCTCTGCAATTGCAGCGGGCCTACAGCAGTCCTATGGACTGCCAAACTCGTAATAACCCCCTTTGTCATTTCTTACTCATGAATCATATGCTTCCGCATCACAGGTTCCCCATTTTCCACACGAGCATAGCTCTCTTTTCCATTACCTCATCAGATCTGTTAGAGCCTGCGTGGCAGGGGGGTTCTCTTCAAAAACAGCAATTTAGTTTCTTGTGCCTCTGTCCTGATGCTACTCCTTTACCATTTGCACCCACCTTTCCCAATTTAAACATTTGGAGTGTCTGGAAGAATATTGCTTGGTTTAGGGAGTCTCCTCATCATGGTACTTCTTATGCTATTCCTTGCCGAATTCTTAGATACTATATTCTTAATATTGATTGCTGCCCTACCATGGGGGTTGGTCAAAAGGAAGTAAGGGCTATTTGCTAAAGGGTCTGCTGCTGTACTTTGTGTGAGCTGCCTTGCCATTACACCTTGATCAACTGGTGCCTCAAATACTTCTATAGGGATTTCTATCTGGACTTACACAGGATATTAATACTTAACTTCCCTTCACCTTAAGTGTTTTCTCCATCTTTGTTATTCAGTTTTCTGTCACTGGGCAATATCTGAATCCACTGTCAAAAAACAGCACATTGGCAACAAGAACGCCCCACCACTCGTATATATCAGTCTGTGTCCTTTGTTGCCTCTTACATTTGCTTATTGAGGAATAGCTCAGGTATGCTTAGCATTTTTCTTCTAACCTGAAAGGAGGAAAGCATTACATGCATTTAACTAATTCAGCAAATTATCATTCGACCCCAAGATAAGAAAAGTTTCCTGGTTTACAGTCCTCAACCTATTTTCGATTTCCCATGGCGACAGGAACTTAAAATAAAAGCCCATAAAAATGAATGTTAAATTAAAATCACTTATTTTAACTTTTTAAAGACATAAATAAATGTAATTTAATGTTTAAAAAATATGTAAATGAAACATAATTATTAAATTATTATAAAATATAGTCATACTATTTTGTCAATTTAAACAATAATGTAACTTTAATATTTAAAATAAAATCATTGAGCTAAGTTAATTTAATTCTGTACATTAGCAAGAGTATTAATGTTTGCTACCTAATTAATAAATATGCATTGTGTACTTTAGGTGGGAACCTTTTTATTTAAATATTAAGAACAATTATTTTAATTTAATTTGATATTTACAAAATGATTAAATGCTAAATTCAAAATTAGGTTATTAATGCTGTTGTGTTTTTTACTTTGTTTTACATTTTAAATAAATATTTTTAATTAATGTACATTAATGTTTATCTTAAAAAGATGTTCACATTTTTTAAAACTTTAATTAACCTTTAAACATTTTCCTATACCCCAGCCCCTGTAACAGAGATCTCTGTCTACATGTGAAAAGTTACAAGTTATCCAATACTTGGCACTCATATTCTCTGCTGTGAGGTTTTCATGAATACTCTATCCCAAAAAGGATTCTGGACTCCCCTAAGCAGTTGCACTTTTTCAATCCCCTCGTGTTGCACTTCAAGATGTACAGACCAGAACCGGGATATGATGTGCAATGTTTATCACTTCTTTAGATGTGACCTCAGAGCTGAATCCTCGTCAACACTTCTTTCTTGATTGCCAATTATGTCACCCATCAGCATGTTTTACAGCAGTGGATTCAAAAGCAGTTTCTTTCCTCGCCTCATTCTGACTACCAGTGTAGAATCTGTTTTCTTTCTCTGCCAAAGGTGAAGCAAAGTCCCAGTAGTCCACACATAGGCAAGTAAACAGAGAAGAATGGTTGCTTATTGGTTAATAATGTTTTAGTGGCTCCTTGTGTCAGTCTTATGTACTGATATAGAATAATGGGCGTACTGATAGTAGCAGTCACTCTGCTGGGAAAAAAAGCACATCACTTTACAGAGCACATGTGACCAGGGTCTGTTCAGTAGGCCTTAGGCCACAGAAGATGTCAAAAATCTAGGGGTTCTATTAACAAACTCCATTTTCTAGTAAATTGTAGTAGTACTACAATAGTACTACTAACATACTAAACAATGCTTCTCATAATCCTAAATGTGGAGGTCAATGTTCCCGTCTATTGATCTTTTATGTGCAGAGATCTATGCCCCCAACTGCAGAAACCCTTGCAAATGTAGGTGCACGTTTTAAAAGTCAATGTGGGTGAGACAGGGAAGAATGGCTGGAAAGTGGAGAATACTTACTGCTAAAGTTGTGGAGTTAGGGGTGGAGTAAGTAGAGGTTAACGGAGGACTAGGGAGAGGTTTATAGAGGGACTTGCACATACCCATAAAAGAGTAAGTCCATTTTTATTCACAAACTGCCCTTCTAAAGTTACTGCAGCCACAAAAGACCCAAAATAGCCTCAAACATACTCCAACCTAGAGCTGGAGTAAGTCCAGCACCACACATGGCCAGCTCCTAGCACTACAACACCCTCCCACAAAACATGGAGCCAGGGACTTGAAATGAAAGCCCATAAAAACTAATGTTTAATTAAAATCACTTATTTTTACTTTTTAAAGACAGAAATAAATGTAATTTAATGTTTAAAAAAATATGCAAATGAAATATAATTATTAATTTATCATAAAATATAGTAATCATCTTTTGTAAATTTAAACATTAATGTAACTCTAATATTTAAATAAAAGAATTGAGCTAAGTTAATTTAATTCTGTACATAAATAATAGTAATAATGTTTACTACATAATTAATAAATATGCATTTTATACTTTAGGTGGGAACCTTTTTATTTAAATTTTAAGATAAATAATTTTAATTTAGTTTGATACATTCAAAATGATTAAATGTTAACTTCAAAATTAGGTTATTGTTGGTGTTGTGTTTCTTTACTTTGCTTTGCATTTAAAATACATATTTTGAATTAATATACATTAATATTTATCTTTAAAAGATGTTTATCATTTTTTTAAACATTAATAAACCTGTAAACATTTCTCTATACTTTATCATAGAGCGATATCAGCCCTGTTAACGGAGATCTCTGCCTACATGTGAGCAGTTACAAGTAGTATCTTTACATTCACAAATGAAACTCCACCGCCTGAATTCAGGGGATGGAGACATGAAAGCTTACACTTTATAGTAAATGTACACTTGTAAATGTTTTAATTGCATAAAGTATTACATATACTACACAGTATTAGAGTAAATTTTCACATACAAATTTACTCATGTGAAGGTTTACCTTTGTGAATAGCCCCATAAAAGTCTTTAAAAAAAAACAGGGAGAGTGCACTGGGCAGATGGCATTCCTCAGAGCAGGTATCTGCCTTTTAATAATGAAGCCAGAAGTGAACTGTTAATTAATAGCAAGTCTTGCTTTTAGGGAACACTAGAGTGTGCTATCCTTAAGTACTGTCGTGGAAGACTTACTTGCCCACAAGACTTTTCACGCTACAAGATCAAGGGCCAGATGTACGACACACAAAATAGCGCCTCGCAAATTGCGAGTTTTTTGCAACTCGCAATTTGCGAGGCGCTATATTGCATGTACAACAGTGTTTTCAACACTGTTTGCGATTCCCAATGGGGTCGCAAATTGCGAGGCTCATCAATATTCATGAGCCTCTCGCAATTTGCAAGCCCATTGGGAATGGCAGGCCCTCCCAGGTATGGTGGCCTGCTGGGCTCAGCAGACCACCATGTCTGGGACTGCTTTTAAATAAAGCATTTTTTTTTTAATGCAGCCCGTTTTCCTCCAAGGGATGCATTTAAAAAAAAAGAATGAAACGTTTTCGTTTAATTTTTTAAGGGCAGGTAGTGGTCTCTGGGACCACTGCCTGCCCTTAAAAAATATTTTCCCCTGCATTTGCAAAGGGGAAGGGGTCCCCTGGGGACCCCTTCCCTTTTGCGAATGCATTACCACCCTCTTGAAGAGGGTGGTAATTTGCAAGAGTTTTGCGACCGCAATTGCGGTTGCAAAATATTCATACATGGGCTTGCGCTCGCTATTAGGAAGGGAACGCCCCTTCCTAATAGCAAGTCGCAAAACCTATTTAGTGAGTCGCAAAAAAATTGTGACTCGCTAAATAGGCTATGTACATGGCCCAATTGGTTTTTGCATGCGCAAACGGGTTCGCAAACCCGTTTGCGCATGCAAAAACGGTCGTACATCTGGCCCCTAATGTTTTTACAATGTCTGCTGATTTTCCCAATGATAGTCAGCAGTATTCCCTGATTCTTAGAAACTATAAATTTGATTATCCACATACATAATTTTAACTAAGTAACAAAACTCATCAGTAAAGCCCGCATTTTCTGATATTTTTCCAGTATCATCTCATTAGCATGGGCTTTAGCACTGCGCAACTTGTGGTCATAATTAGTTTTACAACTTTTTGAAAGCTGAGTTACAGTTAGTTTGGGAGAAGAGCGCTAGTCTTAAATCATTTTAAATATGTCTGAATTCCTCTTCAGCAATTCTTTTCCTTAGAATATATAAGGCATGTCTTGCTTCCCTCAGCTATCCCATTAGTGCGTTTTCAGCCCCTATCCAATCACATAATTACTTCTGCAACCTGGATCTCGAATACTATACACTTATATAGGCAGAAGCGTATGTATGAGATGCCGTTGTTACAGTGAAAACGTTCCCTGAATAGTGATGCCCTGTTTATGTAGGTAAATTCATGCTCCAATTAATATTTCCAAAAACATTTCAGATATTACTTGGTGTGTTTATTTTCTTGCGTTCACATTCTCTCTGATTAAAATGGGCATAATATCTGCTGAAGACCTAAGAGAATAGACTTCGAGGGGCATGCAGACCTCGAATTGCACCTCAGAATGCCAAAAAGAAGCAAATGTAATACTGCATGAATGGTGGGGAAAAGACAAGGGCAAAGGTCTAAAATAATTGCAAAGTTTTTATCAACAACTCCAGTAGGAACTCATGAGGCGAGCACCTGTTTCTAAGTTTAAAATAAATCCTAAAGGAATAGAGAAGACACTATGGATATAGCATCTGGTTAAATCTAGTGATATTAACTGTCATTTTACTATTAAAGAGGGCAGGCATAATTTAAAATCCATATTTAAATATTGCAGCGCAAGTGCAGGGCTCTTAAAAAGAGTAGGGCCTGTAAACAGTGTACGTAGGACATAACTGCAGTCGTTGCTCTGTGGCTACCGTAGTTGTGGGTTCTAGCCACTGGTCATAACTAAAAAACATGATTTGTGCCCTATACTTTGGCTGCAAGCCTTATCCTGGGGTGCTGCAGGCATGTTTACTTGCCATAAGTCATAACCACAGACCAGCCTATGCACAATAGTTGCAGGCTCATCCACACCCTCCTAGAAAGACATCATGGGTGGCACTGTCCATCACCTTCTAGAAGATGCACAGTTCACACCTCCCTTCAAAGCATTTTAAACATCTAACTGCATCTCAAATATGGTACAGGTGCATAGGCGAAGGCATCGTCTTATGTTCCCCTGGCATATAAGGTAATGCCTTCTTTACATTGAGGTGATGCGAAATTTACATATGTGCACTGCATAAGAGTACAATGATTAAGAAAACGTCTTTGTTCATACTTACTGAGAATATTAGTAATTCTGAGTCCCTGTATTTTTGAGGTATCAGAAGTTGATCCTCCATAGGCCCCTAAAGAATTAGGCACAACATACGGAGGACGAGGCACCAATTTTTTCATAAGAACAATAATTCTGGTCATGTAAATGAGGGCAAAGTCCTCCTTATCTGACCTTTGAGAATTTTTCTTGCTAAAAAATGTGGGATAACTATAGTCAGGACTATTATGCTTGGTAAAATCACGCAATCAACTATGTCATTAGGTAAAAAAATCCTAATTTCAACTAAAACAGGAAAAGGCTACTCATAATCAGCAGAAGCCCATGCTTAAAGGCAGAGGGGCCCGATTCCTTCACCTTTATACAGACATGAAGAGTGTCTGTCAGGCTGAGCAAAGGTCAGCCTTACAGACACTCTTTAAGCTGAGGGCAGGCAGCCAAGCACTATATGTGCACTAAATGCCCAGGCACCTGGCTGTCTGAGTTCAACTGTGCCGGGCTGAAAATTCTACAGCCCTGTGTGTGTGACCTCCTCATCCCAGCAAAGTGCTTGGAGATCCTCCACGAGCATGAGCACTAGGAGCAACGGGGATAAGGAAGCATCTTTGGAGTCAATGCTAATGCTGCAGGCTTTGGTCCCCCCCCCCAGTGCAGCTCACTGAAGGTACTAGGGAGCACTCTTTCGGGCCCTTCTTCTCTCACTACCGCACTGTAGGGGGGTCTCGTTCCGGATTCTGAGGTCTGAGTGGTTTTCTCTCTTATCTCAACAGATGTTTTCCCGGCCCAACTGGACCTGACTGATGCAACTGTTGCGGAAAGGACTGCATGCCAGTTGAAATCTGGAAATGGGCTGGCTCATATTCTACGGTCTTCACAGTTGGGGTGGAGCTGTTGTCTCAGGGGCACAATCACTGGTTGTAGTTGCTTTGGGGAGAGATGGCCAGGAGGCCTCCTTTTCTTTCCCTGACTTGGGCAGTTTGCCCGATATTGATGACAATGATAATCAGACTGCTCAACCACCTTATGCCCATATCAATCGTCCAGACCTTCAAAGGTGATCCCTAATCTCCTCAGACATTTCTCCTGCTATTGCCAAGTCCACCTCGGGGGGCCAGAGCAGTCCTGGGGCTTTGTCAGCTACCCATTTGGAGGACCTTGTCATGTCTGTTTTTGAGTAGGGGGTGTTGTGTCCTGTCTCTTCACTAGACGGGGAAGAGGAGTTGCTACGGGACCCAGACGGAACGGAGTTACCACCCACCAACCACTCTCCACCATGGTCCATTCCCCCTATCACATTTTTAGTCATCAACCAATCTAGTCGTAAAGACCAAGTTTCCGGGGGGGGGGCTCTCCTGTCAGGGTCATCATCCGCACAGGATGCTCCCACCCTGAATGCCACCTATAGACTCCTCTTGCAGCACAGGAAGGAGTATCGTAAAGATTCTCTAGCATTGAAGTCTACCCATCTAAAGACTCAGTTTGTTCTACGGAAGTTGTCTAAAAATATGGATATTATTCAGTCTTGCCTCTGGGCTGTGGAGACATCCCAGGCTGCCATTCATACGGCAGTTGAATAAAATCGTTCAGCCATCCCCAGCATCGTTCCCAGTTTTCTAGTCTCTCCTCTAGGGTGGAAGATTTGGAGAACTGGTCACGTAGAAATATTCTGCGGGGCTTGGGTATTCCAGAAGGTGCAGAAGGAGACTAATCTAGGGGCAATGTTGTCCGCCTGTTTTGAGAAGCTTTTCCTACATTGAGTGACTGGGACATGGATAGTATGATCCAGAGTTTCGGTTGTCTGGGACGCAATTAAGTTCGTTTGTCTGAGTCATACGCTGCAGTTTGCAGCATATCAACGGAGGGTGGCAATGTTGGAGGAGACTGAGGCCTGCCAAACTCTTAGTATTTTGGAATCTAACCTAGGACGTAGTATAATTGTTAGGGATGGGCCATGGATGGAATTTCTTGTTGAACATCTGGGGGTCCTGCGAGCCTCTCTGAGGAAGTAAATACGGGACCAGACAATTAAAAAGTGCTGAGCCAGGCAAATGCTAAGTTTCAAGAACAGTGAATAGATGGGTCGAATGCTCTCCTCTAGGGTCAAGGACAGTTTTAGTCTAAATACTGTTTTGCAGATCATGAGCACAAAAAAAGGGAGCTTGTTGTAGAACTGGTCAGTATTAGAGACGTTTTTCGGCAGTTTTATCAGGGCCTTTATCGTGAGGACTGTTTCCCCCACGCTGAGGCTCTGTATCAATTTGTTGGGCAGTATTTCCAGTGCAAGTTGAGTCATGTCTAGCAGTCTCATCCAGAGGCACTTATAACCCTTTCTGAGGAAAAAGCTGCCATTAGCTCCCTAGCTAAGTGTAAGGCCTCTGGACCTGATCAGATTCCCTTAGAATATTATGGGACTTTCTCGCATATTTTGGCCCCGGTTCTTCGGGACCAGTTCAACTTTTTTAATGCGAAGATTTATACGCATATTCTAGCTAATAAGCCATCAACGGTTATCACAGGCTTGGTCGATTCAAACCAGCATGGCTTTATCCCAGGTGATGATACAATTTCACACATCAATATGGCCATTACCACCCTCTAGGCCGCCTCCGCTGCCGGCACCCCAGTGGGTATGACAATTTTAGACGCGTAGAAGGCTTTTGACCGGGTCTCCTGGCCTTTCTTCTGGGCGGTCATGGATACCCATGGACTTGGCTCTGGCTTTATTTTTAGAGTTTGTCAACTCTATGTTGGTCTGAAAGCAAGGATCTGCTGCTCAGGATCTCTTTCCGATCCCATTGTTATCTCCCGAGGCACAGGCAGGGCTGTCCTCTTACTCCTCAGCTGTTTACATTATACATTGATCCCTATATTCAATCTCTTAAAATGACTGAGGATATCCATCTCTTGAGAATACAGTGATTCAAGGTGAAGGTCTTAGCTTATACAGGCGATGTGGCGGCTCTAACTCCTTCCCCTGCTAGGGCCTTGGGGGCAGTCAAGGAGATCGCTCGGTGATTTGGTTAAGTTTAAGTTTTTAAGCTCAAATCTGACAAAATAAAGGTCTTGTCTAATGTTATTCCTCCCGCTCAGGATAAGCGATGGGTACAATCAGCTGTTAATCTGGGTGTAGAATTCTTGGTCCCAATGGAAGAGATCATCGAAAACAACTACGGGAATTATATCAACACACAATTAATATCTTTAATAAGTGGAATCGCTTGCATCTGGGTCTACTAGGCAGCTATAATCTAATCAAAATAATTATCCTCCCTAGGTATTTGTACCTCTTCAGCTGTATTCCTCTTTTTTTTCTATGGCTTTTTTTCAATAAGATACAGCTCCTTCAGCTGCCTAAGGAACATGGCAGGGGTTCTCTCCATGTCCTGCAGCTTTATTATCTCTCTTTGTTATTTTCCCGACTCAGTCTGTTTCTGGGCTATGGAACATGGGAGTAGGGTCATATGTTTGGTGACTACCTGCCATTAGGGGAATCAATAGTTCCCAGTGTTGGCATAGTCAGCACAATTTATTTCAAAAGAACCCAGTTCAAGACCTTAAAGGTTTTCCATTTCATCTGGAGCTCCCTCGAAAAAATGTTGCCCGAAACTACCTCAGTTAATTAATATACATATTTAGGATATAACCCTAATTTACATCTTCGAGTTCATGATAGCTTTCAGGAGAGCTGGCAGAAGGCTAAGCTTCTCATTTTGAGTTGAATGTTTGAGGGGAATGTCTTTCTTTGCTTTGAGAATTTACTGCAGCAGTTTTCCCTTCCCCATATGGGCTTATAGGTATCTGCAAGTACAACATTTTATTTCCAGTCTCAATAGAGACAAAATCAGCAGCTCCCAAAATACCCTTTTAGACCTGTAATGAAAGCTCCCGTGAATAGAAATATCAATCTGGTTTTTATGTTAATTTACTCTGTTGCACAGGACCAAAGGTTGATCATAATATGCTTTGTTCCCCTCTACGGAGTTTTCTTCCTAATAACGAATAATACAAAGTTTTAAAAGTGAAACATTAGCATGCGCTTTGGGGCTTAAACACTTTTGCAAGAATGAGGAAAAAAATATTTATTTAGAAGGGATCACAAACCTCTTACTAATTTGATAGCGATTGATGTTATGCTGAGGACTTCTGAGAAAAACTGATGGGTTGTCAATGTGGCTGCAAGATTATTTGTATGAAGTTCTGTGTGTTCCAGTGTCACAAATGTCACAGCTCATTTTCTTTGCTGAATGGCTTTACCTTTGAGAGAAGTTGATGATGTGGAATGGAATACATTTAGAATCACATGTTCTTAGTAAAGATGAATGGACTGCAGCATAAGATCACAATGATACTTTGGGGATAGTGAGAACACTGGTTACTAGTGGTTGGTGTAATATGACCTTGGTAATGACCTCTAAGCCTTTTGGCAGGTCAGAGATGAGGATAGTCAGTTTTTGATGAGCAGTTGCAGAGTTATCTCACCTTTAAATTTGAGAAATAGAATTATTAATAATGCAATCTTTTTTCTTTTAATGCAGCTTGTTTCCCTTAAAGGAAAATGGGATGCATATAAAAAGAAAAAAATCAAACTTTGAAGTTTAATTTTTTAAGAGTAAGCAGTGGTCCGTGGGACCACTACCTGCTCTTAAAAAATATTTTGGGAATGGTTACCACCTCCTTCAAGGAGTCGGTAAAATATGAATGTTTTGCGACGGTAATTCGGTAGCAAAATATTCATACATCCCATTCAGTAATGTAATCTCGAATCGCAATTTGTGTTTTGTACATATGTAAAAGCATTTCTGCAGTCAGAAACAAACCGATCTGCCGTTTCCGACCGCAAAATGGTTTGTACACATGGCCCATAATGTGGCAGAGAAAAAGCATATGCCTAGTTACAAATGTTGCTGCTGAAAGTATTTTTTCTCAAAATATAAAAAGTCATGAAACACAAATGAAGCATTTTCATTTTTAATTTTGCCTTGCAGGCATCCCTTGTCCAATTATCGTAGCCTGGGCCATTGGGAAACTCTATTATGAAAACGAACAGTAAGTCTTTCCAATTTAAGAAATTAAAATTGTTATCTCAACCACAAATTGTATGCAAAGCCAAGAATGACATCTAATTTTTTTTAATGTTTTGTGAAATTGATTATGAATCTAAATGACATGGATTATATCATATTTTTTATCAATTGTTTGTCTACGGGTGTCCTCAGTTATGATGCTTAAGGCCCATTAATAATTTATTTCTGCAATTGTAAAATGCCCTTAATTTAGAAGGGACTTACATAACTGTGGGTCTACTGTGAATGTGCCTCCTAAACCTACAGAGATCTTTAGTCGCATATAGTTTTCTACTATAACCGATCTCTCTACTATAACATAGCTCTCTACTTAAGCATTATTGTCTCCACCGGTGGGCAATAAAACCTGCTAATTATATCTTCCATAGTTGTAGGCAGAAGCCATAGACAAGGGCGCATAGTGGGGAGGGGTAATTAACATATGTTCTTTCCCGACAGGTGAGGGCCATAATGCAATTAGTGCCCATCACCCATCCCCACCCAAAATATGAACAGCCTCTCACTTGAAGGTTTAGGTGAAAAAAGCTCCATCCTACCTCAGCTTTCTTTCAACCCTTTCTCTAGCAGCTTCCAGTTTACAGATGGCTGCTTGGGCTCCATCTCTTTCTTTTGGTAAAGAGAAGCCATATTTGTCAAAAAAGGAGCAAATGTGTGTTTCCATTGTTTCCCTTGAAACCTACTTGGCCAGTTAGTTTATATTCATCCACGGTTTTGCATTTTGTGCCATTTCATGTGAGGTAACACTTACGTTTTATGAACTATAGCACTTAATCATGCTAGCATTTTAGTGCATTTCATAAGCAGGTTACCACTTCCCAGTTTTTGCCAATCAATAAAAGCCTACAAATGTTGTGGTGCACTTTACAAAGAAGCAGCAATGAGGATCAGAGTGCTGACTTTTGTATAGACTGTATAAAACACAAGAGCAATATATTATGCAGCAGGAACCTGGATTAGTATGAGCATAGGGAACAATGGTTCATCAGGGACTCATTAAATATTCGAATATATAGTCATTAGCAAAGCATTTACTATAGTCAAACTATGTTAAGTAATAAAATTAGCCTCTAAGTATGTGAAGGTCCTATTAAACTTGTTGAAAATGGAAAACGATGGAGAGAAAGTGCTCAGTGTCCCAAGTGTTCATACTAAAGAGAAAAAAGACTTGTGGCCTTAAATTCATGCATGTTTATGCAATAGATAAATGACTGGGATTTACATAGAGAAGCTGGATATAACATAGTGTCGCTCTTCTCAGCTCTACCTAGCAGTGGATGTGAGAAGACCTTGTGAGATTGTCATAGTGTCAATGCCGTTTTGACCTCTGTGATCATTTTGTGAAGGCTCATCTGGACAAAATCAATGTGAGGCACCTCTATTGTCAAATTAAAATCATGAGAAAGCTAAGGAGAAAATCTACTATCTACTATGTAGACTGACAATGGGTGATTGTCAACTGCCTCTGTGAAGTTAGCCCCATCAAGCAACAATCTAAGCTCCAAATCTCGGACAAGAATTGTTCTTGAGAACTAATATACAGGAAATAATTTCTTTTATATAAAATTCGCTAGTAATTGTGGAGACCTAAATGTAGTTACAAATGCTGTGCAGGACAGGTCTCATCAGAGGCTAGGGAGAGTCCCTAAGCTTTCAACGGAAGGCAAGCCTGGCTTAATGAGTTGGGCCTCCTAGGTGTGTGGTGCACCTGCCGTCCTTTGACAGAAGACTATTCTCACTATTCTCCTGTCCACCAGACCTATGTCCATATTGACTTCATGGTAATTGACAACAGAATTTGACAATAACTAGAAGAACCTTCCCATTTGGCTCTAATACACTCAGATCATGGTCCAGTGGCATGATCATTAAACTTGCAGAAGTTGATAGGCAAGAGATGCAATAACTCCTGGGGTCTAAATGTCTCTCTATGAGAGACTCAGTAGTTGTTCATGAGGTCAGGGAGAAAATCAAGAGCTATTTAACTCTCAACAGTACAGGGGAGACAAATAAAAAGGTGGTGTTGAACACATTGAAAACTGTAATCTGGGGCACAATTATCCAGGAAAATCAATGACTTTACGCATACTATCAGGGCCTCTATACTGTAATTCACTCTTCGCTGGAAGCATGTGCCACTTATATTGATTCAGTCACTCTCCTTTGGCTGTCCATTCATCACACCAACCTTCTGGAGGAACTTATCACAGCGGCAGAAATCTTGGAAATCATGAAGGTACCAAGGCCCAACCCTTTAACAACAATATTTTGTAACAATTTGCACTGCAACTGGTCCCCATTCTGACAGCATTATTTAATTGACTAATTGCAGGCAATGGGGTATCACAATTCATTGCAGAGTCGCACATCTCTTTACTAGATAAACCAGGCAAAGACCCAATAATATGCCCATCCTATCACCCAATATCTCCCCTGAACACTGACATTAAGATCACTACTAAAGGTTTGGCCAACAGGTTGCATAAATTGATGGTGAGCTTGATTCAAGTTGACCAAGCTGGCTTAGTTTAACTAGTGATAATACTAAAAAGGCACTACACTGTATTGCACTTAATAGACTTAGCTAGGAAACAGGGCAGGTAAACAGTTCTTCTGTAGCTTGATGATAAGAAAGCATTTGACAGGGCGAACTGGAGAATGATGCTTAATGTACTGAACAGACTCATCTAGGGAAAAAAATCCAGGGATTGATAATTGCATTATACAATAATCCACCTAGAGGAGATGAGACTAATGGGCCGATTCCGGCCGGAAATCTCTCCGACCGAGCCGGACCCGGAGAGATTTCCGACCGAATCGGACCCTAGCAGTCCGACCGAACGAGTACGATGCGTTCGCATGCTATCGGACTCGATTCGGTCGGACTCCCATTGAAGTCAATGGAGCCGGTCGTACAACGCGTACGCGGGCTCCCATTGACTCAATGGGTGCGAGGCGAACAAGGGCGCCCCCTACAGTGGGTATGCGTCGAAGCGGGTCACGCCGTACATGCACAGGTAGGGGGGACCCATGGGTCCCCCCTGTGTGCGACTCGCGCGGCTAGGTGTACAGGGGGGTGTCGGACCCCCAAAGTGCGGCTCCGACTGCTCTTTCGAGCCTGACGGCGCGAGTCGGTCGGACTGCTCGCGGCGTGCATCGTACTTACCCGGCCGGGGAACGTCTCCATTGCGCGGTGCGAGTCGTGTCCGTGCGAGTCGGTCGGAGCGGTTGGGTCCCGCGAACGAGTCGGTCGGCGATTTCGCATACGTTCGCATCATACTGCCCCGCCCGGACGCACGTCCGACTCGGTCGGGAAACAGGGCTCCGAATCGGATCCGGTAATGCCGAGTCCAATTCGGAGCCCTACCGGCCGAGATCGGAATCGGCCCCTAAATGTTAAGATATCAGTCTATGTGCACTTGAGCTGGAGAACATGCCAAGGGTGCCACCTCTTTCACCTCTTGCTTGATCTTTTTCTAGAGTCCCTTCTGCAAAAGAAAATGGGTGGTTACCTTTCGCTTAGATACATTCAAGCTAGCAGCATTTGCTGGTGCTTTGCTACTCTCACACACTGACCCTAAGCACTCATTACAAGCCCTCATACCCATATCTCAGAAATAAAAGGCCAAAGCAAGTCTTCAAATTAACATTTACAAGTCAGAGGGATTAGTTGGTGTGGTGGAACATCACTGGTCACAGATCTGCAACTCTTTACTTCCTTTAGGTGAACGACAGACAGTATCAAATTCTTGGACACTCAATGTCTAGTGCTCCGCTGCTTTGGCTTTGTTCGCACTATAGAATCAGCACATACATACATAAGTAGAGGACAATTGAAGGATGGCTATGTCCTAGCATTTCATCTTGAAAAACATCACCCATTTTTGAGCTGATCATCCAAGAATGAGTGGGTGTTCCAAGGTGGGCAAGCAACAGTCTTGTCTGACAGGCCCAGCCAGGTAGCATGGACCAAACAAGTAATAGAAGGGACCAGCAGTATGAATGATCACTGTCCAGATATCGGAGAATACTATTTCATTTTGAGATTGGATCTGGAAACTTGAGGTATGTGTACATGAAGCAGTTAGGGTGCTAAGCTAGAGTGGATGATCTCTAGACTAGAAAGATTGCACCTTTTGTGAAAAGTCATAAATCAATTCTTCTGAGCTCAAAACAGTAAAAGAAAACAGTACATGATAATTGAACTTTGAGAAATGCTGTTCTTTAGACATTAAATTCACATATAAATGATTTTACCCACTGATCAGGTGATTATTCTGAGCTCCTTCTTGGAATCACCTATCTTAATAATAAGATTGTATCACTGTGTCTGTTTACACCCAAGGTGGGTTCCTAGATTTTTTTGTTAAATTGTCCTATCAAATAGTTATGTGTGTAGCTGCATTGTGTATACATTTAGCAGGGGCAACATTTAAATTATGCTAGAGTAATTCATGTGATTTTGCATTATGTCTGTTACACAACATTTCTAAAATTACACTAGTACACCATTTTCTGTAATTATGCACCAGATGCTGTAAAAATGTACCATGAATCACTCTATTTGCATTTAATATTTACCACAAAAGCAAGGGAACAACACAATGGGAGTGGCTATTGTTCATGGTGCTTTTGTTTATGAAATGAAAATTAATTTTTTTAAATGCGCTTTACCAGGAGGCGTCTTGGTGCTGCCAGGAAAAGAAAGGCAGAAAGAGTGAGAACAAAAACTTAAACAGAAACCTGACTGATTTTATTTATGTTGAAATGCATCTTCACACCAAAAATTGACATGAGGATGCATTTCACGCTCAAACATTACCAGAAATTTGCATTTCATGTAATTACATGAAATTTTGTATACTTTCGACAAAATTTTCAATAATAACATAAAAGCAAATCACGCAAATTTTGCATATGACTACTATACATCATCAGGGTCATTACATATTTTTTAATGCATTAAGGTAAATCCCTTCTTTCGATTAGTAGTGCCCAATCATGTTGTTTTTCTAAGACAATGAGTCTTCCTCATCATAATCATTATCTATGTGAATGACCCACACACATCCAGGCGCACTTTGCAGCCCTACTTCTACAAAATATACATATTTTTGGTTATTTGTTTATTAAACTTTTCCCTCACAGTGGGTAAATAATGTGGTCCATCACATACATTACGTCTTGAAAATAGCAAGTAGAAGTCAATAGGTCAAAGCAACCTCAACTTACAAGAGGTTTGGCAGGAAGTAAGCAGGACTGTAATGAGAAAGATTAGGAGTTAATGTAAAGAAGATCACTGAAATATTGTTAAGGCATTACTACTTAAACCATCTTCTTCATCATAATTCATATTTATGAGGGCAGCCAGACTACAAAGTTGCATTTATCGAAAGATCACCCAAACTCAGAAGTACTATTGGCAAAGATACAATGTTCACTGAGAAAGGAACCAATCAATCAAATCCAAATAGTTCCATCCATATGTCACACTAAGGAAGCAGCCACACCCACAAAATAAACCTGAATTAGCATGTACAGTAAAAACCCAAGCTGACACCCAAAATTCACAGTCCATGGTGGAGCAAACACATGATCAAGGCAATGCAGGACAGAAGGTGAAAAAGGAAAGATTACTAGATCAAACCCCACCAACAACAGCAATAAATCCACCTACAAGTACTGGATGTGGTGAGGAAAAGAACCCTCTCTCTATAACCAATGATTCGTCAAGTTAGACGGGGATCCCGGGAACGAGAGGAAAAATATGGGCAGCCTTAATTTGCGCCCTCCGTATCACAAACTATAATACACAGTTGCAAACGTGACTTGCTACCACTATGACAAGGTCCCTCGTAAGGCATTGCATCACACACACCGCTGTGGGTGTCATGGTTCATCATTGGGCAGCCTAGCTCACCAAATCATTCTCGAATAGTTGGTGGGCCTCCTATTTTTGCAAGGGGGGATTCTCATCAGTGGAGGTGTGGAGGGAATCCAGTGAAAAATCTTAATTGCCTTCCCCAGGATATTCCTCTTTTAATGTTGGAATGGCAGCAAGATAGGTAGGTAAAATCATAGAGTGATAATTAATTCATCAAGTGGTCAACATGTTTCAGCCCTAAACTTGATCCAGAGTGGGGTCCTTGGCTTTCATTAGGACCAGGATCCCTACTTTTCTAATCTAAGTTACTGTCACCATTCATGTATTCATGTGCCAGCATTAACCCTTATATGTTCCTGCTGGTGATCAATTTGCTATTTCCCCGAGGTCCTAGAGATCCTGTGATACATAAACATAAGAGAATTGTTCAGTTTCAACACATAAAACATGTGGACAAAATACAAGCTGAACTTACAATAAAAAAGGGGTGGTTGATTCTTATTGCATGTTGTATTCAGCTAGTGCCATTGCACTTGACAAACGTAGTGTGTGTCCACTGCAAACCACTGCACCCAGGTGAAAAAAACATGCCAAAATACCATAAAAACATGCCATTTTGCAATAATACATACATACTGTTAGACCTGGCATCCTTTGCTTCATTTCCACTGACTTTTTTGCCGACTTCATTTTTTCTGGCCTTAGGATTCTGAGCACTTTACCATTGCTGACCAGTGCTAAAGTGCAGGTGCTCTTTTCCTAAAACAAGGTAACATTGGCTTGTCCACAATTGGAATATTTAATTTACTTATAAGTCCCTAGGAAAGTGCGCTACATGTGCCCAGGGCCTGTAAATTAAATGTTACCAGTGGGCCTGTAGCACTGCTTATGCCACCCACTGCAGTAGCCCTTTAAAAAACATGTTTCAGGCCTACCAATGCAGAGCATGTGTGTGAAGTTTAAACTGCTATTTCGACCTGGCATGTTTACCCTCTTTCTAGGGCTACACCTTCCTTTTTAATACATATTAGTCACCCCTAAGGTAGCCCTGGACAGCCCCAAGTGCAGGGTGCAGTGTATTAAAAAAGTTGGACATGTAGCTTTAAGTTTTACATGTCCATGTAGTGAAAAACTCTTACATTTGTTTTTCTCTACTGCAAGGCCTTTCTAGCCCATGGGTTAACATTGGGATTGCCTTATTGCACCTTTTAGTGTAATTTCCAATTGGAAGAAGATAGACATTTCGAGTTTGGTGTTTCTGGACTCACAATTTAAAATCACAACTTATGGTGAAGTCGGATTTTAAATTGTAATCTGAAAATGCCACATTTAGAAAGTTGACATTTTCTGCCCGTCTCTGAATACACATATGGGGTGGGTAACAGCTGGGATTTGTGCAGTCCCTCTTGACAGTCACACACAAAGAGAGCTGAGGTGTGACATTCACATGCTGAAGGCTCATCATCAGGCTGATGGGCCTTCCTGGGCTAGATGGGAGAGAGGAGCAGACACTTGTACCTGAATAGGGCTGTGCCTGTCCCCCCCAAAGAGTTGCATATCCCCCCCCATAGTGATTCTGGAGCCAGGACAGGAAGCGCAGGGACCTTGAGGACTTCAAAGGCCTCTCTTGGAAGTCTCATCCACTTTAAAGGCACAACTGGGCATAAGTACTGGACCCCTGATACCACCAACTCAGTAAACTCTGGACTAGAGGATACTCTGCCAGGAAGCAGTACTGCTTTGCTGCTGAAAGGACTGACACTCTGCTGGACTCTGCAGGATTTGGTGGACTCCTGCTTGGCTGTGTCTGCCCTGCTCCCCTTGCCTGCTGGTGAGTAGGGCTGAACCTGAAACTCTACATCCCCAGAACCAAGTGATTCAAGGGCTTACTGACTTTCCTTCTGTTCTGAAGTCTCAGGGACATCAAAGACTTCCTTCAACTCTGCTTCAGCTGCTGAACTCTGCCAACTCTGAGTCCTGCCCTGCCAAGAGGTCCAATACAGCCCTCAAAGGGGTTTATGCAGCTGTTTTCTTCAAAAACCAACACATTGCCTGCTTTGCCCCAGTTGGAACCAACGCATTCTCCTTCGATGTCAACACAGCTCCGCTTCAATCACATCCCTGCACGGCTTGACGACGCAGGCCAGACAATGACGCATCACCTTCATCGTAAGGGGTTCGGCGATGATGCGGGACCCAATGCAGTGCCTACATCACAAAGGGGTGCGACGAAGACGCTGGATTCAACTGCGTGACTCGGAACCCATGCATCGTGCTCCCGCCATCGACACATCCTCCGGAAAGGTACTGTTTTTCAGCGGGGTCTGCATGGCTTCTGTATCTGACCCGCACTCCATCACGGTTGGCTTGACTTTTCAGATTTGACCGGGACCAGCATGACCAGATAGCCCCAGTTGGCGCTTTATGACTTTAAGCACCATAATTCAAGATAATCTTTAAAAATTGATAACGCCGGTTCTACTTGTTGGAAGTTTGTTGTTTTGGTCTTGTTTTTTTCAATAAATTCAGCTCTATACTTGTAGAGTGGTGGTCCCTACTTCGACAGGGTTCATACCTCTACTATCTAGAGACCCCATTTCTAACACATACATACTGTCTTACCCTAACAAATGCCCAGGGGGCTGCATGGAGAAGTTCAACAAGGGCAACCTTATAGTTACAATCTGTGGGGAAAAAAGTCCCATATTGCAGTAATTTTCCTGAGAAACTGGTAAAAGAAACTACCGGGAATAGAATAAAAGTACATGCAATGTTGAGGTGCTGAAACACCTAAGTCACTATCTGTCTCCTCCCGACAATGATCTAGTGCTTAGTGGCTTTCTATTCATACTGGTTACACTCTTGCCTCATGATGTGACTGCGTTGTGCATGTCTGCGCAATACTGCTGGGAAATGTAGTTTCTGGGCATCATCTTGTACTATGGGCAGATGGGCCATTCCAAACCACTGACAACTCTCTGAGGAGCAACAATCAATATCTTTGTTACCCGAATCTCTATCCTGCTTTGCCTTGTACGTGGATCGTCCTGAGCTGTGGTGCTCCTACCAGCCCCCGCTTCTGCTTCTATCTGGTGCGGTTTTAGTCTTCATGCTACCACATGTATGCACCCCTTAGCCCCTGCTTCTATACCCCCTCCCTTTCACCCAGAGAGAGCCCTAGCTGATCCAGGTTGGCTACATCTGTTTATGACTAGCTACAGCGCTTGGCTCCAGTCAATCCCAGTTGGTAAACAGCACTTGGGACTGATTGTGAGTAAGAGGGATGGAGTAAGAACGGAGTGAGGGCAGTGAGTTAAGCCCTGATGCGCAAGTAGTCGCGCAGCGATCAGACCTTCCTGGTCCTTCTACATAATATCGCAACTTGTGCTGCTAGTGCTTGTGCTGCTGGTGGGCTCTCAGTATGGGGGAGCAGGATGAAGGTGGTGGGTTGTGGTGGTGTGTCGTGGTGTAAAGGGTGGGTTTGGGCTGCCCATCCTTAGCGGGGGTCTTGAGTTCCACAGACATAATAGTAAGGTGCGGCGGGCATGCTAGTAGAGTGAGAGGCGGCGGTGGCAGGGTACGGTACGGCTTGCGGGTTATGAACTATATGCCGACCAAAGGGATCACCTCCCCGGAAACTACACTACCCTGCTCTACCCTCTTTTGGGGGGTTAAACCTGTGCTGCTCAGTTTATTTTGTTCAGTTTGTCTCATTCGATCCTTTACTGGCCTGTCTTGCTAGAGGCTGCTAAGGTTAATAATTGGTTAGCGGGGAGGAGGACCAAGAGTCCTGAGTTAAGGCTCCTGTGACTGGTATTGACTCAGTCAACATCTGAGTTGGCCTCCGAGACGGAGTAGAGCCAAAAGTCGAAGTCTGGGTGTGTGAGCTGACAGCTAAAAGCTGCAACTTGTATGCCAATAGCTAGAAAAGTTAGGAGATCGGAGGCTTGGACTTCAGTGTCTGTGGACTTTTTCCTACTGTTTAACTTCATACTACTAATAATAATATTAGTAGTAGCACTTATAGAGTGCAACAGCTACCTCAACAGAGGTGTCCCGGCGCTAAAGCGGAAATCAGGAAGGGCCAAGCGCTAATCCTGGCTAAAGAGCCAGGTCTTCAGGATCTTCCTGAACTCCCGTTCGGTGCCCACCAGATGCATATGTGCTGGCAAGGAGTTCCATAACTTGACTGTCCTCACTGTGAAGGATCTACCTCCCAATTGTGACTTTGCAAAACGGGGTACACAGAGCAGGTGCTGGGAGTTTGATCTTAGAGTGCGTTTAGATCGGTATGGGCGCAGCCTATGACTAAGATACCTCGGCCCCTTGTTAGGTAGGGCACGATGGGCTAAGGCCAAGGACTTAAACTTGATCCTTTTTGCAACTGGGAGCCAGTGCAGTTGCCTAATGTGTGGGGAGAGATGGTGACGGAACGGTACCCGACGGATGAGTCTTGCTGCCGCATTTTGTACCATCTGAAGTCTGTGGATGAGATATGTAGGTAGCCCAAGGTACAGACTGTTCATGTAGTCCAGCTGAGATGTCACTGTAGCATGGACTACGACCCTGCGACTTACCTCTGGTAGGAAGTGCAGGAATTTCTTAAGGCTTCTTAGTTTCCCGAAGCAGGACAACACGATATGCTGGACTTGAGTTATGAAGGAAAGGTCAGAGTCCCACTTAATGCCCAGATTCCTAGCGGAATTTGCTGGAATTGGGGGGAGCCCAGTTACGCTGGCCACCAAAGTCCAGCAGACGGGGGGAGACCTGGCCAAAGAATAGGACCTCTACCTTATTCGCATTCAATTTGAGTTTGTTCACGTTCATCCAGCATGCGATGTCCTTTAGACACCCCGATAGTCTGACAAACGAGTCCTCGGAGTGGTCTTTAAACAAAAACACCAACTGGGTGTCATCTGCGTAGGAATCTGCTTTCACTTCTGAGGTATTAATAATAGTAAAGAGGGGAGCCAGGTAAATATTAAAGTGTAGAGGGCTGAGGGCAGAGCCTTGAGGCACGCCGCACCATAATGGCTTGGGGTCCGATTGATTGGGTTGGAGAAAGACTCTTTGTGATCGATCTGTGAGGTAGGACCGAATCCAAGCTAGAACTGTGTCCTGCAGCCCTACCTGTTGAAGTCTGTCCAGCAGAATATGGTGCGCGACCGTGTCGAAGGCCGCCAACAAATCTAAAAGGATCAGCATCGCGGATGCACCTGCATCTACCGACATTCTCACTGACTCCGCCACCGCTACCAGTGCTATCTCAGTGCTGTAACCTGATCGGAAGCCCAACTGAGTATCCTGTAGGATGTCATGTGCATCTATAAAATTGGCCAGTTGCCGTTGAACCAATTTCCCTAACATTTTAGCGGGTGCCGGAAACAGTGAGATTGGATGGTAGCTACCAAGCTTCTTGGGATCTGCATTTGGTTTTTTCAGCAATGGTAGCAGGAAAGCATGCTTCCAATTATCAGGGAAGATGCCAGAGGATAGTGACGTGTTCCAGATGAGGTTTAAGGCTGGTTGATCCAGTGAGCCAAGGATCTGAATAACTTGGGTGGGCAGGGGTCTGACGGGGAGCCTGACCTGCATTTTAAGATTTCGGCCATGGATTCTAGTAAGGATATAGGGCGGAACTCTGAGAGAGTTCCACTAAGTTTACTATTGTCCGCTAGCTGAGGAACCAGCATATGCTCTCCATCCTTGAAGGAGGCATACACTTTCCGAATTTTCTCTTCGAAAAAGTTAGAGAGGACAGTACATAGGGAAGGGGATGACGGAATCTTTCCCTCAAGAGCTGGTGGACTGGTGAAGGATCTTACAATCCTAAAGATCTCCTTACTCGTAATCTCCGCACTTTCAATGTGCATGATGAAGAATTCTCTTCTAGCTGCCCTCATCATTTTTCGGAGATTTTGTAAGGCTTCCTTATATGTTAGCTTAGCCTCCGAGGAGTAATCCTTTCTCCAAAGCAGTCCAAGTCTTTTACACCTACTCTTTTCAGTTCTAAGTTCCGTCGAGAACCAAGGGGCTGATGGAGACTCTCTTGCGGTCCTAACCGTTGTCAGAGGGGCTATTGTACTAAGGGCAGAGATAATCCTTGTATTGAACACAGCTGTGTCCTCACTCGGTTTGCCCGTCCTCGGAGGACAACTTGCTAGGAGCAGGGGGCGCAAACAATCAGCTTTAGCCTTTTTCCAATTTCTTCTCAGCACCGTCTGTTTTCTTCCCTCTCTACTGACCACTGTCTATTTCTTTTTATGAATTAATTGCTTCCTCCAAGTATCACGATAAGAATAATGACAGTTAGAAAGAGACAGCAGAATATGAGGTGGTGCCCGGTGCTCGTTTAGCTAGCTTGCCTAATTATGTCCCACCCGAAGGGGAAAAGAGCCATTCAAAGACTCGTAATGTTACCCTCATCACAGTCATTGAAATAAGATGAGACGGCTGCTACAGTACAGATATGACAGCGATTACCACAACACCAAAGTTGATGCCTGGATTAATTACAAACTTTTTCCAGAAGGCAAAGGTGGGTGGGGACCCATGTGTGGAAGCTAAGCAAACTCAACAAGCTAGGTCAACTGGAACACGGTAACTTGCTGCCCAGATTTTGATGCTGATGAAGCTGCAGGCCTCAGTATGACATTGGAGTGTAAATTATCAACTGTATCTAGACATATAGAGCAGGTTAGCTTAAATAACCCAGAGGAGTCTGAAATAAATGATGGGCTGATTATGATTGAAGGTGTGGTAAGCCGAAATGAGCTGAGCAACTGTGGAGCCTGGACCAGGAGATGCCATGGGAAGTCTTTATTAGAATGAGAACCCCTGAAGGGGAATTATATAGCTAACAAGGAAAGCAACAAAGACGAAGCTTATTTAAGGGATCTACCCAAGGATTTACTCTCACGAGCTAGCTCTCCAATTGGTTATGAATATCCCCCAGTGGATACACCTATTACATTAGATCACAGAGAGGAGGGTTTAAAACCAGGTGCAGTAATTACTGTTAGAGCACAAGTGCACAAAGACCTGATGAGTTGGTCAAGTGCTCCTTAGGGCATTGTCAAAGGGTCGCAATTATATGATTCAATTTTCCTGTATATGCCAAATTATAATTAGGTGGCTGTGAATATTGCAGTAGAGTTCTGACCTCAATACTTGCACTAATGGAAAAATCATTGAGAGGGACTAATCATGTAGCAACTATGTTGACCGCTATTCTCCAAACCCTAGTTAATCCCAAGCCTCAAAGAGATGTAGCCATGCCAGTAGAAGGGCCAACTACAGTGAGAGAGGAAGTGAGGCCGTTAAAATGTATAAAATTGCAAGAGGTGGGACCAACTAATAAGAAAAAGAAAGTGCCAACCAATGAAGTTGTTCAATCTACTCCGTTAAGTGGGTGTGGAAGAGCAGAGAACATTCTCCAATCACCCTAGCAAAAAAGGTATTGAAAAGAAAAACGTCATTGGCAATTGTGAAGAGGGTAGGGTTGATAGAGTTACCAATAGGAAAGGAGGAAAGGAGAAATCCTCCAAAGTTAAATAGAAAGAGCCATTTTGCAGGCTCTCTGCTGCCAGTAATATGCACTCACTGTCTTTGTTGGGGAAGCAGAAATGCCAGAGTGCAATCCTTCAACATCCCAAATGACTACGCTATGACACAGGACCATGCACACCTGCAGGGATACAGGAGCACCCTGAGAAAAGACCATCAACAACCAAAAGAAGTAGAAGGAGATGAACAAAGCAGTCACAAAGTCAGGTCATGGAAACCCTCAAAACAAAAGGGCTCAAGACTCATGTGACTGTAGCTGACACCGAGCTGAGAAAAACTCCCAAGCAATCAGAGATAGAACAAGAAACAGTACCAGATTCAAAGAGGAGGAAGGAATCCCTGCCATACACACATTAAATTGAAGGCAATAACTCTAGCAGCATGAAGTGGAAGGACACTAAGCAAAAAATAACAAGCCTACCAAGGCATTTCAAGATCTTGCAAACTAGCTTCATGACAGCATGGGTCGAATGGCAGGAGAGAGACAAAGGAAGAACAGAATCAGAAAGAACCACCCATATGATGGAGGGAATGGGATATGGAAGCAAACAGACACAGAAAAAGCCTTTTTAGAAGGACATCATAAAAACCTGAAGGACCCCCAACAGGAAAGGAATCAGTCAACAAACAATACAACTCCCAAAAATTTCACAACCAAGCACAACTTCAAGAGTTATTCAACCACACAAACAAAAAGTATGAATATTCTAATCCCCTATCACTATTGAATGAATACCAAAGACCTAATGAAACTCCAATAAGACATTGGTGTAATTGTCATATGGGAAATTTTGGGTGTGTTCCTTCACACTTGATGTAACAAGTGTATTAGAGAGTGTAAGGAATCAAGGACATTCCCATATGACACTCAGTACTGATTCCAAAAGAAGATCCAAAACAATGGTCAAGGATTTTGCAATTCTTTTTTAAGAGCTTTTTACACAAAAAACCAAGCTCCTTTGTCATGGAAAGGTACTTTCACAGTTCCAAACTATAGCAATATTTGGCAAAGCCAGTAGGTCTCACTACTTCCTAAAGAAGCATTGTCATTCACATTTGCGTGCCCTTCAAATTGGAATCAGCATTTTCCCTATAGGTCTTTTTGTGATGTTAATAGGGACCGCGCCCAAACGCTCCCATTTTTACATGTTCACGCTAAAAGTTGACATCTTTTTAGGCTATGACTTTTAGCACATTTTGCTTGCGTGCTTGCATGCAATAGTGTACTCAGAAAGTGTTTTGCTCATTAATACAATTCTTCGTAGACACATTATCATACTATTGTACACTTTGTCCAAGGACCAAGTACACTGCGCAAACTGCCCTTGCATATTGTTGTCTGTTCAGAGACAGGTCTGAATTGGTAGAATCAACGACAGACGGATCTGAACCCAGGCACGGTGCAAATGGGTCCAGTTACATTATATAATCTGCCATAAGACTTTGTTCGGCAGAGGAGCATTTCTTTGGATTGTCGTGGTCGCCCCCGGCCCAGCTGAATCGTATCACTTTCCTGCAAGGGAGAGTAGCCTGTTCTACATCAGACTGGCTTCCAGATGAAACACGCACACAGGTAAATGGGGAGCTAGACCACTCTAAGGTATCTGGCAGAACCGCATACACCCTATGCTTTCTAGGATAGGTAGTGCTGGGTAGGATTATAATTATATGTATCCATATAATCAATCCAGTAATTATAATGGTTGAATTATTCATCTTTCAACAATTCTAGTTATATTATGCTGGTTATAAGGCTCTGTTTCCTTCTACTAATCATTGCAGCGCGCATATTTTACACAAGAATCCAATTGCTTTAATAAATGTTTGAAGTGTCAATTTGTGTATTTTTTGTGTCTCCCTTTGGGCATGCCTGAGTTAATAACAAAAGGGTAGCTCTGTTTCCACAATCCTTGGGGGAATTAGGGTTGTCATGTTCTGAGGTTGCAGACACCATTGGGTACTCTGTGAGGTTTAGGGGTCCAGATGATGCACTGTGAGCTAGCCAGGAACTAGGTCAATATATTCTGATGGTATGAGTGGACATAGTCCCCATAGTTTTGATGCCTTTGTTGCCCAAACGCACAGTCTTACTGAGTTTGTAAGAGCCGTATGACAGTCTGGCTTTCATTTTCATTTTTAAGTTAGACACATTAACTTTTGCAATGCCCATTGACAAAATCCTATAACATCATTGCATTTTGTTTGACAATGTCCAAATAACTCAGTATAGAATCACGTTGCTACTAGCATGTGTAAGGATATAGTGTTGTTGCAGGCTCTCTGTTGCCAGTCATATGCACTCACTCACATGACCCTACTCATGCTTTCTTTCAATTATTTCATCATGCACTGATTCATAGTAGCTCACACATTACCCTCTCTCAAAGCTACAGAAACACTCACTCACTGTCACACCAAACACCCACTCAAATCAGTTCATCCAGGATCTCTCTCATGTGCACTCATTCACACCAAAGAACTATTAGGGAGAACACATCTCTATGATTTTGCTCCTTGTTTTGTTGGAAAACTCATTTATAAGTGTTCTGCAAAACATGCAGTAAAAACTGAAGTCCTCCTTTCATTAATCTCTAGATTATAAAATCTCTTCATGGAAGAAATAAAATAAGTTTTTATTTTAAACATTGTCCATTTAGCTTCTTAGAGTTAAATATAAGGAGAGGGTGTAGACTGCAATTATCGAATCCCAAATATCTGTGGGATAGAATATTATTACAACAATATCAAGGGACAAAAAATCGAAAGGTACACTTCTATACATTTTCTATAACTAACTCCACCTAAATGTACTTTACTGATATGTATATATATCTTCAAGTTTGAGTTAAGAATAATATGATGTCCCTCGATATTGTTGAAATGATATTGGGTCTCGTTGATATTCTGGATTTGATATTCCCAGCCAGAATCTTAGGACAGAATTTTTAAATACATGCACATCATTGGCAAAACTGAATATGTTTCTGCCCTGGTGAGTTAAGCTCGATTGTGTGGATGGGAAAAGGGGGATGCCTCAATGGCTGGAAGAATGGATGTACAAGCAAGTACCTTGATCGAGAAGTGAGGCTGGTTTCACAAAGATAACTTCCATTTTTGAGTAAGTTTACACTTTTGAATAAGTTTACTCCTTTTCAGTATTCACAAACTACAGTTTTGTAGTAACTTATACTTTTGTAGTAACTTATGCTTTTGTAGTAAGCCCAGCACTTCACATGGTAGGCTGCTGGTACTGCAACACTCTCCCATAGAATATAATGAGGTAGGAACTTACTGCATAAGTCTGAGTTACTACAAAAGTGTAAGTTACTGCAAAAGTGCTGTTTGTGGATACCAAAAAGTAGTAAACTTACTCTAAATTGTAAGTTACTACAAAAGTACAGGTTGTGGATAGCACCTAGTAGTAAGTTTTGTAGTAGAGGTACTGTAGCACGACAAGATGCACTACAAAGTGCAGTTTCTGAGGCCTTTAGAGGCCTATTTAAGAGAATATCCTGCAGTGCAGCGCAGCGCAATGAAAGGACTGCCACTCAGCTGTGCTGAAGTGCACTGCACTGTGGGACAAGGAAAGGGCAGGAATGTGCAGTATTTAAGGCAAAACAGTGCATTCTTGCCTTTTCCCCTGCTCTGGTGCCCTTTCGGCAGCTTAGCGCCAAAGCATGCACCCTTGCACCACGGTGCAAGGGAGCTTGCGTTGCATGCAGAATTTTTTTGTGGAGGAAGGGACGCCTTCCTGCACAAAAACAATCCTGAGAGGCATATTCCTCTTTTTTTGTGTACTACAGAGTGCAGCACACATAGAAAGAGAAGGTAATGAGGAGAAATAAAGATATTTCTCCTTGTTACGCCTCACATGAGAAGGTGTATCTTTTTGGTGCATTCGCAGGTCTACCACTGTTGGTGAATCTGGGAATGCATAGAAAACCATGGGAGCTGCATGGGAACACCCACACCGCTCCCATGGAACACCCTCCCAGGACAGAGTAAGGCAACGCAGCGATTTGCCTAACTCTAGATTTATGGAGCCACTCAGAGCCATGCAAAGTGGCCTTGCTTGGCTTCATAAATCACATGTAAGGTTTGCGTCACTCTTGCACCACATTGCTTAGTGCAAGAGCGACACAAACTGGCTCACAAATAGGCCCCTTAGTGTTAAAGTGCATTGATGGATGAATGGACGAGTGACTGCATGGAAAAGTGCTTGCATGAATGTTTTGTTATCATGCTGTTGACACTGTAGAAGAAGTGTGTATTATCTCCTGACGCTGCTTGTAAGTGCTGCACTCATAGTAAATATTTTATTGTGTGAAGCTACTACTGTGCAGGCATGGTAAAGGAACTTGCATGGCTTTTTAACTGGTTCTCAGTAACCCCGAACAGTCGTCCTCGTGCAGTGGTGACAAAGGACGATGTGTTTTGCCAGCTATGATAATTGCTCACAATAGCTGCAAGGCTAAGGGGACACAGTAGGGCAGGGCTCCTCAACAGAAAACCCCAAATCTTCAGCTAACGCAAAAGGCAGGCAGGGCCTGATTAGTCTTTTCTACCAAAGAGTGTAAGAGTGTAGGAGAGATCAAAGGAATTATCCAATGCCAGTTCGGCACGGTGATCGAATTTTACCTCTCCTCAGCCTGAGTTATTGCTGTCTCTTCCAGTCTTCTGCTTGCTAGTTAGAAAAAAAGGAAATACAGCCATTCAGAAAACTAGGGAGAATTTGAAAGGCTCCAATTGGTCTCAGATTACTTACCTAGCATTTAGTGTACATAGAATCACTATATGGCACTGCACAAACACAAGTCCCATTCCCACTGCTGATCACCAATGAAAGAAATTGGGTTACTGGATGAGGAGGTTGAAACCCTACTCAAGCAGCAACCACAATTCTTGTCAGGCTGAAGTGACAATCAAACCCCAAATTAACCTGCGCTGAATCCTCTGATTGCTTGGCATAGAGCAGTCAGGCTTAGCTTAGAGGCAATGTGTAAAGTATTTGTGCAACACTTCAAATAGTAATAATGGGGAAACACAACAGAAGAAGAACCCCACACCAAATAGAAATAGTGAGTAAAATTTAATGAATAAATCAAGACCAAAATAACAATAATCCAATCAGTAGAATGGGAGATTTTTAAGTTTAATGTAATAGCGCTGAAAAACACAAAGCACCAACTGTGGTTATCTGGTCGCGCCGGACCAGGACAAAGTCACAAGTTCAGACCGAGCACGATGGAGTGGGGGCCGGCTAGAGAAACCCACTTAGGCATGCTGTACACAGTACCTTAATCTTGGTTGCAAAGAGATATGTAGTCCTACATGGAGGATGCGCCGTGCAGCAAGGGCAATGCGAGGGCCGGGTGAGTAGATGCGTCATGCAGCGATGGTTCCAGTGAGCTACAAGGTGCTATGCGATGTCCTTGCTGGAGATGTGTCGCATAGCAGTGGTACAGAGGGCTATGATGGTTATGTGAAGTCCTTGCATCAGGGAAGTCCACGCAGCAGAGGCCATGCATTGGTTCTGAGACCATAGGGTCAAGCAGCAGAGATGATGCACCGATTCTGCGGGAGGTGCACTGGACCGCTTAGGAGATGCATCGGTTCTGCTGAATCTATAGATGGGCTTGCAGAGCACCTTCAGGCCTACTTCCCAGGGTCCAGGACCACATGGGAGGGCAGGACTGACAGAAGGCAGAGTTCATGTGCTGGGGTCCCGGTTGTGGGATGTCTGTTCTGTCCCTGACGCTTATGGTCAGGAGGCATGCCAACTAGCGTTTGGAGTCACTCTGTGGTCCTGAGTTGAGAGATGTAGGTCCAGTCCTACTTGCCTAAGCAAGAGGGCAGCAGAGCAGCAGGTCAGCACAGCAGAGTGGCAGTCCTTTCAGCAGCACAGCAGTCCTTCCTCCTGGCAGAGTCGACAGGTCCAGAAGTGTACTGAAGTGTTGGGACCAAGGATCCAATATTTATTCATTGTGCCCAATTTAAAGTAGAGGAAGTTTCTAGAGGTGCCCACCCCCTGAGGTGTCAGGTATCCCCTTCCTTCCTGTCATGGCCCCAGCTTGTCTGGGGTCATAAAAGACCAGGGTCAAACCATTTGTGAAAGTGCTCAGGCAGAACCTTTGTGATGTGCAAATGTGGTAGGTGACAGCTCCCCCCCCCTTCGTTAACTCAGAGTGGCCCATCCTGCCAACACCTAGCTTCCCTTTGTCTCAATAGGAGCAATACACAAGGACCAACTGCCGGCTACACCTAGTTATGTGACCCAGATATAGGCTGCAGGCACCAAATGGTTAGGACAAGAAAATGCCAACTTTATAAAAGTGGTAACAAAGAGGGGGTTGGGCCCTTAGCCGCAAACTAGATTAGGCCTTCTTAAACTTTATAAACTAACAAAGTATCTAGTTGCCAAATTTTTCTTGTGCTTACTCAAAATAAAGGGATCAATAATCGTATTTCCATTAGCCCTTGTGATTTATTTCACTTTTCTTTATTAGCTCCAAGATTTCTTGTACTTCATTATCACATGTCTTTATGAAGGGCAAATGTTTTTTAGGAGAAGAATTCAAATGTACACATCAAAACACATTAAACATTGCAAAAATACAAAAACCATATAATGACAAAAACAATAAAGTTCTCTCATTGAATTAAAAAACACACAATGTGAATGACCTTTGTTAAACCAGTCCTTCATTTAAACATAATAACACCTGGCGGAATATTCAGTTCCTGTTTCTTAACGTATTGTATCCTGCCAGTGTAAGCTGCCCGGGGGCTGCTAACTCTAAATGTTTTTATTAGGAGAGTAGATATATTCTGTCAATATCTCCCAAACACTGTTAATTTGATTGCGGATATTCTTTCCCCAGAGACATAGGCCAATGCGTTTCAAACCCTCAGCAATTTAGGGGTTCTCCTCAGGACCGGGACTTGGTCGGTTCTCAATTCTTCTTTGTACTGGGTCAATTAGCAGTAGCAGTTTCTTTTTCAAGTAAACTTGAGGCCTCTTTGACGAAGTATGTATCTCCTGTTATTATTTTGAAAAGGTGTTCCTTATAGATTCCGTTCACTCTCTTTGTCTTTTTTAACGAGCAGTGATTTTCGTGCCGACGCGCTGTGGGTGTCGCCTGTGGTTTGGGCCCAGCGCGCCGGCTTACACGTAAAGATGATCAACGGATGCAAGCATTTAGCTGATCTACTAAAGCAGAATACAGTCAGCGACAGCTCCTCTGGTAAGGCGGAGGAGCGTCACCCCACTGCTAACTGAGCAGTGCAACACGGAAAAATAAAATGATAATAACACAACATTATTACCCTTTAATTTGACCGTACTGACTTAACTGGTTGGGGGGCGGGGCGGGGCTGGGCTGTGCATTGCTGGTGGTGGAGTGGCAGGCACTTTCTAAATGCGCATGACAGTTTGACCGGCGGCTTTGGGACGGGCAAACAGTCATGCACACTTTGCATGTTCTCCACCTGGCTGTATTGCAAAGCCTAGAGGGAGACCATGCACAGCCTCCCAGCCCCTGTCTGAGCGCCGAACTATGGCATTCAGAACAATCACAATGCTTCTGTAAGGCAGCATCGTGATTGGCTGCTGGATTCTGGGAGGCTGTGTGCTTCCAGCTGCCTGAGAAGAGGACGGAGGAGAGGCGGCTGCCGGCTGGCCCACCGTACCCAGGTCAGTGCATTTATTTATTTTTTATTTTTCCCCCTCCTCACCCCCGCCTCACCTCCCCCGTTCAGTAGCAGCCGCTACTGAACACAGTTAGCTCAGGATAGCTGCTGTATCTACTCATCACTGACTGATTCTGTGAGAAAAAGAATCCTCACAAGTCAATCTTGGGATAAGCCTGAATGCTGCCCATTACAAAGAACTAGAAGCTAGAACGGACTGCTGAAGTATTATGGCGTCGAAATAGTATGACATTAATATAGGATGTGCACTGCAATTTGCCATTTCTTTCATGACAGCCACTGCTTCAAATGTGCATGTGGAAACAATCAAAACTTGGTTTGGCATTTAAACACCCTGGGGTAGATTTACAAACATTTTGCACTGAGTTTGCGGCATAGAAATTTACACAAACCAGAACAAAATGTTTTTTTCTAATTTAATTTCCAGTGCAAAAAGTAGCCTAAAAATAACACAAAGCAGCGCCAAGCACTGCTTTGAGTTACTTAGCGCCTAGAGGGCATTTCCTTGCACCCACCCATGCTTTTTGGCACAAAACCCTGTCTACTAATATTAGCCATTTGAAAGGAGAAATGTTTTTTTTTCCCCTTTCTTTTCTAACTTTGCATGCATGCTGCACTGTACAGCACACATACAAAGCAGGAAAAGTTTTTAATTAAGTCTAAGCATAGTATTTTGTACAAAACCTATGCTAGACACATGCACACACCCTTGCACTATGGCGCGAAGGTGTGGGTGGGTGTGTGGCGCTCGGCAGTAATATGATGCACCAGTGCTACAGAGAGGGGAGGACAGGGCATATCTCTGTAGATATGGTGCTCTCCTGCTCTCTCCTTGTCACGCAACACTTCACAGTATTTTTGCCTGCTGCGTTGAGTGACAGTGTTGTTAATCTGGACCCCAGTGGCAGCCCTTTTCTTTAGTGGCAGACATTTTAATCCTTCTGCATTTCAGATCCACTTCAAATCCTCCTAAAAAGTGCAGCTTTCTCAATGTCTGTTCATCTGTTGAGCAGTTTACTTTAATACATAAAAATTCCATGAGTTAGTAATATAATTACATTAGATATAGATGGGCTTTGTTAAGGATTAATAAATTGATGGCAAAATACCTTCACATATTGCTTTGTTTTACTGAAGGAATCAACAAAATTGTACTAATAATTCGTTTGGAACTGGCAACACACATTTTAACCAAAACTAAAGTTTAAAAGAATGTAATGAGAGGATCATTGAAAGTAAAAAAATAAAAGAGGAAGGCATTGTTTAGTTTCAGGACCCTGACTTTTATGTTCCAATTAAGATTCCCTAAAAAGGCATACATTTTACATTTTTGTCTGGTGTCACAGTATATGAACAATTTCAATGAGTTTAAGTGAGGGTGTAATTCTCTTGTGTCAACATTTGTATACTTTTTTTTTACAGGGAGCGTGTTTTGCGCCTGTTATATGTTTAGGACTTGTAGCCATGGCTGTAGCAATTATACCATTAGAAACTATTAAAAATGCACATTTTGTAGGCCCCATCTACAATGGCATTTAATTTTTTTTCTAAAAGTGTGCAAACTTCAAAAATGAAGGCACCACTTTACTGTCGAATTTCAGAGATAAAAGAGACATGGCTGTAATGCTTTCGCATTTGTAAGAAGGAATTGTAGAGCGCTGCTTGTCACCCATGAGGGTATCCAGGTGCTGAGTAGGTGAGTGTAGGTGTGTGTGGTGAGGATGGCCTGAGTACAGGCAATCTTGATGGTCCTGCAAGAAGACTAATTGAAAAGCCAGGTCTTCAGCTTCTTGCAGGATTCTAGAAGTGAGGAGGAGGCCCTGATGTGTTGGGGTATGGTGTTTCAGGATTTGGCGACTTGGTAGGAGAATGATCGACAGGGTGTGTGTGAGTGAGAGTGATGCTGTGTGAAGTTATTAGGGGTGGGTGGAATTTGCGTAGTCGAGTTCCACAAATTTCTGCGAAACGGTAAATAATCTCCGCGAGCTACGCAGAATTCCGCGAGCACACGGAATTGCTTGTTCCGCCCGTTCACGATGCGTTTTTCCTGTTCGGGGACGCTGTTTGCGTGCTCGGGGGGAAATATCTCGCAAACTTGCCCATGCGGTCGCCAATTGGCACGGCCATCTTGTTTAACTTGCCCCGCCCGCTCACGATGCGTGTTTCCTGTTCGCGAACGTGGATGTCCGATGGCGCGTCCGAATGACGTGTTCGCGATCGCACACTATCGCGGGATCGCGCGGCCGGCTACCAAAATCTCGTGGCGCACGCGAACGGATAGGAAAACTTGTCGGCGAATGCAGGGATCCCGGTAAGTCGCTCCCACGAGCACGAACACGCATTTTGAAAGCGCGAACAAGGAAAAAATTCCGCTACGCCGCGGATCGCGGAATTTTCGGCAATTCCGCGTTTTCCGCGGAACGCGGAATTGCCAAAATTCCACGAGCAGAGCGGAATTTACCGCCCAAGCCTAGAAGTTATCTGGTGGGTTGATGGAAATAAAGATGGTGACTGAGGTATGCAGGTCCCATATTGTGTAGTGACTTGAATGCATGTGTGAGAAGTTTAAACTGGCAGCGCTTTTGGATGGGGAGCCAGTGGAGTTCTCTGAGGAGTGCTGTGGTGTGGGTTCAGCACGGGAGGTAGAGGACGAGTCTGGTGGCAGTGTTTTGGATGGTTTGAAGTCTGTGAAGAAGATGGGTTGGAATGCCGGAGTAAAGTGCATTGCGTAGTCCAATCTGCTTGTGATGAAAGCCTGCGTGATGGTACGTCTGGTGTCCCGTGCGAGCCACTTGAAGATTTTAAGTAACATTTGGAAGATGTGAAAGCATGAGGAGGTGACGGCATTAAACCGGGACTTCATGGTGAGGTTGCTGTCCAGGATGGGGCCTAGGTTTCTAGTGTGGTCGGTTGGGGTGGGTGTGGGTCCAAGTTCAGTGGGCCACCAGGTGGAGTTCTAAGGTGAGCTCTTATTCCTGAAGATCAGCACTTTAGTTTTGTCGGTGTTGAGCTTGAGGCAGTTTTCTTTCATCCAGCTGGCCACGCTGGTTTGAAGTTTGTCTTTGTGGTGATGGTGTCATCTGAGAGGGAAAAAATTAGCTGGGTGTCGTCAGCGGAGGAGATGATGTTGATTCTGTGGGATCTGATAATGTTATCTAGAGGAGTCATGTATATGTTGAAAAATGTAGGGCTGAGTGATGATCTCTGTGGGACTCCACAGATGAAGTCCTTGGGTTCTGATGTGAACTGCATGAGCCTGACTCGTTGAGTTCTTTCAGAGAGGAAGGAAGCTATCCATTTGAGAGCTGGTCCTTGCATTCCTGCTGTGTGTAGTGGGAAACGGTGTTGAAGGCAGCGGAGAGGTCAAGGAGGAAGAGGTCGCAGGTCTGTCCACAGTCGAGGATGGTGTGTATGTCATCTGTGGCAGCGATGAGGGCTGTTTCAGTGCTGTGGTAGTTTCGAAAACCTGATTGCGAGTCATCCAGGAGTTTGTGTCATTCTAGATGACCAGAGAGTTGTTTGCTGGTGGCATTCTTGATGACTTTGGCTTGGAAGGGGATCAGCAATATGTGTTTTCGTAGTTGCTGGGTACCTCAGTTCTGCTGAGGGCTGTATGAGGAGGGCAGTGACTTCGGTGTGTTTTCCATTATCTGGGAATGTGGCTGTGTTGAGGGAGGTGTTGATGATGTAAATGAGTGCCGCACTGATTATGGCTCTTCCCAGGTTGTAGATATGGTGGGGCAGGGGGTCTGTAGGTGCCCCTGAGAGGACTGTCTTCATTATTGCTTCAGTGTCCTCGATGGATAGAGGGTTCCAAGCATTTGGCTTTTAGAGGAGGAGAGGTGCTCTCAGCAATGAGTAAGCAACAAAGTAGGCTGCAGGAGTTGCACAAATTGAAGTCATACCCAAATTGGAGGAAAGAACAGATTATAGAGTGCCAGTTAACACGCTCGGAGTGCACTCATCGGTAGTACCAACTGATTACAAGCTGGTGTAGAAAGTATCCTGGACATGCTTGGTCGTTTTCAGGTCTAGTTGGAACCCTACATCAACATCCTCACTTATGTACCTCCATTGATGAAGTTTCTGTCTCTTCTGCATTTCTGTACTGCGATTCCCATCAAAGAATAGCCACCCTGTCTTTTGGAATCTCATAGTCCACTTTCTGATAGATACTAAATCAGGTAATGGGAGCATTTTGTGTGAGATACAACATCAATTCAGCTTTCTAAACAACATAATGCTGACCTGACAACTGCGAAAGCAAGTTTTATGCCATTGCATCTTTTAAATGTTGGTTGCCTTTATTGCTCTCATTTAAGAATTGCACCACTGAAGCCCAAGAAACAATCATTCAGGAATAGGACGTTACGCTACACCATGAGTGTTCAAATATAAGATGCTGATCTGCTAATCACATACTGCTATGCCAATTTTCAAGGATCAGCACATGATCCTGATGCAGGACAGCGGTGTCCTGTGAGTTATGACTCTGTTGGTTACTGGTTGAGGATTCGCATAACTCACATATAATTAAATGTGTGTGGTTACTGGTTGAGTAGTCACATAACTTAAATATAATTAAATGGGCACGCTTCCCACATTTCTGTACACAAGAGACCAATGACACTGTTGGTTTTGAAACAGCTCATTGTACCTTCCCAAGGAAGCCATGGTTAATGGCACCATTTTTTCACCGTCTTTACTGGAGCAAGGTCAGTTGACGAAGTAAAATTGAGCAAAATGATGAGACAGACGAACATACTGAGAACGTTCTAGAAGGGACAAAAACTCACTTAGACGTTGTGGAACATGTTTTCAGATAGTCATATATTTTGTACATTCTTTTCATAGTATAACATCTTCAATATGACCATTACCTACTCTACTATCCGCAATCGAACAGTTTTGTCCATTGTCAGTCATATTCCTTTTTTGCTAAATCTCTTAGTTGTCACTCCACTCGCTCTCGCACGGGTCTTGTCATACAGCGATGAGGACTAATCATGTTATTTTTTTTTTAAAGTTGTATTGTTCTCAAAAGTGTAAAACTTGTTATTTACGTTTGCTACTTGTCTTTCTGTACCATACATGCAGATGTGAAGCAGGTCTTCAAAAACTGGCACACAAGTTTGGTCCTTTAGAGTAACTGTTGTGACATGCCCCCGCCCCTTGGCAATAAGGGGCATGTAACTGTATTTATTTATGTGCAGCGCAAATTTGTGCATAATAAAGACCAATCACTTCCTCTTTCTGTGAACGATTCGGTGCTGTGTATAGCAGCTTGTCTTTTTGTCCTCTTCCGGGGGGGACTTGTTGAATTTCAGATGGCACAGTGCCCTCTGCACATAGCAGTGACAGGTTCATTTTTGTTCTTTATATTCGTGACGCAGCTCTTACCAAGCGCCTGAGACAAGCATCTCACTGCATCTGCACTTGTCTCACATAGCTCAACAATTGCTTCATGGAATGTTTTTGTAATTTGAAACTGTTTTTAGGTCTCGCCTAGGCAGCGCTTGCGCTGTCTCTTCGAGACATGCTGTATTTGGGTATGGACTTGAGGCTCCACCCACTCTCCGCCCATCTTTTGAATTGGCTGCTGTCACTGTCCTTTGTAAATGTTGGCTTTTGATTTGTTAATAGGCTTATTAGTCCCTCCTTAGTACCTCCCTGTCTTCTGTTGTTACCTCCCAGAAGGACTGGCCCTTTTACATGTATTGTTACATGGTATGCTTTATTTACAGTCTGTCTGCACTATTTTCTTACATGCCTTTTGCCTGCCTGCAGCTGCAGGCAGGATACCTCTCCCACAATGTAATGTTTATTTGCCAGCAAAAGCGTGTCTTTCGCCTTCGTCTTGGTAAGCATCTCCCCACTCCAGCGAAAGGCGCGGCTCGCCAAACTCTATTTTTATAATATTTCATGCTTTTAATAAGCAGCGTGGCACAGGCGGCATGCTGCGCTGCTTACTAAAAGCATAAAATATTGAAAAAATAGTTTCTTTCTTTCTTTTACTCTGCAACGCTCGACAAATTCTATTGGGCATTCTGCAAGCCCTGCCTCGCCCCGTTTCAATGAAAGGCACGGCTTGCCAAACCCTATTTTTTCATTATTTTATGCTTTTAATAAGCAGCGCAGCACGGGCGGCATGCTGCGCTGCCTACTAAAAGCATAAAATATTGAGAGAAAAAAATTTGGCAAGCCGCGCCTTTTTAAAAAATACTTTTTTACTAATCTCCTGGGTTGAAGGCAGCGGGACGGCCCACCGGTTTTGGTCACAGCGAACCGTTTCAACATCTCATGACATTAACTCTGGCGCCAAACAACACAAATGCCATTCTTTGGGCACTTGGAGGACATTCTCTTTTTTCAGGACAAACCAACCCTCACTCGGAGCATTCCCTACATTCCCAGCCCCTGCGGCGCCCCTCCCCAGAAACCGTGCTAAACACCTCCTTCTAAGTGTCACATAGGCCCAGGACGTGACTGAGGAAAAAGATTCTGGAGACTGGGTTTCTAAACCTGTTTAAATAGAGACGGGCAGGAAGGTACATTGAAAACAATTTATATAGATGAGAATAAAAAGAGGAAATGTGCGAAAGAGCGTCAGGAGCAAAGGCGGAGAGTGTGTGAGAGAGAAAGACCCTTGGCAGCATCACGATCCTTTCCCTTACGGATTTTACTTACATTACATGTAAGGCCGAAAACTCCTCATATGCGCTCCTGGTATAGCGCTTGGATGGCTGAGACTCCGGAATGCACCAGATGGATACCTTTTGTGTTGAAGTGTGTTTTTTCTCCCCAAACCTGCTAATCTGTTGCGTGGACACTTGGATCTCGTGATCTCTATATTTTTAGTCTGTATTATTAAACGCTGACAAATGCTTGTTGGTACCGGTGATCACTGGTGTGCAGTACAAGTCTTTTGTTTTTTAATTAAAAGCAGGATTCAGTGAGAATTGAAATTAAGAGGAGGCTCAAAAGCTGTTTCTCATGTACTGCACTTGGGTCCCACTCCTGACCACACTGCAGGTCTGTGGCCCTGGCATGCAGTTTGGTTTGTGGCACAGAGCGGGCATGCTGCAATGCAGGAAGCAGGCGGTGCCCTGTCCCATCCCCATCACTCTTCATCATGTGCAGTCAGAGTGTGCACCCATGCATCATTGGAAATGGGAAAAGGTGGATGCACTTTGGTGAACTCCAGAACAGCCTGGTTGGTTGGCACAGCTTTTACAAAAGAACTGATTAGCTGGAAAGTAAGAGTGGAAGAGCTTAGTTCCTCAGTCCACGGAATCCCACATCAAACATCCAGTACCTAACTTGTACAGGTGATTGCGGATGGGGACCAACGGCACTCTCTTTTTGGGGAAAGAATCTGAGAAAGTTAGATAAAAGGGAAGCCTTGTTTCAAATAGCAATAGGTCTTGCATTTGCGAGTTTAACCTATTTACATTGCAAATGACAATGCCTTTTATTTATCTGTTTTAAAAACAACACATAAATAAAAGGCATTGTCATTTACAATGCCAATAGCTCAAACTCTTAAATGCGGGACCTATTGCATTGCAAATGCTTGTTAGATAGGTCGCCATCCCACCGACATAGTGAGTTTTTGAATTTCAGGATGCGGTTCTCTTTCAAAGATCCTGACCATGGCTTTGTGTCTGTCAGCTACAACCTGTGTCGGTCAAGGGTGTGTTTTTATACCCGCCACGTTTTGAGCAACAATGGCACGCAGGCAATATCACCACTCTGTTCTCACACTCCTTGGAAGGCAGAGTGAACAGAAGTATCTCACCAAAGTGAGAAACTGTGTGATTGTGCACTGTTCCTGTATCATATTCCGATTTGGCTGTGAGGAAAATTTCATTGTTCGGAGTCAATTCCAATAGTGAGGGCAGCCTCCTGTCCCTGTGCTGCGTTATTTCACACCTGTGGGTTTTTTGCTGCCTCAATTCAACTTTTAATGTGAACCCATTCTTTCTCGCATACCTCCCTTTTTCATTTCACCAATGGAACTGTATAGATCATACATAAAGGTTTTCGTCCAAAAATGATTTTTGAAAGAAATAGCCATGCCATGGGCTTGAGACCGGAACAGCTGTGTGTTCATGAAGAATTATTTCATCCACCAGCATTTTCCCGTCGGTCATCGCGCATTTCCACTTGCTGCCTGCGGCGCTGTGCTCTATAGATCTTGGCAGGAAATCAAGGCCCCAGTGCGATCAGCTGAGACCAACATTAGCATCAGCTTTACGTATAGGACTTCACCTGGGCGCCATAGCCCGGGCTCTTCAACCCGCGTGTTACTTTGGAGGGCGTTCCTTTGAAACACGTTATTCTCTGCTTGACAAGGACACTTTGACGACACTTCAACAAATGCACAACCAGTGCTTAATTTGTAAAATATGAAGTGCAGGTGCTCAATTCTTTTTAGGAGGCCACACCCACTTCCCTCGGCTCCACCCACTTCCACCAGTGGCTCCACCCACTTACTCTAGTTGCTCCAACCACATCCTGAATTGGCACTGCTCACTACTTGGGAGGTAATTTTCTTCTCTGGATTATGGCCCGGGAGGCCCAGGCTACTCACTGCACCTTTACTCTCCATCACGTCTTCACCCTTTTTTTTTGCAGATTATTATAGTGGTTTACATGAGCACCAGTTACGTTACACTAGGACACATTCATTTGCTTGATAGGCAGGGGCGGATGACGTGATTTGCCCAGAATCACAGGCTGTTGAGCCGATCCCGAGACTCGAAGCTGGACCTGGTACCCCCATTCCAAAGTGGGCAGCTGTGACCATTATGCCACATCCTCTACCCTTGACATGGAATCAGAAATGCTCCTTTCTGTTCCCAGCACTACCACAGTGTACATTACAACGCATTCTCCGTTTTGTTCTCAAGCTCTACCCAGCTTCTGACTGGAGTGGACGTCCCTGAGCCCTTCTCAGGTGCACTCGTCTCTCTCCATCATGTAAGAAGCTACTGAAATCCCCGGTCCGGCCTATTCTGCAATTACCACACCGGACAGTGTTGTTAGGCCATAACAATGGCACACCCGAATCCACAAATGCCATACAATTATCAGAACTGCACAACAAAATCAGAAGCGGATGAAAAATACCTCTCGGCCACTATTAAACATAGACGGGACACTGGCCCTTTCTAGCGTCCAGTTCATTAGAGATGCACTTGTGCAAATACCATGTCACAAACAAAACGTTCCTTACAGATTGCCTAGTTTCATTTTGTAATTTTTTGTGTGTTTCCCATCATAACATTAATCGCTGTTTTTGAGTGCAAATTTTAGGCCAGTTACGCATTGCAATCCTAAGGCCCATTGATGCGTAAAGCAGAGCCAACTTTTAAGGGTCAATAAAGATATTTTTGCTGCATGAGCTTCTGCAGATGTTAAGCTTTTAAACATTTTTGCTGACATGATTAATCTCCAGAAAGATTCTGTACAGCCTGACCTTGTCTGAAAAGTTGAAGTGTTTTCTCAAGGCATAGACGGCACACGCAATATTTTAAGAATACCTGTTTTAATGTCAGCTAGCAGTGTCAAAGGGCGGCAGTGGAACAAAGGGCTCCGTTACCTGTTAAGGTCTAATTTTTAAACTGTGTTAAACAATTAAGTAAATAAAACATATACGCAAGCAGCCTTGTAGGGTGGTGAGGACACAGAGAGGAAAATTCAACTAAGAAGCCAGACATGCTCTGCACTGCAATAAGTATCGCCCAGGAGTTACCAGACCATCCTACACCTCACAGATCTTGCATACATTCTGACATTTTCCTAAGCTACCCAAGATGTTCTGTGTTTGTCTCATACCAAACTGATCTGTTGTTTTTAACCCCCACTACTCCCTGGCTGTGACCGGTCTACTCTATGAACTTGTTCAGCATCTTTGCAGCATGTCTGGCTGGCACCATAGTTTAAACAAATAAAGATGACAAGCATTGGCAAAGCCAATAGGTCTCGCTTATAGACGAACTATTGCCTTAGACAATCGGGTGGGGGTGGTGAACGGGAGGGCAGGCGGGGGTGGTGAACTGGAGGGTAGAGAAAGGGAGTGAGGGTGGTGAAGGTAAGGAAGGGTTGTCGGTAAATCGGAGGGTGGGTGGGGGTGGGAATCAGGGCTGACAAAAAGCGTTCACCCAAAAGAGGTCCAGTTACTTCAAAAAGAAGATTTTGGGCAGATAGCAGGTTTACATAATAATGGATTAACGATTACACCATCTTGACAAAGAGAGCGAGGGTGACCGAGGTAAAGAGAAAACGTTTGCCACCCACATCCCTACAACTGTACAGAGGGAACCTATTAATTACTAATAACTGCCTAAAAATGGCAGAAAGCAGTTGTTTACAAAACAGTCGCATAAATAAGCGAGTCGGTGCTGAAAATATGACAAAAACACAAAAATCATGTACTGTGAGAAGACTACCGATTTAAGATATTTGGTAAAAATTGGTGAGGTCTAATAGTCTGAATTTATTGACTGATTGACCGCAGTTAAGGATGTATGTTAGAGATGCAACTTATGGATTGTCTAACATTTAGTTGAACTTTCTGTTAATATAAAAAGTATTAAAATGAGCTGTACCGTTACTTGTACTAAATATGTTGTTAGTGATAAACACACACTTGAATTGAAGGACAGACGTTGCATCCAAAAACTGAAGATCTATTTCTTGCTGTAAAAAAACCCTATTGTGTAGGGCCATGCTGAATATCTGCAAGTGCAGAATATGTGCAAGGTTTTTCCACCGGATGAAAGGAAGTACCTGCAAGCATGTGTGTATGTAATAACCTGTGGAGGGAGTGCACTAATGTAAAAAGTAAAAAAAAAAAAATGTAAACCAAATTAATTATTGTATGGGTGCACATTGAAAGAGGTCAGAATTGGCATTCTACTGTGGCGAGGAATTTAGTGCTATAAAACTAATATAGGACGAAGTTGTGAGGGGAATACATTTCTTATTGGTTGATTATCTCAGGTGTGTGCTTTTAACGCAGATGTAAGGTGAGAGCGGCAAATGAGAACACGGCAGCCTGCAATGCATGAGTTTTACAGACTTAAAGCATATAAAATGAACTGCATTTTCCATAAGTGCTTATCTGCAGTATTCTGAAAGCAGCTGGGTCTCTGGGGAGTTATGCAAACCACGGGTGGTTGGGCTCTACAGCCCTCAAGGGTACTGACCATTTGTACGGCACACAGACGAGGCTGCAGTCTTACAAGCTTAATAGGATTCCTTTATTACGATTAGTGGGATGAAGTGCTGTGTCGGCCCTGCCGGATTTCTAATTTGAGATAAGTGTGTTGCAGACGAAATTTGCCAAACAACAGGTGTTTTGCGGGCAGAGGCTGGAGCCATTATTTATTCTTCGGCTGGAGCCATTATTTATTCCTCAAATGCAAATAAATAAACCATCCTTGCTGTACATAGCCCTTAGTGCTCTACGTGTGCTCTGCACCCTTTGCTCGTTCTAGTCCCCACACAGTTCCAAAAACAGAACCCCAGCCCAGCAAAAGTCAAATTTTTAACGCTCTAATAAGACATTTTTAAATTATAAACACAGAAAATATCCCAGGCTGTAAAATATGATTAAATGCCTGCTATGGGTTGTAAATCGAATGACCGTTTGTTAGGCAGAAGAAAACATCACACCCGACATGAGTAGGGACTCACAGCAGAAATTAAATCTATTAGAAAGTTCACATTACCTTCCCAAGAGGTTCAGGAGGAGCAGGCCAGGAGGAGTCACTGTATTATTTATTTTCAAACGTTCCCTTCAGTAAAGAAAATGCCCGCCTTTTGCTGCTATTCGAGTGACCTCAGGACCATGGCAGGGGCAGGAAGCGGAAGCGGAGAGGCGGCGGAAGTTAGAGCATGGGGGAAGGTGCCCCTTTTGTGAAGAAGGCTGATCTTCCCTGGAGGCTGCGCTGTATTTTTTAGGCAGGAGGGACGTGTTTACAGCCGGGGAGAACGATCATTATCAGCCTTAGGATCATGGGCAGTCACTGCTCCACTGTGTGCTCTCGGTCTCGAGCAGTCCCTCCCCAGGGAGGCGGAATGTGCCTCTTAATAAGGCATGCATCAATGAGGCATTCAATTTGAAATATTTTACGACGTAGACCCATCCCTGAGAAATAAGTGCCGGTGCTAAGCACCGGAAAGCACCGGCACAAATTAAGCACTGTGCACAACTCAATCCAAATCTTGACCGCTAACTCGAACACTTTACAGAAATCTCCTATGCACATATTACATCACAAGGACCATTCTATCTTTTATTCTCAACAATATGTCATAACCTCTGAATTATGAATGCCTTAACCCATGCAATCATCTGTATTAAATATTCCTGCAACTAGAAAGAGATGGTCGGACAAAACGGTAAATCACTTTTGTATGTCAGCCACAGACGCAAACAATGACATACAAATTAATTGTCACATAATTATACTTTATGCTCTCTATGTTCATTGGTTTTTTGATTTCAACGATTAGTTTCTTTGAGAAAACCATGAGTGAGCTATGCAAACTCTCCTTTAATTAATTCAGAATTGTGTCTGCTTTTCAGAAATGTACAGCTTTCTGGTTTCACCTATGGGTATTCACATCTGGTTTTACCACACACTGCAAGTAGGCAGAAATCATAAAAATATGAAAACATTACTACTACTTGGAGAATTGCAAAACCTGAGGTAAACAATGCTTTTACATCTCTGCCTGTTCCTGAAAGCTGGGATGAGGATGATCTTAGCACAGCAAACCTTTTGTTGATGTGAATCTCACAAAACAACACTTACTTTCATGCAAACCAGAATCCCTAGGTATCATTAGAATCTGCATCATGTGAGGAAAAGGCCACAATTTTGTGCTGGATACCTTTCGTGAGGAAAATGTTATGAAGCCTTAAGCAAAAACTACCACAAACATTGAAAGAAAAGCTTAGCTGGGGAGGGTACGATTGAACCTCAGCACTTAAGGGGTTAAGTAATCACCCTCATATGCCTTCAAACTTCCCACTCTTCAAATTGCCCCAAATTACATATTCTGATAGTGTGGTAAATCTACATTTTCTGAATGGTCTCCCCAGATATACTGCCTTTTTCTAGATCCTACTTTTGCTGGCTTTAGATCCTACTTTTGCTGGCTTTATCTCCTACTTTTGCTTGCTTTAGGATTCTGTACACTTTACCACTACTAAGCAGTAGGAAAGTGCCTGTGCTTCTACTCTAAAATGTCCCATATGTGGAAACTCCCTATTTGACCTATTTCATTTCCATACAGGTTCATAGTCAATGGTGCTGAAAATGCATCTATGGCATAGAAAGTTCAATGTCATATGAGGGCTGCAGTGTATATTTATACCAACCACATGTGACAAAAATATATTTCTGCCTGCAGCACCTCTGTGCTATGGCTAGGCTGCAGGTTTAATGCACTGCAGTGACACATGACAGCACAAACTACATTTGCCATGTAGGAAAATACACATTTTATATATTCAGACATTACCCAAAACTGTGTCTTGTTCACCCATAGGGTGGGTAGGGTGCTAATATATAAAAATAGGGCATACTACATATTGGGGATAGTGTACCCTCACAGTGCAATACAAGCCAAAACCTATTTCACCTAAAGGCCTGGCTAGACTTTTCCCTAATAAGCCTATATGGGAGTAAAATTCACATGTTATACCCCTGCTTAGGAAAGGGCTAGAAAAATGTTTCAAAGTTATTTCCTTCCTACTCTTTAAAATCTGACTCAATGGCGAAATCAGATTTTTGATAACTTTAACAGAAAAGTTTCCTTCTAACGTTTTAGAATCTGACTTAATGGTGAAATCAGATTTTTTTGATATCTTAATAAATATGTGCTTCAGATTGCCCGAGCCAGAAACGCCTTCAAATCATAGCTTCAGAGCTGGAATACACATCCTTGGCAAGGAAGTTATAGACACTGGCTCAGATAATAATGGCCTGCCTCTGAGCCCAAGAAAGGGCAATGGGTGTTAGGCGCTCACCACATAGCTGGAATTATCTATCTGGGAATGGACAGGAGCTGTTGGCAGAACAAATGGCACATCTTTTGAATTGAAGATGCCCATATGACTTCTTTTCATTCCTGGAACCCTTCCAGGCAGCATGTCTCTAGCTACAGTAGGAGGGAAAATAGGTTTAGCCACCGATCACACCTCCAGAGCTGGAACACACATCTTTGGCAGGAAGAGGTAACACACTTGTCTCAAAGAACAATGTCCTGCATTTGAGCCAAGGAAAAGCCAATTGGTGTTAACTGTTAACCACTTAGCAGGGAGTAGCGATCTGGGTGTGGAAAGGAAAAGTTGGCAGAACAACTGAAAGCTTTACACTATCTCTTTTGACATGGAGATGCCAGTGAGGGAATCTCCATTTCAACCCCATCCCCGGGCCCTCCTAGACACTCAGACTCCAGTCAGTAGGAGGCAAAATCAATTTTAACCCTGTCAATTAGGGTGTGGCTGACAAAGAAGCTGAAGCCAGGCCTGCATGGTGGCAGCTGGGTCTTGCCATGTTGAAATAGTGGATCCTGGGTAATTATACAGTAAGGCAAAGAGGAATTGCTGCAAAAGGAGATGGAAGGACTGTGGGAAAAGTGCAAGAAAATTGTTAGTACTGGGTGGCAGAAACTTTCCATCACTGGCTCATGCTCAGGATAAATCGGGCACCTCCTCCACCACTACCACCTCAGAACATTTCTGGACTTTGGAAGACTCCAGATAAAGAAGATGGCCCTGCTTGAAGAAGAATCCTGACTTCTGGCTCCTGACTCCTGCTGGAGGATGAGAACTCACACAAGGACTCCAGAACTCCTGAATCCTGCTGGCACTCATGGACCGGAACTGCTCTCCAATGGTCAAGTGGTTGACCCCCTGTTTTACTACTTCAGGGACACAAAAGCCAAAGAACTCCTGATTACAAGAAGGTCCGTCTGACTGAAAAAAGCTAGACCACAAAGGAGACCTGGTTAGAGAGAACATGGTACCCAGACACCTGCCCTTAGGGGCCAGGGGTAGCAGGAGTGACCAGAAAATGTTTTCCCCACAGAAGAATACTATGGATGAAGGTAAAACATTTCAGTTTTCTAGATGTATCTAACCACCGCCCCAACATGGTCTCCTCAAATTGTGTCTAGGTCCCAGTCCACTATCAACTGTCATCCTTAGGTCCTGGACCACTATGAACTGTTGTTCCTCCATAATGCTTTCCTAGATGCTTTTTGCGTTGAAATTTACAAAATCATATCTCCAGTTCACCATTGCCAATTTTGATAATATTGGAGTCTTTTTGCTCATTGCATTTGTTTACATGTTTCGAAATTGTTTTGGGAATTTTATTGTGCTCTGTCATTTATTTTTAAATTGTTGGTAATGCTTGAACATAGCACCCTCCCCTTCTCTAGGGATAGCCTTCTAATTGTGCTTTGCTACCAATGGCTGAGCAGGAATGATCTCAGAACTGAGTTTTGATTTATGCAAAATAGGTTTATTTAATTGGTAGGGATACACACTACCCAGTTTAATAACTTAATTTCTTACAGATACCCACTATATGTCATCCTCTTGGTATACTGCAAAATATAATTTCAAAAATATCATGAGACACAAATGTCATGTCAAAAATATGGTGGTGTCACAATATTGGATGACAGAATATAGAAGACAAATTATTATAGTCTTTTATTAAATTTATTTAAATACAGATGTAGGTAATGCTGGTTTTTTAAATGATTTTGCTGAGTTTACTAGGTTTTGTGTTCTAAGTTGTTAGGGCCTTATTATCAGTTTTGCGGTTCGATGGACCACCGATGGTCTGACCGCCCTATTACAAGTTGGGCGGCCGGACCACCTGGGACCGCTGCTGCCACCAGGGATCCACAATCCCTGGCAGTTTTGAGTCCTCTAATATGCTGGTGGTACCGCTGCATCACCACCAAGCATATTAGGAGTTTCCTCACTGCTACAGTTTTCGTGGCCGTGAGCCCTCAATGAATAGTGTGGTGGTGAGGAATCAGAGGGAGCCCTACAGAGCCACATAGTTGCCTCTGTGCCAGCGGAAACATGCAGAGTGGCACATGGTGTGCCCTCCTTAATGCAGGCACCCCCAGTTTCTGCAGTGCATGGACTTGGCAATCCATGCCCTGCAGGAACTGCCTGTGACGCTCCCATTGTGGTGCCTTTTATATAGTCACTGCAATGGGACTGCCAAAGAACCGCCCGCCAGAGACAAAAAAAGTCTTAATCTGGCAGGCGTTTACTTACGGCTTTGGCGGATTTGCAGCGGGGCTGCGGCCCCGCTCCAAGACCGCCAAAGTCATAATAAGGCCCTTAATATTTTAACGTTCAGTAAGTTTAATTTTTTTCGTGTGTTTTTGATTTGGTAATATATTTTAAGGTCTTTTTATTTTGTGTCAGTTTGTGGGCGAGTTGTTGGGTCTGTAGGGAAATAGGATTTTTTATTTTTGTTTATTGATTGTAAATGTTTATAAGTTCAGATTGTTAAGTAGATAAATAATTTTGAAACAATATGGTAATATTTTGTATTTGTTATTTGGATAATTAGATAATTGATTTTATTTATAATGTAATGGTTTTTCATAATTTGGTTATTAAGTTATATGTTTATGGTTTTTTGTATGATAATAATGTTATAGTGTTATTATTTTTTAAATAATGTGTATTGTGATTTTTCTGTTATAATTTAATTCTTGTTTTTTGTTGTTCACATTTTAGAGTAACACCGTGGGAAGTATGTTAGATCTATTGTTTAATTATTAAGTAATATAATTTTTATTTAATTTTATGTGCAATTTTAGATGTTAATATTTTGTTTTTATTTTTAATAATTAATGTAAATTTTATAGCATTAAAATAATTTTATATGTTTACGGAAATATATTTTGTCTTTATTTTAGCCACAATCCCTGTCAGGGTGAATCACTAAAGTCACTAAATTAACCTGTGCTTAACTCTCTGGTAGCTTTGCACAAAAACAGTCAGGTTTAGCTTAGAGGCAATTTGTATCGTATTTATACAGTACACAAACAGTAATAAAGTGAAAACACCTCACAAGAAAATTCCCAGACCAATTTAGAAAAATAAAGCAAGTTTTAATAAATTATTTGACACTACAACAACAAAAATCCAATCAGTAAAACCAGAGTTATGAATTTTAAAAGTTTAAAATAAAACATACCACCTAAAAGATCAAAGTACCAAAAATCGGCACGAAAAATATGGCTGACTGCAATGGAGGGCGAGTCAGATACAAGAAGTGGATTGGGCCTGGTCAGCGCTTACTTTCGAACGTAGAAGAAATTTTGTGGAAAAATGTCTGACAAGGTAAAGTTCAGCAGGGGAAGGATGCAGGCAGTGTCCGAGGAGGAGGTGTCGTGGTGAGGGAGACACTGCATGAAATTGTGGTGAAGATTTGCATGTGCAGACTTTATTGCAATTTTGTACATGCAGATCATGCTTTTTGATTCTTGGTTTGCCCACCACCTTTTGCAGGTTTCATATGCGATTTTGCCATAGCCACTCAAAAGAGTCAATGGGTAACTTACAGTGCTTTTTGACAAATGTTTCAATGAAGAGATGAATTAGGGTTTTCAGAAAGCTCTGTAAGGGATAGTTTGGTTTCTTTTTCGGAAGTTGAAAACCTCCAGCGGGATGAAGAAACAAGCAGTAGCGATCAAGGGCTCCACGAGACTGGACCCTTTTCCGAAAGACCTCTGAACAAGATTTGCTGCTGCAGAAAAGAATGAAGTGGGAGCTGCTAGGAAGTCCGGCTGACCGGCGATGCATCTTCGGTGGATCGACAAGCAGGTAGGTCCCGGTCTCCTCTCGGTTCTCAGAGCACTTTTTAGCCAAATATTTTTGAAGTCCCAAATTTTCTGTTTTGGCTATCTGGACACATGTAGAACAACATCCAAGGGTACGGGACTAGTATTCTACCTCTTGGAGGCTCAGGACTCATTCAGTCTGGGTCCAGGTGAGTATGTGTATAAGATAGTAGGAGCCTTTTCTGTCCCTCAGGCTCTAACCAGGAGGCCAGCCGACTAGCAGTTGGAGTCACTCTGGTAGTCCTGGGTTCAAGCACAGGAACAGGGCACAAGCAGCAGGGTAGGCCGCTGAGAGTTCACAACAGGTGTCAGGAAGCAGAGCAGTCCTTCCATGTGCAGCAAAGCAGTATTCTAAAGTTCATTGCAGGTCACAGCATCAGACAGGCCACCTTCCACAGGTCCAGAAAGTGAATTGATGAGTGGGTCTGAGGGTCCTATTTTTATATCTGGTGCCTTCTTTGAAGTAGGGAGATGTTTCTTACGATTCCCTTTCAGGTGCTTGGGATTTCCTGCCTCCCTTGCCCTGACTTCAGCTTTCTACGGGCAAAATAGACTATTGTGAAGTTCTTTATATGAAGGCAGGGCACAGCCTATTGATTTGCAAGTGGGGATGTGTCCAGCTCCGTCCCACATTATGCCAGCAATGGCCCATCCAAGCACACCTAATCCCTCTATTGTATGGCTGTCTGAGAGGAATATACAAAGCCCAACAGCCAACTACACCCAGTCATGTGACCCAGGCTGCAGGGACAAACTAGTTAGGGCAGGAAAATGCCAACTTTCTGTAACTGGCATTTTCAAAATTGTAACTTAAAATCTGACTTTACCGATAAAGAGGATTTTAAATTACAATTTCTCAGGCACCAAACATGAATTCTGCACCAGTTCCTAATTAAACGCTATCACTTATTAAATGTAATAAGGAAAGCCAATGTTACCATATGGGAGAGGTTGGCCTGACCGTAGTGAAAAACTAATTTGGGAGTTTGACACTACCAGGATATGTAAAACTTAACAGTACATGCCTAACCTTTTAATTACGATGCACCCTGCCCTATAGGCTGCCTAGGGTCTACCTTGGAGTGACTTATATGTAATAAAGGAGGATTTTAAGGCTTGGCAAGGGGATTATTTTGCCAAGTCAAATTGTCATTTTAAAACTGCACTCAGGCTGCAATTGCAGACCTGAAACACATTTTGAAGAGTCACTTAAGTGGGTGGCACAATGAGTGCTGCAGGTCCACTAGTAACATTTGATTTACAGGGCCTGGGAATTTGGTATACCACTTTACTGGGGGCTTATAAGTAAATTAAATATGCCAATCATGTGTAAGCCAATTTTACCATTTTTAGGGAGTGAGCACAAGTACTTTAGCACTGGTTAGCAGTGGTAAAGTGCACTGAGTCCTAAGGCCAACAAAACAAATTCAGAAAAATAGGAGGGGTGAAGGCAAAAAATGAAGGGATGACTCTGCAGAATGGACCAAGTTCAACAGTTACAAGAGGGAAAATTAGATCAGAGCTTTCCAAAGTTTAACATTTTCCTTAATGTTGCTTACACAGGTGTGCATATAGTAGCTCTGACCACCTCCAAAATCAAACACTTTCCCTGCTGTTGCCTATGTTACAGTGGGAATAGTAAATATAACTCAAACAAAGTCCAACACTCCTGCTACTGTTGTTACTATTAGAGTGGAAATTTTTAATCTGGCCACTCCAAAGTCGAACACTGAGGGGCATATTCAGAAGGAGCTATTGCCGAATTAACGGCACTTTATCGCAGCCAAAGTCGTGATAAATTTACCCCCCATTCACAAGCCGGTGTAAACATCCCACAGCACCAGTTTACCCGCGATAGCAGCTGCAAAAAACATCGCCACAGAGGACCCTTGCAAATATCGCTAATGAGATGCAGAGTAGGCGTTCCCGTGACAAAATTCGAGACAACATCACACCTCAACATTCACAACGACCAGCCACATCTGCGATAAAAACACAAAACAGGCGATAAGGCGCGTTAGCACCAGGAAATCTACACCTGCTCTGACCTGGTGTAAACTCAGACGGCAGGCAGCACCACAAAAGGGAGCACAGCCCAGGGCCACATCCGAAGGGTAACAGATGCCATGGAGCCACACATCATGCGGCCTGGGCACCCAAGAGGGCAACAACACCCACTGCCACCACCCGAAGACCACCCCTCCCTGGCACCCACCCGACCAAAGACATGCCACATCAGCCACACCTAAACATGTACAAAATATTCTGCTTGATGCCGCACAAACACAACTCGTGACATGGATGTGTTGTCACAGGAATGACCAGCACACATACACTTTCGAAGCAACAAATGAAACTTTATTAAAATGAACAACAAAATGAAATGAAGACACATGGCCGATCCCCTCCGGACAATACGTAGGTCACAGCCTGTAAGACAAAAAACATGATGAGAAGGTGTGTCCTGCGCACATCAGAGGACAGAGAGAGAGCAAAGGAGAGAGAGAGAGGAAGAGAGGGAGAGAGAGAGAGAGAGAAGAGGAGAGAGAGAGGAAGAGAGGGAGGGAGAGAGGGAGAGAGAGAGAGAAAGAGAAGAGGAGAGAGAGAGGAAGAGAGGGAGAGAGAGAGAGAGGAAGAGAGGGAGAGAGAGAGAGAGAGAGAGAAGAGGAGAGAGAGAGGAAGAGAGGGAGAGAGAGAGAGAGAGGAGAGAGAGAGAGAGGGTGCCGCCCCTGCGCACCCAGGCCACACTGCTCACCTGCTGCCACCGGTGTGTCTCCAACCACGTGCCGGTATGTAGGGCAGTTCACCAGGTCACACATCTCATTCAGAGCCGTCAGCTGAAACAGAGCCCAGATACATGACTGGCACAGTACACACACTTGCACAAGACAACATCGCCTGCCCGCCCATGCACACCCAGGCAGAGGCACCCCAACCCCTCCTGCCGCCCATCGGAGCATGCCCGCCCATGCACACCCAGGCCTCAATGCTCACCTTCCACCACCGGCGCGTAGACAGGAGGTCCCACCACATGCCGCTGCAAGCCACAAGCCCGGGGCCCGCGGACATGGCACCCTCTACATCATGCAGCCCTGCTCCGCAGGCCACCAGGTCTCACGTTTGGTGCTGGGTCTTGATTACTCCATGGCAGAGGACATACCAGTGCACCCGGCACCATCGCAGGCTGCACACCCGCTCAGCCCAATGGGTGCCACCAACTCTGGCATCCCGGAAGCAAAGCCACGGGGTGGTAAGCCCGCGCTGCCCACTGGCTCGGGCCTACACTGCGGTCCAGCAGGGCACACAAAACCTGAGCTGTCCGGACCGCCGGGACGGGGCATCATCGCAGGCTGCACACCCGCTCAGCAGCTCAAGGTGCCACTGACTCAGTGCACCCAAAGTCACCGTCCCGTGGCGGGGTGCCTGTGCCGTCCGCAAGGCCTCTGGTGCCACTAACCGTGTGCAACCCCAGTCTGCGCAACGTGGTGGTAGGCCCGTGCCGTACTCACAGGCCTCGGATGCCACTAATGCTGTGCAACCCCAGTCTGCGCCATGTGGTGGTAGGCCCGTGCCGTACTCACAGGCCTTGGATGCCACTAACACTGTGCGCAGCAACTCATGGGCCCTATATGAGTGCGAACCGTGGGGCGTCCGTCATCCAGTCACCACCGGAAGAGGGGAAAGTGACGGCGTCGGACCCTTATGTTGGCGGAGTCACATGGCCTGTGACGCCTGTGCCGGATGGGTGTGGTGTGTGTGAAAACCTGCCCTCAGGGAGTGGCTGTGACATGGTGACGACTAGACCAGTGACCTGCACACCACCAGCGAGTACGGCTGCGACGGGTAGCAATGAGGGCCCCCCTCGGTGCATAAGCGGAGTGGACTGGCCTGCCGTACGCCCGACCAGCGCAGGGCTTGCAACAATGACTCATGGGCTCTGGGCGTGGTCCAGTACATGTCCGGACAAGGAAGTGACTGATGCGTGTGTCCCTGCTGCAGTGTTCACGGAACCCGCTACACAAGATGCAATGTCGCACCCCCTTACTGGCATCCCACAGGATGAACATCATTGACGCAAGGGAAGGCACTGTCCCCACATTCCTCCACACATCCACACAGGAATGACGTAAGACATTACACAGCAGTGCGTCACTGTATGTTTATTTGCACATCCAGTGCAGTCATGCAGCTGGAGCGGTACAGGGCAATGCCGAGCACACCACACAATATGGGTCCGTGGAGGGCCAGCCAGTGTCCATCCCGGGATGACCTGTACTGCGGAAGAGGAAGGGTACAGTCCGCAGTCTGTCTGCTGTGTCATTGGTAGTCAAACAGCATGTGGCAGTCCATGTCGCTGTCCAAGGTGAGTGCCTTGGAGTGTATCGGGGGTCAGTGGTAGGTCTTGAGGCCATGTGCGGCACCAAGCAGAAACAGGCAAGGTGGCAGTAATGGATGCTAGTGCCTGGTCCTCCTGACCACAGTCCCATCCACGTCCTCATCCCCGGGTGTGTGCCCTGCCCCACCTGTGGGTGTTGCAGTGCCGGCTGCAGCACTGTGTGCCACTAACTCATCAGGGGCCGGAGGAGGATTGTCGGCCGCACTGTGTGGCAGTGACACATCAGGTGCCGGAGTGGATACGCCTGCCGCACTGGGAGGCACTGACACACCAGGAGGCAGAGATGTGGATGGTGTGGGGGCAGCAGCATTCATCATCGCCACGCCTTGTGGCAGCAATGCCATGATGAGGACATGCAGGGCACGGTAGATTCCAGCTACATTTCGCTGATGTGCAGCAGCGGCTGCCATGTTTTCCCCCTCATCTGCACCATGTCCTCCATGAGCCTCCGCATGTGTGCCAGCTCAAGGCTGGCATCGCTGGGGCCACTGTGAGCAGACAGGTATTCTTCCCTCCGTGTCATGACTCCAGAGATGTCAGTCAGGGCTCGCTGGAGACCATGGGGCGGATATAGACACCCAAGGATGGCGTCCAGTTTGTTAGCCATGAGCTCGAACCCCACCCGCACCTGCTCTACCGTCTCCCTCTGGCCCTCCAGCACACGGCGTTGGAAGGCCATTTGTTGTTCCTGGGGGTCTTGGGAGGGTGCCGGGGCTGTGGGTGCCTCCTGCTGGGTGGTTTGGCTGGTGGGTGGGGTCTCATGGATGTAGCTGGGCTGCCCTGATCCTGGAGGTGAGTTGCGGAGGTGGTCAATGAGGTCTTGGATGGTTTGGATGTCGATGCTGGTGTTGTCCTCCTCCTCGTCATCAGTGAAGAGTGGCTGTGACCGCTCTGCAGGAGGTGTTGAAGATGCCCCTGCGATGTGAAGGGGAGATGGTGTATTACAATGTGTTCACATGTATGTAGCCGCATGGTACAGGTTGACATTCAGACAGCATGGCATTGTACATTGTGACAGTGTGTGGGTCTGGGCGAGGACCCAGAGTGATTGTGGATGTGCACTGTGCCCTGCTTGCTTGTGCATGTGTGCCATTGTGGCCATCTACCCCCGTCCCCCCAGTACCTGGTGGTCACTCACCCTGTTGCGGTTGTGTTGTGTCCTGTCGAACAGTGTCCGGTCCCCCGACTCCGGCCACAGTCTCCACACTGATGACTGTCGACACCAGCTCCTCCATGTCATCCAGCTCCAGCTGTGGCGCTGGGCCCCCACCTCCGGTCTGCGTTGCTGCCTTCAGGTTGGCGGAGATTTTATCCTTGGTCTTCTGCTTGATGTCATTCCATCGCCTCTTGACCTCATCCATTGTCCGCTTGTGCTCTCCCACGGCATTCACCTTGTCGACGATGTCCCGCCATATTCCATTTTTGGTGCCCAATGACACGTTGGAGGTGACGAAGAGTTGTTGATGGTGTTCCATCACCTCCGTGACTATGATCCTGTTCACCTGCAGACTGAACTTGGTCTTCCTGGTCTTCTTGTCCTTGCCCTTCCCTGTCCCCGAGGTCCCAGGCTGGTCGTCCGGGGTGCTTGTGGGGTTGCGCTCGTCCTCTCCGGCTGCCTCCATGGTGCTTGTGTGTTGGTCAGTGTGTGTGTGGGTGTTTTTTATGCTTTTATGGAGGTTTGTGACGCCTGCCAGGTGTGTGTTGCAGGGCTGGCGCTGCTTGTTGCTGGTTTCCTCATCGCGCTTTGGCCCATCGCGTGTTTTTGGTGTTGTGGTTTGTGTTTTTATCTCCATCGTGGTGGTTGTATCGCGGACTTTGTCCGCGGTTTCGGCTGAACTATCGCATGGTACCGCCTTGTTATGAATTCCACGTTGACACGGGGTTATTTTCCCGTGATAGGCTGCGTTATTGAAAGTTGCGTTACGCTACTCTTGCGGTAGTTATCACATGTTCTTGTGAATATACCCCTTAATCTCCTGTTCTCCAAGTGGAGTTGGAATTGTGAATCTGACCCCTCCAGAGTCCAATACTTTCTCTACTTTTGCTTATGTTGGAATGGGAATGGTAAATCTAACCCCTCCAAAGTCCAATACTGTCCCTGCTGTTGCTTAAGTTGGAGTGGGAATAGTAAATCTGACCCCTCCAAAGTCCCCTACTTTTTCTATAGCTGATCAGCCTAGAGCAGGAGTAGTGAATTTGGCCCCTCCAAGCCTATTTTTTTAATATGATTTTTAAAATGGTTTAATATGTATTTTTGTTTCCATTTTAAAAGTTAGTGTAATGTCAATTATTTGTATTATTTATTTTTGTAGTTTTTTTTAAATTAATTTAGGTTAATGGTAATGTAACTGCAATAAAACAAAAAGAATAAGAATAATCACAATAATGATGTTTGTAATTGTAGTTTTTAATATCTAATGTTTGTTATTGTAGTAGTTATTCCTTTTTAATATTTATGTTTAAATAATTTTTTTTTTTTTAAATAGTATTTTTGCAAGTATTTTAAAGTATATATTTTTATTTTATGTATGTAAGTTGAATATTTGTGATTTTTTGTATTATAAGTATTTTTTAACTGTAATGTCTGTAAGTCAACCTATTAATATAGCAAATCAATAGTAACTAATAATGACTTGCTGTTAGTAATTACAGTCCTGGATTCTTACCTTATATAAGTATTTAATCTGCATCATTGATTTTTATTGACCAGTTTTCATCTTAATATGATACAATGTCAATCCGGGATACCAGGGTTTCCCCACGTGATGAAATCTCTCTGTAAAGCACCATGCACTTTATTGTTATGTGCAAATTCTATAGAAATCACTTAGACTTAGTGTTAGATATGGCGTCTCTAGTTAGCAGTGGTGTGCACCCTGTCCAAGTAGGGAACCTCTCTCTAGTCAGGGTAAGGGAGTCACATAGCTAAGTTAACCCCAGCTCAGCCCCATGGTAGCTTGGCATGAGCAGACAGGCTTAACTCAGAGGCAATGTGTAAAGCATTTGTACATATGGACACAGTAATACAATCAAAAAACTAAAAACGCAGTCCACACCAGTTTAGAAAAATAGCCAATATTTATCTGAATAAAACAAGATCAAAATGACAAATATCCAACATACATGCGTTAAAATATCACATTTAAAAAGTGTACTTAAAGTTATAGCTCTTAGAGAATAATAGCTCCAACTGGGGCTATCATGACGTCGTGATAGGTACCAATCCAACAGTTCGGCATTGACCACGAGGAAGCCTGGGCCGGCTACGGAGCTACACAGACCCCAGGTACAGTACCTTGAAGTGTAATGAAAACAAAGAAGTTGTACAGCATCGGGGAGGTGAGGCATCGCTGGAGCCGGTGAGACAAGGGTTCCTTACTGCAACAGTGGAGGTGAGGTGTTGTTTTCTTACTGCTACACAGTGGAGGTGATGCGTCGGTTCCTTACTGTTGCAGGGGAGGTGAGACAGTGTTAGCCATGAGGCGTTGGTTCCTTACGAACGTGCAGTGTTGAGGGACAATGCACCGGAAATTGAGATGCGCTGTGTCAATGCGGCAGCAGCGATGCAGGTGCTGTGCTGATTTCACAGCTGCAAGGCAGGCACTGCGGCAATTCTTCAACCGCAGAGCAGGTGCTGCTTCGAAGTCAAAGGGGGTGCCACGGATATGGTGCTCGGGACTCACACTGCAGTGATTCTTTTGAGCCACAAAGCAGATGCAGCATCGAGAAAATGGGCGTTGAGAGTCGATGCGCAGATTGTCTCACCCGGTTACACTTCCAAGGGCCCAGGAACTGGATTTGGCACCACTTGCAAGTCAGGACTCTCAGCAGAAGAGCCTAGGCACTGGTAGGTGAGGTCTTTGATGACCTGAGACTTCTTAACAGGAGGCAAGGACGCACAAGCCCTTGGAGAAAGCAAAGTCCACCCATTCACTCCCAGGACTGGAACAGCAAGCAGCAGGCCTGCACAACAAACTAACAGGCAGAGTGGCAGTCCGTCCTACAGCATCCAGCTCTTCTTCCTGGCAAAATGTCCTCAGTCTAGAAGTGTTCTGATTTTGGGGTGTTATAGGTCCAATACTTATATCCCTTTCTGCCTTTGAAGTAGGCAAACTTCAAAGGAAGGTTTTTTTAGTGCACTAGACCCTGCCTCTCCATGACCTGGCTCCAGACGCACCACGGGGGTGGAGACAGCTTTGTGTGAGGACAGGCACAGCCCTATTCAGGTGTCAGTTACAACTCCTCCCACCACTCTAGCTCAGGAAGACCCATCAGCCTGGTAATGGGCCATCAGGATATGCAAGGCACATCTCAGCTCTCTTTGTGTGACTGTCTAGAGTGAATGCACAAGAGCCCAACTGTCAGCCAACTCAGATGTGTCTTCTACAGACAGGCAGAGGCACAGAATGGTTAAGCAAGACAATGCCCACTTTCTAAAAGTGGCATTTTCAAACACGCAATTTAAAAACTAACTTCACCAAAAGAGGTATTTTTAAATTGTGAGTTCAGGGTCCCCAAACTCCAAATATCTATCTGCTCCCAATGGGAACTTAAAAGTTATTTCAAGACAATCCCCTTGTTACCCTATGGGAGAGATATTCCTTGTAATAGTGAAAAACAAAATTCACAGTATTTCACTATTAGGACATGTAAAACACACCACTACATGTCCTACCTTTAAATACACTGCACCCTGCCCATGGGGCTGCCTTAGGGGTGGCTTACATGTGGTAAAAGGGAAGGTTTGGGCCTCGAAAGTGGGTGCACTTCTCAGGTCAAAATGGCAGTTTAAAACTGCACTCACAGACACTGCAGTGGTAGGTCTGAGACATGTTTGCAGGGCTACTCATGTAGGTGGTACAATCAGTGCTGCAGGCCCACTAGTAGCATTTGATTTACAAGCCCTGGGAACACCTGGTGCACTTTACTAGTGACTTACTAGTGAATCAAATATGCAAATCATGGATAAACCATTAGGATAATGTTGTGCAATGATTTGTAGGATATGTGGAATAGTTCTCTTCATTGTTTTTGTTCCCTGTTTCAATATTTTTATAATCATTGGATATTACGTTTTTATATGCAATTTTATCCACTTTGTGTGTTTTTTTATGTTTGTTTTTTAATGATTAGTTGAAATGTAATGTTATTTTTATGATTCATATATATTTTAAAGTTAATATAGCCTATAATAGTTACAATTTGATAAGCCTAATTATATATTATGATTTTATGATCTTCTATATGTTTGTTGTTGATGTTTTTACAAAGCATATAAACTCAATATTTGTGCCTATATTTTATGGTGATATTTTTATCACAGATATTTTTGTCAGTGATATTTGGTAGTCAAATGTACCCTGCCCAGAGGCTTGGTTTGTACTTTCATCTTACTATAAAATAAAACAAATTAAAATAAAATAAGCATAACAAACCAATAGGTTATTGATTTATTGAGAATGCTATGTGAGTTCCCATGACTTGGGACGATGTACATTTTTTAATGAATTTAATCTCCCTGTGAATTGATTGGCAATATTTTAAAACATTAAGCTGTAGAAAGCAGATTTGAAAATTGGTAATGGACAATTCCATCAAATAAATAATTGCATGTTTCGACGGGAACCTTATTCACTGTCTCAATAGTGTTTGGGCCTCAGGATAGATCGAGTAGCCCCTAGATAACAGTGTTTGGCTGCCAAGCAGAAGCAAAAGACTTGGCACATATTTGTTAGCTTGTAAATGCATTACATTAGAAGACGACGGTAACCTCTCCACTTGCAGCTATCGCCAAGAGCGTAATGACCGCCTCAACCGCAGCAATGAGCCCAGCCAAAAGCTTGGTGTGTCCTGAGGAAATATAGTAAGATCTGCCAGTGTAATGGATTAGCCTAAATACTGTTGGAGCAGAGTGCTGGTATGAAAATGCATTTTTTGAGCCAGATGTTTAGACCATCCAGCTGCTCTTACGATGAAGTGCTGCTGAAAGTGTTCCAAAGACCTTACAATGTGACGACGAACCCTAGAACTAAAGCATGGTTGGTTTGATGCCAGGCTCAATTTTCAGATTGTGTTGTCAGAAACATGTTATGATAAGTAGCCTTGTAAAACAAAAACATGAAACAGTGAACGCTGTGGAATAGTACATTTTGTACCATACCTCTCTTTCGAGCTCTCTAGAGAGAAGGCGAATTTAAATTAGATTCACATCTGTTCCTTCAATTAAAATGGTTAATAATTTCATTTGAATTATTGTTATTATTGTTGTTTTATTTTTTCTTGAAAAATGTTTTATTGTTTTTTAGAGATACATAGTACATGAAATAATATACACATTGAGAGACCTTATCCCTTATTAACATATAGAATTATAGGTGGGTGACAGTGAATTACGGGAATGTTTTTCACAAAGAGATTCTGAGTGACATCAGATAATGAGAACAAAGTTAAAGTTGTCTAAGATGCCACTCAGAACTCCAAAGTGAAAAACATCCCCATAATTTGCTTCTAACCCATCTACAACTGTATGTTATATATTACCCCCAAAATCAACTGTCCCCTGCTTTCAGTTGCTACGAAGTAGCAGAGGAGTAATGTGAGAGCCATACATTCCATGCCCTGCCCCAAATGAACAAACATACCTGGCCTCCTGCCACTCACCCTAATCAATTTCTGTTCCTTCTCTTCCCTCGACCCCAGAAGCTGTGCTCCCTGCTTTCCAACGCTGCACTGATAGGCTCTCAGAGAACCCAGACAAAGCATCTTGGATTTCCTCTAGGACATGGCAACAGTGGGTAACAAGTTTTTCTCAGTGCTTAATTTGAGTTGGTGGTTTCCGGTGCTCAGCACCAGCATGTAATCATCAACACGGGCGCTTTTCATGAGCACCAGTTAAGGACAGATTCATTTACGGGAAGATTAAGTGATTTGCTCATCATCACAGGATGTTGAGCCGACGCCATGACTCACACCTGGCTCCCGAGCTTCGAAGTCAGCAGCTCTGGCCATTACACCACATCCTTTCTCGACTTTCATGGTTAGTAGTTCGTTCTGTTTTAGGTGGCTCTAACTGGAGAAATGGGCTGGTGCAAGCTGCCTCCTGACGAGAGACGCAGTACTAATGTTTTACAAATTAACCACTGGTTTTGCTACGCACTGTTGCTACGTCACAGCAGTGAATAACTGGATTTGTAAAGGCCTGCAAGCTCGTGTACCATGGGAGCACCACATGCAAAGTAAATGTAGGCCGCAACGTGCAAACGTTGTATGGAGGCTCGTCCCACCTGTAGTCTACAGCTCCCACATATCTGGGACTGTTAGAGGACCTTTGGTATCTTATGACATAAGCAATTTCATGACATGCAACAGCCTGCAAAAGTGGTCTCTGAGCTCTTAATGTCACGTGGAAAGGCATCTAATCCATATTTAAAAACAGAAAAAGTTTTGACTGTGCAGCGTCAATGCCTTAGATTTTGAGGTGCCTACATGGCCTAAGTGATTACCACTATCACAAAAAATTAACACAAACGCGTGGTTTTTCTAGTTTTCAGAGGGGCTCGCTTAGCGCAACACAATTTCCTCTGCACTCAGGGGCCCCTTCCCGCACAAAAACAATTCTACCCGTAAAGCAGGCACCCTTGCACCATAGTGCAAGGGTGCCTGCATTGGCGCTAGGCAGCTACAAGTGCGCCAGTGCAAGGAGAGAGTAGAAATGCTTCATATCTTTATAAATATGGAGCATTTCTGCTCTCTTCCTTTCATACAATGCAGCACAACAACTTTGCTGGCTGCCCAGCGTTGCATGAAAGATTAGTAAATATTCCCCCTGGTTTTCAAATGTCAAAGCTTTGCTAGAGCCCACAGGAAGATAGATTTATAGTGACCAGTGTATACAAAGGAAACAGTGGTGATGTTTGCTTGCTGCAGCGTAGTTGATTGTTGCCTGAATAACTGTCGCCTTGATGATCTATTTCTTTGAGATTTTAGAACGTCTGCCGCTTAGTGCAAAAAATCAGTGGAACATTATTTAACTTCTCGATAATAATAAAAATGGCAATTACAGGCAGGCAATCATTTAACACTCTGTCCATGCACCATAGTAATCTGTGAATTAAACCTTTCCAGATGACTGACAACATTAGTTAGACTTGTTTTGCAGACTTAAGTGTATTTACTTGAATACCCATTTTGTGAGATTGATTTAAGAGAGCATTTAACATTTAATGTGGCAGAGAGTGTGTGCCACAAAGCTCGAATCATCAGTCAAATTACCTTGAAGGACTTTGGACGATTTTTGGGAAACCCAGTAATTTGACCACTGAATCTTTTATTTACGAGGTGCTTGCTTTCATTCGGGTGTGCTAAACCTTCTTCAGGAAATATTTTGGAGGGTTTCTGCTTGGTTGCTGGGCTGCCAGTTCGCCTTGTATAACAAGCAATTTTAGGCTCAATGTGCGCCCCTCTTTTCAAATTGGGACCACACTGACATCCGTGATAAAATAAGTGATAATTCCACATTTGTAAGGCGCCACTTATCACCCCTAAGGGTATCTAGGCGCTGGGGGCCATCGGGGAAATTAAGTGAGCTATTGCCCTGAGTCACATGATGATGAGCTGAGCTGCCACCGGTCCCGGGAAATGAACCATGAGTCCCGCGCTCCGGTGTCAGCCGCTCTGGCCGCTGTGCCACACACCTCCCACTGATGCCCTCTGTGCACTCCATGGGCAACACACGCACTTCCTTCGCACTGCTCTGCTAGGATATGCTTCTTTGAGGGTCCTTTGACCAGTCACAGCATGGCACGCTGAAAAGACAGAAGCAAACCGTGTGGGGAAACTAGCAGAGTCCAGTGAGTAGCAGTAGTCCTTTAACAGCAAAGTACATTTGTGAAAAAGGAGAGTACAATGTGAGAATGCACCACTCCAGTGTGCTGGGCTTCTTTTTTAAGGTCCGTTGGGTAGTCATAGCATGAGACATTAGACAAGGCTTTTCATCTTCTCATAGCCTCCATGCCCCACCGAGCTTCCTGAAAAAAGAAGAAGTGGGCTGCACGTTGAAAGGACTAGCTGAGTCTGGTGAGTAAAAGCATTTCCCAGAGAACAAGGATCACTAGTACAAAGGGAGTGTAAATTGTGAAAATCATTTCACATGTTGAATGTAGTAGTTTCTACATAGGTTTTCTGTAGAGCAAAGATTGGATGCCCGAGACAACCACACCTGGGCACCCGATGCAAATGACGCAAACAACGCAGCCAGAGAACTCCACACCTGGATCTTCAACTGTGCAGACAAACTCGCCCCGCTACGCAACCCCGACAGACAACGCCCCAGGAAAGCCGCCTGGTTCACCACCGCTCTCCAAGAAGCCAGACGCACCTGCAGACGCCTGTAGAAGAACTGGAGAAACACCAAGACAACCGAAAACCACACCACCTACAAGGACGCCATGACGGACTACCATAACCAGATCAGAGCCACCAAGAGGAACTTCATCCACAACAAAATCCTGGCCAACTCCACCAAGGATTTTTCTGTGTCATTCAGGAATTCACCAACCCACGCAGCAAAGCCACAGACATCACCCCATCCCAAGACCTCTGCGACAAGCTTGGAACCTATTTCAACCTCAAGATCAAAAACCTCTACGACAACTTCATCGACCATTCACCAGGTGCCACAGACGGCCCCCCGCCCCCCAGAAACACCAGCCAGCCCACCATCTCCAACTGGACACCGATCACGGCAGAAGACACCGCCTCGACCATGAAAAGCATCCACTCGGGGCCCCCACCGACCCCTGTCCCCCTCACATCTACCACAGAGCTGCGGCCGCCATCGCACCCAAACTACAATGCACCATCAACACCACCTTCAAAACAGGCACCTTCCCAGACGACTGGAAGCGCGCAGAAGTCAGACCCCTGCTCAAGAAGCCCACAGCTGACTCCACCGACCTCAAGAACTATCGGCCCATCTCGCTCCTCCCCTTCGCAGCCAAAGTTGCAGAGAAAACAGTCAAGAGGAAACTGACACAATTCATGGAAGAGAACGCCATCCTCAACCCATCCCAATCGGATTCCGAAGCAACCACAGCACAGAGACCGCCCTACTCGCCGCCACAGATGACATCTGCACCCTCCTGGGCCAAGGCCACTCCGCAGCCCTCATCCTACTCGACCTATCAGCGGCCTTCGACACCGTCTTCCACCGCACACTAGTCGCTGGACTACACGATGCAGGCATACAAGGAACAGCCCTGGACTGCTTCTGATCATTCCTCACTGGAAGAAGCCAAAGGATCAGACTCCCACCCTTCCTCTCTGACCCCACGAAAATCACCTGCGGAGTCCCACAGGGTTCATCACTGAGCCCCACCCTCTTCAACATCTACATGGCCCCCCTCGCAGCCATCGTCCGACAATACGGCCTCAACATTGTATCCTATGCCGACGACACCCAGCTCATCCTCTCCCTCACCAAAGACCCCACCACTGCCAAACTCAACTTTCAGAAAGGAATGCAAGGCGTCGCAGTCTGGATGACCAACAGCTGCCTGAAGCTCAACGCCGAGAAGACAGAAGTCCTTGTCCTCGGTACCATCCCTTCTGCATGGGACAGCACCTGGTGGCCGACTTCCCTTGGAAGCCCACCTACCCCCTCAGACCACGCCAAGAACCTCGGCATCGTACTGGACTCATCACTCACCATGAACCGACAGGTCAACGCCGTCACCTCCAGCTGCTTCAACACCCTCTGCATCCTCTGCAAGACCTTCAAGTGGATCCCCCCTGCGTCAAGGAAGACAGTCACCCACGCACTCATCACCAGCAGACTGGACTATGGAAACACACTCTACACCGGCATCAACAATTCCCTACTCCGCAAACTCCAAACAATACAGAACACCGCCGCCGCCAGACTCGTCCTCGGCATCCCCTGACATGAACACATCAGCCAACACCTACGAAGTCTCCACGGGCTCCCCGTGGAGAAAAGAGTCACTTTCAAAATCCTCACTCACGCCTACAAATGCCTACACAACAACAGACCCAAATACCTCAACGACAGAATCAACTTCCACGTACCCAAAAGAAACCTCCGATCTTCCAACCTCGCACTGGCCGAAACCCCGTGCATCCACAGTGCCAGAGCAGGCGGAAGATCTTTCTCTCACATTGCAGCCAAGACCTGGAACGAGCTACCGGCAGACATAAGACGCGCCCTCTCCCTGAACACCTTCAGGAAGACCCTCAAGACCTGGCTCTTCGGCTAAACAGATCTGTGGACCCCCCCCTCAGCGCCTTGAGACCCTCATGGTGAGTAGCGCGCTTACAATTCCCTGATTGATTGATTGAGATGAATATTTAAATTGCTTTACCAAGTTTAAATAACTGGAAGCATAGTGACACAAAGGTGGCACTATGGGAAACGCTGGAGGGTATAGTGAGATGAACAGTCAGCGATGGAAGGAAGTTGGGGGGAGAAGAACAAGGAGGCCTTACTTTTAGAAAGCAGGTAAAAAGACGCCTCAATGGCTACTTCACACTAAGCCTGTTTGTAATGTTTGTTACAAAATTAGAACACCTATTTTTTAGTGGGAGACAGGTTCGATTAGAAAGTGTCATGGTAACCGTACGGTAAACATATGGTAACCATATGCTCCCTGAATCAGTCCCCTTGATTTTTCTATGTGACCTTTGAATGCAAGGTATGCCTTTGTATTCTATTTTCACTTAAGATACTGTTACATTTTGTGACAGTTCTGCAGTGGCGGCTGGTGATATGGTGTAGTCCTTGGCTTGAATTACAGTGAGCAAGTCTGACTTCTACTCGGGGAGGGGTTTGGGGGGTTCACTCACACTTGCTTGCACTCAGTGTTACTCTCTCAATCATTCAATCATAGACAAACTAGCCATCAGAAAGGCAGAACGTAAGTGGAGACACACAAAAAATGCTGTAGACAGACAGGACTACAAAACAACACACCAGCGCTATATGGACCACATAGCAGCAGCCAAAAAGACCTATTTAGGTGCCAGAATAAGTCAGGCCTCTAACTCCCACAAAGAACTGTACAAGATCCTGAAAGAATTTACCAACCCCCCCTCCTGTCAGCCATCTCAGATCGCTTTGCTGGAGTGGGTCGACTCTCTTTCATCCTTCTTTGTGAACAAAATCAATAATATTCATAGGCTCTTCCCTCAAACAACCGGTAAACCTCTAACAGAGAGAAACGGCGATAATCACCTCCCACATTTCAACTTTCTCAGTGAATTTCACACAGTCACTGAGGAAGAAGTTTCATCCACCCTTACGAGGGTTAAATCCGGCTCCCCCTCGGACCCAGCCTCCTCCCAGATTATGCCCAAAATTGGACCAGCCTTTTTCCCCAGTCCGACCAAAACCTTCAATCTATCATTATCCCAGTCTACTGTGCCTTTAATCTGGAAAGAGGCCATAGTCAGACCCATCCTAAAGAAGTCCACCGCTGACCCGAAGCAGCACAACAACTACCGACCTATCTCTCTCCTACCTCTCTTTGGGAAAGTCCTGGAATCACTGGTCAACAACCAACTATCCAAACACCTAGAAAGCAATAACCTGCTGGACCCCTCTCAATCTGGGTTTCGAGCTTTCCACAGCACCGAAACGGCCTTACTGGAGATAGTTGATAACATCAGGCTTTCTCTTGATGCCAGACAATCTGCCATCTTGGTCCTACTTGACCTGTCGGTGGCTTTTGACACCATTTCCCATCGCATTATTCTGGAGCGCTTATGGGAACTTGGTGTTGAGGGCCCCACACTGAGCTGGCTCAGGAGCTAACTGACTGACCGTACGTCTAAGGTCCAAATAGGAGCCTTTACCTCCATCAGCCAACCCATTGACAAGGGTATGCCCCAGGGATCCATCCTAAGTCCCACACTTTTTAATCTGTGTGTATCTCCTTTAGCCAAGGTTATTAAAGCCTATGGCTTTGAAACAGTGTCGTACGCGGACGACACTCAATTGCTAATTACCCTTGGACCAGATCCTACCGATACTTAACACAGATTCAAGCAAAGCATGACAGACATTAATGATTGGATGACAAACAATCATCTTCAACTTAACGCTAGTAAAACAGAAATCTTACTCTTTGGAAATGCACAAAAGCTGTGGACCAATGACTGGTGGCCTTCCACCCTAGGTACCTGCCCTTCACCTAAGACGGCAGCCCGCCATCTTGGAGTGATAATAGACAACAAACTCTATATGTCTGACCACGTCAATCATGTGGTTCGCACATGCTATGGACTAATGCGCAGCCTTAGAAAAATCTTTAAATGGGTCCCACTGTCCTCTCGCATGCCTTTAGTGCAGGGACTAATTATAAGCCGTCTGGACTATGGCAATGCCCTACTAGCATCCATAAACGAAGAACATTTAACAAAGCTCCAGGTCCTGCAGAACACAGCGGCTAGACTGGTTCTTAACCTCCCCCCTCGCTCGCCCTCAGCACCCAGCCTAAAGACCCTTCACTGGCTTCCTATCAGGAAGCAGATCAACTTTAAAATATGCTGTCTGGTACACAAAACCCTTAACAGGAAAGGGCCGTATCATCTAGCTAAGAAACTGATAAGACATCAGCCAGCCAGAATCCTTCGATCTGCCAGTAAACAACTTCTAACTGTACCGAAGATCCGCACCGTTAAGAACGGCGGCAGATCATTTTCCAAAATTGCCCCTATGATATGGAACTCCCTGCCTCTACACCTTCGCATGGAAATCGAGCATAAGAAATTCCGCAGATCCCTCAAAACCTGGCTATTCTGAGCCTTTCCCCCCCAGACGGTTCCCCCCTCTCTTCATTCTCTTGGTTTCTGAGTACAAGCTAGCGCTATGAGACCTTAGGGTGATATATGCGCTTAACAAATACCAATACATAACAAAAATACCAATACATTCTCACTCAGTCACATTCAGTTACTCTCATTCGCACTTTCACTCACATTTACTTACTCTGACTCACTCAGTCTCACTGACTCACTCAATCTCACTGTGATTCGCTCATTCTCACCTAAAAGCATTGTTTACTTACTTTGCTGCCTTGCAGGTCGTGCTGGGACTGCTTCTTTCGGCTTTTAGTGCTTAAAACTGAAACCACAAACTTGCGCTGCCCCAGATTCAAGGTTTTAGTCTCTACTCTTTCATCCTAACTTTCCCAACTCTGTGTTGAGTTTGGAAAGGTCGATGTGACTGGCTGATTGGCGTGTAGTCACGGGCACTGCACTGCTTAAGCCTGCAGCGCCCGTGGCTAGCTTTAGCCGTGATGCTTTACCACTTCACAGATGGGGAGGTACTGAGGCTTGCCAAGGCACCGAGGCCGGGGTTGGGGGTTTCACCAGCCCTGAATAATCTCTGATGCCTGGTGCAGGTGCCTTTGTGGGCCTGTGCTAGCTATCAGACAGTGTTACCAGCTGTTTCAGGCTGTTGCTGGGTGGCATTTTCTTTATTATTTCAAAAGTAAATAATAGGATATTATTCACACTTGGTATAGTAAAAACAGACCAGAAAACAAAAGGGATGTAGCCCCGCAGCCCTAAAGGGAGACCCGCCACTGCTTTCTTGTGAAGTTTCGTGAAGTTTTGCAAAGTGAATCATCACAATGTTGCACAGGTCTACTTTCCAATGTAGTAGTATATGTTTTTTGCTGGTTAGTATTTAAGCTGTAACACAGTCAATGAGTACAATGAGAATACGTGTTTTTTTTGTGTAAATTTGCAATGAGCGTTCCTGAAAAGGTTTTTATATTGAAGCAAGCAGATTTTATGACAAGCTAGGTTTGGAATGTTGGCCCTTTTTGGCAAAGCATTGTGGGTCATGCAGCCTAATTTTCCACTAGTCTGTGACATCACCTGAAAGCTAATCGGAGAAGAGTGGGAGAGCAGAGGTCTGGCAAAAGAAACTGATGAGTAGTGTTTGCTTTGTGGCTTGTTAAGGCACCAGGAGAGATTTAGTTAAGTCTACCAGTATGGTGAAAGGTGAAGGTATAGTCAATGCTGATTACTAGGGTAAAACATATGGTCAGTCTAAAGAATGAGTTGAGGAGGTAGTGGGCAGCAATTGATAGACATATTTTCCTAACAAATTGACTAGCTTTTCTGTGAGACCAGATGTGATGTAGAAGGTTCCTTGGTATTCCTGTTACATTTTAAAATACAATCTTGTGCTGAAATGTGGAATTAGGTCAGTATGTGCAGTAGTGTCCCAATGCTCTTCCGATAGAGTGCCCAGATTTTTTAGATTCACACTTAGGACTTGCATGTGCTCCTCTCAGAAAATTCAGGCCATCCCTCCATGCATATTAGAACCATCAGCCGTCTTCAACTATTCCAACATGTATGGGGTCACAAGAGCCACATTGGTGCAGTGGCAGGAGCTTGCCTATGTCATCAGTTTCCCACCCCTTCATCCTCTATCCCGTGAAGCACATTTCACTGTACTTGCCTTAAAGGGCCAGTGCATGAAATACTGCCCATTGCTTTGTGAACCCTACATTAGCAACAGGAATTGAATGTACTGCCTTTAATCTCCCAGTCATGCATGTCATGAGGTGTGGAGTACAGGGTATGATGGAATGCAGACAGGAGAACTTTCTTTCTCCTGTCTGTATTGCACTTACTGCTGAGGCAGCTATGTGCTCGTAGGGGACTACTATTGGGGTGTGGAAGGTGGACTGGGCATCGACCTCAGCACGCCTTTGCGAGTGGGGTATGACCTGAGAAAAGCGCCCTATCACATGCCCCTGGCCGACCCATAGTGCAGAATTCACACTAGTGGCGTAAGCGTGTGCAGTGCAGTTTTGCTTATAGGCAAGTTCATTTCATTAACTAGTGCATTTAGCAATTGTGTGTGGATTTTGTTATTTTAATCTGCACTAGGCTTTATTAAATATGGCCTTTTGTGAATGAAGTCACATACTAAGTTTTTTGTTTCCCTCATCTGTGATTTAAATACAGCAGGCCCTAAAATGCTGTTCTGTACATTTAAGGTTGCATTGATCATCTTGGCTTTTATGTACACTCGAGCTTGTGTTTGCATACATATTCATGCACATGTTTTAAATGAATATGTAGAAGCAATGAATTCCAACAGTATTAACACTTAGGTGGTGCCTGTCCGAGGGAAGACTTCATTCCAAGGGTTATTTTTCTCAATTTTAATTTCAAAGAATCGCTATTTTGTTTGCAATTTTCGCTTTCAGATTTCATTTCTATTTGAAGTCGGACATTTACCAGCAACGGCCTGTTCGTATGGACAGAGGGCCATGCCCCCCATCTTTTTCCTGGCAAGAAGAGTGTCTGTGAGGCTGAACAAAGGATGCTTGTTTCCGGTCCAGGGGGGACCTGGCTTGGCAGTTCCGGCTGGACTTTTCCCATGAGGCACAGGGTCAAGACTGATTTCCATATGGCCAGGTCAAAACTGGGGTGGCATGGTGAGCAAATAAATGATGGATTTAACCCAGATCTCTTGACTGGGGGTGAATGTTTTGATCTGTTCTGCATTCCGTCCATCTATAGTATGTCTTTTGCCTTCTCCCCCTAAGTGCGCCGTGTATGCCCAGACATGGGTCCCGGCTCACTGTGCCACTGGATTCAAGCTATCCTGGCTGACGAGGGGTGAAGCCCCGAAACCGGTCCTAGGATGCTTGTGTCTGGTCCAGGGAGGACCTGGCTTGGCATTTCGGGCTGGACTGTTCCCATGAGGCACAGAGTCAAGACGGATTTTCATATGGCCAGGTCTAAATGGGGGTGGCATGGTGAGCAAAAGAATGATGGATTAAACCCAGATCTCTTGACTGGGGGTAAATGGTTTGATTTGTTCTGCATTCCGTCCATCTATTGTGTGTCTTTTGCCTTCTCACCCTAAGTGCACCGGGTATGCCCAGACGTGGGTCCCGGGCTCACTGTGCCACTGGATTCAAGCTATCCTGGCTGATGAGGGGGTGCAACCCCGAAACTGGTCCTAGGATGCTTGTTTCCGGTCCAGGGAGGATCTGGCTTGGCAGTTCGGGCTGGACTGTTACCATGAGGCACAGGGTCAAGACTGATTTGCATATGGTCAGGTCTAAACTCGGGTGGCATGGTGAGCAAAAGAATGATGGATTTAACCCAGAATTCTGGACTGGGTGTGAACGTTTTGATTTGTTCTGCATTCCGTTCATCAATTGTGTGTCTGCTGAACAAATGACAGCCTGACAGACACTCTTCTAGTTCAGGTCAGGCAGCCAGAACCTAGACATACGCTAAATGTGCATGCTCCTGGCTGCCTGAGCTGAACTTTGCCAGGCTGAGGATTTCACAGCCCTGTGGGCGTAACCTCCTTAGCCTGGCAAAGTGCCTCGAGGCCCTCCCACTCATGATGAGAGGGAGCATCACTGATTGCCTCGGAGCTGGGTGCTTCAGTTTTAAGCCCTGAAGTCCCCAAGGGCTGAGTGTTAATCAGTGACATCTCGTCACAGACTGGGGTGGGGTAAGCAGGCTCACTGACCCCATTCCACTCTGTGATGAGTGAGGGACTGCTGCCTTCCCTAGCAGTCCCAACCCTCCTGGGACCTCCAGGGCTTCCCTCTCTTCAGTGATGGTATTTAGTTTTTTTGTATGTTTGATGCATGCATGTATGTATGAATGTATGTGTTATTGTTAGTGAGTGTTGTGAATGGGTGTGTGTGTGCCTGTGTGTGAAAGCCTGGGTGTGAGTGAGTGTGCATGCGTGGCACCCCTCCCTGGTAAAATTACCAGTGACACTGGCGTTTATGGTTAAATAACTGTCATGTGCTATTTGTTTTATGAGTTTTACAGCAACCAAGGAGAGGCTGGCAAGCCCTGAACTGAATGATCAGATAGTGTTGTTGTTTTTAATTTTTGTGCTCCTTTTACGTGTTTTCTGGTAAAAACCCTTAACACGCACTACAATATACGCACACAGGAGCGTGAATCTGCTCAATGATCTATGTGAGGTCACATATAGCTGGATTGCATGTAGATAAAGGGGAATTTTGACATATTGTGCTGTGCAAAATTTTCAGTGTCTACATTTTTCTAAATAGAGCGACTGTTCCGATTCACTTATAACAAAGCTTAAGCTGGCATCAGACAGTCAGCTGTTTAAGTTTAATATGTCACTAATGCCTCAAATCAAGCATAAATCTCTCTGGCTGCAGCCACCCCTGCAGACTGTTTTCATCCAGCATAAAGAGAAAGGGGGTGGGCGTGGAGAGGGGGTTCCGATTCATATATGTGCTTGCTTAGAAAGGCTTTGAAGGTGAGCATGTAATAGGGAAACCCCATCAGAGGTGAGCGTGCCACTGAGAGCGGGATGCCTGGCTGTGGTTCAGATCGAGCTCCTTTTGTACTCTCGAGCCCACAACGAGCTGAACTACATCTTTACTACAAGAGCACAAATGGACACCTGGTGCATGGCCCCACAGTATCATACAGAAAAAGTACTTCCGGTGTCAGCAAAAGGAGCCATACAGTGCTTCCCGTCGAAGCTGAAATAGAAGCACAGTGCAATAAGCAAGAACCAAACAATTGGTAAAGATAATAGGTCTCCCTTTTTTCCTCTGATAAAAATGTCCTTATCGATTAACAGTGCTTCCCCGAAGGAGGGTATTTGGAAGAAGGGCAGATGCAGCAGGAGAGGGTGAAACAGGAAGCATTCAGTGTAGGAGGACAGTGCAGTGTCCTTACCATATAGCAGACAGACTGTGACCAGATGTAGTGGGCGTGCCAGGAAATAAAAAGGTGCAGTGGCAAGCACATTTCACCTTCATATTTCCAGTATTGTAGAGAAACTGTTTTCCAGCGCACTGTGTCTACAGTGAAGTCCCTGGCTCCCTTAAACAGAGCACAGGGTGTAGAGAGTGTGGCAGGTAGGGCAAATGGCGCAAATGGATTGTCTGATGACAATAACATAAAAAACGTTTCTGGTCAGCAAAGGCATAAAAAGCTGTGAAGAAACAGTTCACCTCGCCCTCCCAGCTGCATTTTTTAACCAAGGCTGAAGATTTGAGGACAATGTACTTTAACTTTTGTTTTTTCAGTGAATTTGTAAGGTTTCTTAAATCAAAAACACACACACGCACACACACACACATATATATATATATATATATATATACATATATATATATATATATATATATATATATATATATATATATATATATATATATATATATAAAAAAATTATGCTTTTTAATAATATTAGTGTGAAACTGTTTTGTACTTACCATTATAAAGACAAGCAAAATTATATTTTTGTAAACTATATTTTTGACCCAATATTTTTGTTACACAATAGTGTTGATTCCAATATTGTGTCAGTGATCCCTTTGCAGTGTTACATCTCGAAAATCAATTTAGGGATGATTTCACCTGTTCTACAAATAAATGCTCCTTCTCATACCTTTCACTCTTTTACTCCTACTACAGAACACCACATTTCAGAGGCACCAAGAGCATGGAGGGATAATAAATTAACTGGTTAACTTGCCAGATGCACAAATGTGTTCATAAAGTAAAGTCCACCTGCAGGTTTAACAACACCTCTATCATGCCTCAGCAGCCTGGCACTGCTCCCCTTGCCCTCCAGCCCCAAATCTTTATCCTGTAAAAACTAAGCAACCTCTTACCACCTTCACATCTAGCTCTACATACCAGCCTGGATGCCACCCACCATAGTACTTTCAGGAGAATATCTTACCTTTACACCACCCAAGATGTGCTGACAATATCTTATGAGGGGAAAGGATCCTGCAAGTTGTATACGTACAAAACAAAACTGACCTTTGCCAGGAATCCTAGATAAGTGAGTAATGACTGCTTAGCTCCTATAAAACAGTAAAGTGTTCATTGCAAAAAAGTGTGAATATTGCTAGTCCTCATAGTCGATATGATGCCATCCAACGACGTCTTCCAAGAAAGGCATTTAAATTAACATCTGCCTGTAGCATGTGGTGCAGTTCAAATGCCATATCCATATTTTTAAATCCAAGCTCTTGAGGTAGGCCTCGAATATAGAAGTAATGTTGGCACTGAGCATGTAACAGTACAATGGCAGCCCACAACACATAGCATAAAGACTGCATTGTCCTATGAGAGTAAGTAGATATAAAACACTTTTAAAAGAGACCAGAATTTTGTACGTTCTTAATTTATTATATTTAAAACAAATGTGGACGTCTAAGCAAGAGGCAGCGCTGTCTCACGCCGCACGCGGAGCTCATTTAGTACAGTTTTCCTTGAATTTTGAAACTTATAGTTGTGCAGCTATAATTATTAAAACAAAACAACAAGTACCAGAGTGCAAAGGATGATACTTCAATTTGGGTTTTTTACGAACTGGAAGAGAAAGTGGGAAGAAATACACATGCATCGACAGAGGCAACAAAAAAGAGAACATTACTTTAAGACTTACCAGTGCTATTAGAAATGCACCACCTTGTGCTAAAAACTGCAGAGAACCGAAGCAAAGTAATGGGTTATCTAAGCAACCCTCTCTCACCTGTATACAAATGGCATATGGAAGGGGACACAGTGATGGTTAAGGATGTTGATTAGTATGTGTACAATAACGTCCAGCTCAGAGGGCAAGATTAAGATGCATGGATTCCTAGAGGGTCGCCACACTACCTAGCATTTGTATAAGAAATGTTGAAGTAAAGGCCTACATTACTAACCAGTAGACCCTGTCAATTCCTATTGGATAAATATTAGGGAATTATTTAAAGTATTCCTAAAGAGGGTTTGCTACAGGAGCAGCTCGTGCAGGTAAGAGTGGTGGGGCCTGGTTAGGGGGGATTCGACAGACGACCACATGGGAAAATTAAATAAATAATTGATTTTCCCTCCTTGACGTTTGTCGAAATCACCCTACCCCCCACACCCGGCCCCACCGCTCCTACCTGCACGGGCCTCGGCTGGTTTGCTCATACACTGATTTAACCCTCATCAAAACATGCTGTTCTGCATGCACGAGGCAGCACAGTAGTGAAGCTTTTAAAAAATAAAAATAAACTCACTCGATGTAGTAATGTAACAAGAGAGGCATAACATGCAGAACATTCCAAGCAGTGCTTAATTTGTAAAAATATTACTGCTAAGTCCCTAGGTATTTCTCAGGAGTCCACTGCAGCTGGTACCACTCAAAGGTCCCCACAGTCCTGTCACTGCTGCTGAATGCCAGTGCAGCTTGCCTAGTAGCCTTCACACTCAAATGAGTGGGACATTTTTGACTATTCCATATGACCTCAAGCTGTAGGAATGGCCGAGAAGTGGTCATTTGTTCATTTGAAGAATTTGAAAGAATCTACATAGCACCAAGAGGGTTCAGATGTACTCCGGTAAATAGACTGCTTTCCCTAGTCACAGCTTGATATGAAGTGTGCGCTGCTATCTGGATAAAGAGTGGAGAGTGAAGGGAAGCCCTGACAGCTGGCCAATAGACTCAGAGCATGTTGAAGAAAGTAGCCCTGACACTGACTAGAACTTTTTAAAGGTGTATGTGCATATTGTGCACAAGCTAAATACAGCAGTGGTTAATTTGTTAAAAAACAAGTTCCGGGGCTCTCGTCAGGAGGCAGCTTGCTCCAGCCCATTTCTCTTGTTAGCACCACCTAAAACAGAACCAACTACTAACCATGAAAGTGGGGAGAGGATGTGGTGAAATGGCCAGAGCTGAGACTTAGGAGCTGGGGAACCACATTTGAGTCTCAGCGCCTGCTCAACATCCTCTGATTCTGGGCAAATCACTTAATCTCCCTGTGCCTACCATAAATGAATGTGTCCTTAAGTGGTGCTCATGAAAAGAGCCGGTGTTGATACTTAAGTGCTGGTGCTGAGCGCCTGAAGATCACCAGCTCAAATTAAGCACTGAAATACGTCACCTACAACGAAGAAAGCTAGTATATTAAGTGGGCGGACTAATTGCCCAATGCTGTATTCTGTGGTGAGTCGAAGCAAAATTTGAATAACACTTGAAGAAACAAAAGGATGTAGAGGGTTGACTGAAAGGCTCTGTGAAGGTATGCATATATGTATTTCCTATTTAAAAATGTTTTCAAAAACAAACATTCTTGGCTAACAAACGACCTATATATGAAGTAGGAACTGCCCTGACAGATTTATTGAAAAAATACAAGGACTGGTGAAAAGTACAGCATTAACAATTCAAAAGGCATTAACTGAGCTTTGAATACAATGAAGTGTTGCTGTGGCAAACAAGCATATATTGTGGGCGATGAAAAAAAGTGTTAGGATGAGACAAGATACAGAGTATTGAAGGGATAGTCTATGTACTTACATGCCACTCCGTAAGAAAGGAAAAATTGTGGCAGGAAAAAACGTCTGGGTTTGGTCTAGCCAATACTGAACCCACCTTGGAGGACACTGATGAACCAGGGTGGTCCGAAAAGGTTTACAGCCTGATTACAACAGTTGCATGACCCATGCCTCTTTGAAAAAAAAATAGTAACTTCTTTAGGATTATCTAAAATTAGAAATGTTCTATTTCCATAGCTTATCATTCTATCTTTGTTTATCTATAGCTGGTTCAAATGCAATTCTAGGCGTAGTTTTCTCTTACTATGTAACTGATGAGGTCAACCTTCCTGTTTACGATTGCAGGTGAAAGGAGACCTAAAACATGTCCTGATAGAGGATTCCTTTGACAGATGGCCTCTCAAAACCAAATATTCGTACTCCTGAGTCAGAACTGTAATGCAGAATTAAACCTGCATCACATTGAAATAGGCATTAGCTTCTGCTATTCTTTGTTCGAGAGGGGAAAGGAAGAAACACAGTTGTGAGAAATTGGGTTGTTGGTTGAGGGGGATGTGAGCCCTTCTCAAGCAAGAGTCACAATTTTTGTCAGTGTGGAGCACAAGAAGTCACTAAGGGTCCCATTACGATGGCGGTCGGACGAGCGTCCAACCGCCATTGTTGTGGGAACGTGACTGGCCGACAGGTAGTCGGTAGTCGGTGGTCCCGCCCACCAAATTACAAGCTGACCGCCGTGGTGGCAGTCAGAAATATGCCTCTTTGCATTGAGGCTTGTGCTGAGGCCCGGAAAAGGGCTGCAGCACAAGCCCCAATGCCAAAAAGCATGTTTGTAAACATCCCTGCACCATGTGGCAGGCCACAGGATGCAGGGATGTTCAGGGGGTCACCACAGGTGCCCCCCAGGGCCCATAGCGGATAACCATGGGAGACAGAGGCCCTGCTAGGGGGCCCAAAAAAGTTTTTTCACCAGCTTTTTCATGTCTGAAGAACCGACGTGAAATGGATGGCAGAAAGGTTGATCGTAATCCCCACGGCGATGCCTGACAAGGCGCCATCTCCACTGTGAGGAATGCTATCAGACCGATCGCTGGATTGGCTCCTTGAGCCTGTCAGAAACTGTTGGTCGTCCCGGGGGCAATGCGGTCTGACCGACAGCATCATAATGTGGCATTCTGACCGCGGTTATTGATATCGGTGGGACTGAGGGCACGTCGGTGTCGGTCCCACTGACATTGTAATTGGCCCCTTAGTTGCACTGTGCTTAACCTCTGGTAGTTTGGCACAAAAGCAGTGAGACTTAACTTAGAGGCAATGTGTAAAGAATTTATGCAGCACTTAAACAGTAATAAAGTGAAAGCACAACAAAAGAAAAATCCTGCACCGATTTAGAAAGATAGAGTACTTTTTAATAAATCATTTGTCACCAAAACAACAAAAATCCAATCAGTATAACTAGAGTTATGAACCCTTTAAAGTTTTAAGTGAAAAATAGCACCGAATGATGAAATTGTCACTCGTAGACATCTTGTTGCGCGAGACAGGGGCAAAGTCAAAAGTTATGGCCAACTTCGTTGGAGCATGGGTCAGATACATGAAGTGTATTGGGCCCAGCCTCCGCTTACCTTTAGACTTTGAAGAAATGTTGAAGGAAAATGTCTGAGAAGATAATATTCTTTGGAGCAAGGCAGCTGGAGGCGTCTGAGGAGGAGGTGTCGTCGGGGAGTCGCTGGACGGGTTCACTGTAAATATTTCTTTGTTCGGACTTAGTCTCTTTTTTCGAAGTCAAAGATCTGCAGAGTAACAAAGGTGCAGACTGTAGCAAATGAGGGCTCCATAAAGCCAGGTGCCCCCTGAACGAGAAGCCGCTGTAAAGGACCTGCTACTGTGGAGAACAATGTACCGTGAGCTACTGTGAAGTTAGGCCAACTGGCGATGCACTTTGGGCAGAATGGCAAGCAGGTAGGACCTGGTCTCCTCTCAGCACTCAGAACACATTTTGGCTGAAAATTGTTTAGGTTGAAAGTTTTGGATTTGGGCTATCTGGGCACCTACAGCACCACATCCAAGGGTTCAGGATTAGAGGGGCACCACATATGGGTCAGGACTCACACATGCTGGGTCCAGGTGGGGGTTCAAGATGGTTGCAGCCTTTTCTGTCTAAAAGGCTCTGATCAGGAGGCCAGCCAACTAGCCCTTGGAGTCACTCTGGAAGTTTTGGGTTCAAGCAGAAAATCAGGTCTCCAGCAGTAAGGTAGTCCTCTGAGAGCACATGGCAGACTTAAGGCAACAGGAGAGTCCTCTTGGTGCGGCACAGCAGTCCTCTGAAGTACATATCAGGCCATAGACAACATGGCAGTCCTCTAAGAGTCCTTCCCCAGGTCCAGACGTGAACTGAAGAGTGGGACTGAGGGTCCTATTTTTATATGTGGTTCCATCTTTGAAGTGGAAGATACTTCTGGAGATTTTCTCCCACAGAAATGTCTGTAATTTCCTGCCTCCCTGCCCTGGTCCCAGGCTGTCTCAATTCACAATGGTCTGTTTAGGGCCTACTTTAGTGGTGACTTATGTGCTACAAAAGGGAGTTATAGGCCTGGCAAGAGTTTATTTTCCCAGGTCAAATTGGCATTTTAAAACTGAATGCAGGCTGCAATGGCTGACTGAGACATCTTTTAAAGGGCTACTTAAATGGGTGGCACAATAAGTGCTGCAGGCCCACTAGCAGAGTTTAATTTATCAGCCCTGGGTATATGACAGACAACTTTACTAAGGACTTATAAGTAAATTAAATATGCCAATTAAGTGTAAGCCAACTTTACCAAGTTTTAAGGAGTGAGCATAAGCACTTTAGCACTGGCGAGCAATGGTAAAATGCACAAGTCCTAAGGCCAACAAAAATGAATTCAGAAAAAAAGGAGGGGAGAAGGCGAAACATTTGGGGGAAGACCACCCTAAGGCTAACAGGTCTTTTAACAGGCACATTGCATGTTAAGGTTGCAGTGAAGATAGACCCAGTTCTACCACATAAACCCTGTAAAGCTACACCATTTTCTTTATTGGAAAATACATTTTACAATCATTTATTTGCCTCACCGGTGCCCCTGTTAGTTTGGTTAATTTCAAGAAGACTCCAGATTTGGCATGCCTAGTGACATACAGTGACATATAACAAAGGTAGTTAGTGGTATGTACAGTTGTAAACCTTTAGCTCTTTTAAGTATGCTAACATGGTTTGTGAATTGACAAAACATCCAAAATGGGAATGCAGTGGAAATAATCAGGGAATAGTCATATAAACTAGTACAAATAGAATAGATACTGCCCTCTTGGCACTTTTACTAATAGAGAAGTTGGACATTTCAAGGCCAATTCCCAATGGTAATTAACAGTATGTAAAGGAGCACTCCTGTGGTACTACTTACCCTACTCATAAATGCTTTCCTGAATCAGACCCATAGGGCACTCCAAATAAAATGAGGTAGAATTTACTTATGATTTAAGGTCAGTGAGCTCCCCTTAGCAAGACAATTTCCATATTTTCAATTAGGCTTTGCAAAAACTGAGATTTCCAGAGTAAGACAATTCTAATCCCTTGTGCTGTCACTAGAAACTTAAGCAATTATCCAACCAGTCATTTGTTAGCTTGAGTCAATTTCAAAGCTCTAGTCACAGACCTTTTCTAAAAGACATGATACAAATCTTTTTAATGCTCAAAGGACTGTTTCTCAAAATACTATCAATTAAACACGTTGGAAGTCAAGTCGTTATGATGGTTGTGATTAGTTTTCATAAAGCACTCGGCTGCCCCATCTGGGCCATATTAAGGCTGAGGAATCCACTGGATAACAAAGGACTAGGAGGAGCATGGAGTAGAAGAGGGGTGCACTAGCACTGAAACAGCACGCTTTTCAGTTGGTTTCTAGAAAGAATGTCAAAGGGGCACAGGTGAATAGACAAGGGCAGACTTTTCAGAGTTTTGAGACCTTATATTGGAAAAGCACCTAAAATGCCTAGATAGTCTGATACTCAGATCTCGAGCAAGATGAAGCTCAAAAGAGTGAAGAATGAGAATAATGAGGTACGCTTGAATGTGCTAGTTAAGGTAAAGGGGCTCTTTGGTTTGGAGGGTTCTACAAGAGATACATAGGACTTTGAAAATAATGTGCTTGACACAGGCAGCTAATGTAGGTCCCTGAGTTGACCTACAATGGACTGTGTACGAGAAATATTGAACAAGAGCCATGCAGGTTACCTGTAGTCGTTGTAGAAGATATTTCAAGTGACCAATGCAAAGGGAGTTGCCATAATCTAGTATTCGTGTAATTAACACTTGAATGATGGATACATGTGTGTTAGTAGGTAACAAGTTGAGGATGTTTCTGAGCTCTCAAAGTATGCTGAAGCATGTTGCAGCCACCTTTGATATGTGGCAATTTGGGGATAAGTTAGAGTCTCCACAGATGCCAAGAACTTTTGCAGAGGATTTGGGGGCCGGTGGTATCCCAAACCAATTAGTCCACAGACTAGGAAGACGATAAGGCAAGTTGGGTTCCAGTGACCAAGACCTCAATTTTGTTTCAGTTGAGCTTGAGGAAATTAGCATCTGTCCATTTACTGACTGCTGACATACAGCCCTGGAACTGAGTGGAAGCAGAAGAGGAGGTGCCATATACTGTCACAAGCTGCATGCCATCTGAACAAGAAAATATGGAGCTTTTGGAACATTGTCCTAAGAACAGTATTTCGTAGTTCTAGAAAGATGTTATTTTGTCTGACTCTCTGGTGTTGTCTTGACCTGGGTGTTGGTGTACATAAAGGCTATTGACACTGTTTAGGTATGTTTTTGTTTTTATATTTGTATGTCTACACTGGGTTATCTACCTCAATCACATGTACTATACTGTCTGGCCCCTACACACCAGTGGTGTAACTGGTTTATATTAAATTAAGTGATCTTTTTGACAAGGAATCTTGTTTCACATTAGTTCAGGTTGTTATCTTTCTCCCCATATTTCGTCTGTCTTTTGAGTACATGTTCTCTATTTAAATATGAGTGTTATTGTTAGTATCTTGAGCCGATTTTCTGTTTCAGATTTTTTAGTCTTCTCTCAGCTGTTCACCACCTCCTTCCTATTTTCTTTCATTCATATTCTGTTGCTTAGCGCCCTGAAGAAGGTGGTACTGCATTTGGTTTTGCACTGAAATGCGTGTCAGCACCAATTGAAACTGAATGTGAACCAGAAGACCATACTATCAACGTATTAAATTGAAGGGGTCTCTCATGACGATCCTAAATATAAAGACCTATTAATGTCATTTTTGTAGAAAATTGTATATTCTAAAGTTGATGTGATTGAAATATGCTTAATATACACTAAGGGCCTAATTATGACAATGGCTGTCCATCGGACCGCCATGGTCGTGGTGGCAGTCCACAAACCGTATAATGAGTACGGTGGTTGGACCGCCACTGGACCGCTGCAACCGCCGTGACCCTTGATCCCGCGGCGGTGGCCCAGCGGTCTGAGGCTGCAATATACTGGTTGTTTTTCTATATTAGGAAACTTTATTGTATGTCAAAAAATGTCATATGTAGGTTCTAAGTTCACTTGGGACACAGAGCACTTTCTTTATTATCACAAACAGAAAATAAATCAACGGCGGACCACCGGTACCGCACCTCACACCTGTTCCGTCGTAATGATGGGCCGTGCAAACAACCCCAAACGCCAGCCGTTAAGTGGCGTAACTGTGCTCCAGATCCAGTTCCTACTATTTTTTCAAGATGGAGGGGATGCACAGCTAAATGAAGTCCAACCGACAGATCATGAGTTTATAAAAATTCCTTTATTTTAAATATAACAGCCTTATCAAACACATAGACTCCAGCCAACGCGTTTCATTCCCTAACTGGGAACTTCATCAGGGCAAAAAAGTAGTAGTGAGCTCAGTGTACTCACACCATGTTCATAGACTCATAAAAGATGCATCCACTGACACGTGTCTCAAAGTCAGCTAAATGCTCCTAGTCATATATGACTCTGGAATGTAGCGGAAAGTTTTCCTTATTTGATTGGACACGTCAGTTCTAAGTCAGATACTATTATGAATCGGCAGTTCTATCTCTGAAGTCGCTAGGTTCCCCTCAATACCGATCATATTTCGAAAGTCCAATATTGACAATGATATGTGATATCCAGCCAAGATGTATGTATATGCCACAATAAGCTGGCTCACAAGGTGTATTGCACCGTAAGCACGACGTATCAAAGATGAAAAAACCGAATTTTCAAGCCCGTAGTTATCTCCTGTAGCTAAAGAAACGCGTTGGCTGGAGTCTATGTGTTTGATAAGGCTGTTATATTTAAAATAAAGGAATTTTTATAAACTCATGATCTGTCGGTTGGACTTCATTTAGCTGTGCATCCCCTCCACTTTCTTTATTATCTTCTTTATTAACTTCATAATACAGTTGCAATACCTGCATAAACAGCAATGCACATAAATTCTTTGTTGTGTCTTATTCTTTTTTTCTTTTCGACATATCTTTACCCATGATCAATGCCATTGTGCTTAACAATTATTAAATATCCAATACATTGTCCGCAGGAACCACTGTTCCTTGATATATAATAGATACCCTGGTTCCTTGTGAGTAGGGTGACTCTTGTTTCCTTGAGCATGGCAGTGCCTCAGCGGCACCGCCAAGCATATTACGAGTTTCCTCACTGCTCTCATTTTCATGGCAGGCATTTTCATGGCGGTGGACCTGCCATTAAAAGGGTGTTGGTGAGGAAACTCAGGGGGCCATAATAGGGCCCCATGTCGCCTCTGTGCATTGGGGTGCATACAGGGGGACACAAGTAATGCCCCCTTGTATTTTTGCACCTCCTGTTCCTGCACAGAAAGAAATGCACAATATTGTTCCTTTCTTCCTGTAGGGACGGGCTGGGGGAGTCTCACGGTGGTGCATCCCTAAGGCACACCTATGTGTCTTAGATACGCACCGCCGTGGGACCTCCGGAGCAGGAACGTGCAACCTGGATTCCAGTCAGAATCCGTTGGGTGGTCTGACTACAGGTTTGGCACTCTTGCAGTGGGGCGCAGGCGTGGCGGCCCACTGCAAGACCTCCAAACTCGAAATCAGGCCCTAAGTCATAGTACACTGTATTTGCATTATAACAAAAAATATTTTGTCACATCAGGATTTATATTTGAGTGCATATATTCTGTACTGTGGTCTTGTCTGGTGTTTTGTATCTAAAATGTTTTAATGGTGGTTTTGTTGTTTGAGGTTGAATAAATGAAGTATGAATGGGATATGTATTGAGGGTATGTATAGTGTTTTAGTATGAGTGAGGTGTCAGGTTGAACATCTTTGAGAAAGAATATCTGCATTCAATATATTGCACATGTTTTGCTTTGTTAAACTAATGCTTTTTGTATGAATATGTTCATTCTAAAGATAGTGTTATAAGGTGAAAGGGCTTTAACGTAAAGTATGAAATCTATCAGATAAAAAAGGAGAACCATTTTAAAGCGGAAATACAGATCCCTAACTCATAAAGACGATTGATCAGATTAGAGTGTGAAATGGTAACAAACAAAACTGATAAATCGTGGATTACAAGATGGTAGTACCACCCAGATCCAGGAAAGCACAAAGATGTTTAGTTCCAGCTAAAAGGTCGCTTTCTAAACTGTGTTGTGGCCTAAATCCAGATTTTGATGGACCCAGGAGCGAGTATTCTTCAAGATAATGATGGAGCAAGGTTTCATAAATGAAACTTGCTTGTATTCCATCCTCCTCACAGTATTAATTTATTAAACTTGTATTGTTAATACTATCCTTTGCATTCACGACACAAAAGAAAAAGATGCTTGCCTATGTGTTTTACTAATGAATAACGCTTGTTTGTAATTCAAAATGGCCGCTATGCACGGGAAACTATCTGCGCATGTCTCAACCATATCACATGGTGTGACGTCTTTCTTTGCTTGGTGGGAAACTTCTGCTTCTGCGCAGTGTGCATTAAAATGGCTGCTTGATGTTTTCACATGCTTCAGCTTGCTCTCATGTCATTACTAAATTGTCGTTTCCTAACGCTACTAACGCGGGTTAGAATATATAATTTAAATGGGAAATAGAATAGAAATAGTGGGTATACAGTGAAACATTTTATTTGTGATTCTAATATTTTCTTCTTGCACTTTTATTAGTTCGTAAACTTGGGCCTGGGTTGGTGACCTGAAACTCGAGAGGCAAATGGTTCTGCGCATGTGTCTTGTGTGCCTGCCAAATGAAGTCAACCTGGACGAAGTCCAAGGTCGTAACCTGATGGTCGAAGATGTTGTACTAGTGCTTTCCTGTCACACATTGATACAATGTCTATGAAAATTGGTTTACATTTGTCATGAGACGGGTGGGAAATAAAGCGAATGTATTAATTTGAAGGGGTGGGAACGTAAAGACAATAGGCTTTACAATTTAGGCCAAATCAACATGGTGCGAGAATCCACCTCCTGTCCCTGTCCAATCAGAAGTAGTGGCCCCATATTTTAGCAACATTAAGGGGAGGTACATGGGCGTAGAAGGGTATAACAGATATAGAATTAGCTAATTAGCTAGAGCTGACTCTCAGAACACACAGAAGAGCCCCAGACTGCCAAGCTGATCGGTTGTTGACTGAATCCCTGTCCAGAAGAGGTCCTGAGGAGGGGGCGGCGGAGTCCATTAGAAGGAAGGCACGGGAGAATCGAGAGAAGTCGAGTATCAGAGAGGGGAACGACGCAGGCGTCGTTGTAGAGAGATCACCAGTCCGGCCCTGATCCTGGAAGAAGTCTTTGCTCTTCATCCTTCCTGGGTCCTATTCTTTCAACTCCTTGGCTAAGGGGTTTGGTTCTCGCACTTAGGTAAATATAATGCAACCTTTAGTTGCGCTGCTGTCTCTATCTTCTCCTCTTCTTTAAACACCGTCATTGATTAGCAATAATCATTTTTATGCTTAATCTTGGGTATTGCGATTAAGTACCATGTGGCTCTGTATTTTACTCTGCTAAATCTTTAGATAAACATTTTAAAACTTCCTGACTCAGTGGTTATTTCAGGATTTTGTATTATAATGAATGTCACTCATTTTAAATTTCCCAATTAGCAAAGGATTCATTGGTAAGTCATTACTCTTCAATCAGAAGGTAATTGGTAGCAGGGATTTTGATAGAGAGTAACAACTGATAAACCCAGCGTAAGTATTAGCGTAGTGTGAATGTATGGGCCCAAGTGAGTATCTGGTGTATGAATGTTGTTTGCTGATATCGCGCTGGATCAGTTTTCTGGTAATCAGAGGATGGTTACTCTTTGTTAATTGGGTGATGAGAATTTTTATTTGTATTTTTATGAACTAACATCCGTGTATTCAAAGTTTTGTTTTATGTTGTCTAGAATCCCCGGGGTAAAAGGAATAGCGGATGGTAAGTGGAAGCCATACTGCAGTGAGGTTATCTGCCAGGCAGAAATATTACTGAAAAGTTAAGCACGACTTTCAGTACTCGTTAGGGACTCTATGCGTGTGAGTAATAGCAAAAAGAGTACGCTGGTAAAAATTTGATGTTATATCACCTAGAAAGGGTAACATTGGAGAAGTAACAGGTACTTCTGGAGCTTGTGTGAAGAGTAGACGGAAGTGTTTTACTCGTAGTGTATGTTTAGTAAACGGAAAGGTTTTACTAAGGGTGAGAGAAAAACTATCTTTCCTATTTTAGAGAAACTGGCACGATAGCGAATGTTTTATGTTGTTACTGAAATTTAATTAAGATTTATAGAGAAAATAAGTTTGCGTACAATTTTTGTAAAGGGAGGGTCAGTTGCCGGAGAGGGAGCTGACGTCACAAAACGCCGTGCTGAGATTGGTTGAATCAGCGGGTGTGGAAAAAACCCTTGTAAAGGAGGGGTCAGTAGTCAGGAGTAGTACTGACGTCACAGGTGCCGTGATGGGTTTGGTTAAACCAGCAACGACAGAAAAGAGCAGATTGTAAAGGAGGGGTTGACAGATAAACGTCACCAAAAGGCCGCGCAAGGATTGGTTCAGAAATAAAAGTTAGCAGAGACTTGATTGGTGGATATTTAGAAGCTAAAATCTTAGTGGATAAAGATTGCATGTTAAAACGCGATCCGACTTTAACAGGAACTCGTCCGGATAGGAGATTCCTAGGTTTTGCAGAATATAATTTTGTACACCGAAGATTAGATAGAATGTACGGAGAGAAGAGAAAAATGTCCTTTCTGCAAAAGATTAAGAACTATTTTAAAAAGGATAAACCACTCAAAACTAGAGAAGGAATTATTATTCCACCAGGTAAAACGCCCGCTTCATTCATGATGATGGAGAGAGGTTATCATACTTGTGTATGGATGGAGAATTGGATAGAGTATACCAAAAATGATGGAATATTAGCATTTCCCGAGAATGGTACCTTCAATGGAAGGATTCTTCAAAACTTGAGATTGAGGATGAATGACTTAGAACCCAGACCTAGATTAACTCAGTACGAAGCTCTAGAAGAATGGGAAACCGAGGCATTTGAGCGGGATAGATCTAGAAGTAATAGGAGTTATCCAGGATTTTTTCCCAGATATCTACGTGAGTCTAGGGACGGTCAGATGAAACAATGGAGAAGGGCAATGATTACAGAAGGATTATATCCATTGTTTTCAGCAGAGGAGAAATTAGGAAGTAAGTGCACAGAAAAGACAAAACATTTAATGAGAAATGAGGAGTCTGAAGACGAATTTATGGAGGAAATGTTAAGAAATCCCCCACCATATCAGGAAGGAACAAGTGGATGCACCCCAAGTGCACCACCAAAAACTCCATTAGTGCCACAGGTAATGCATGAATTCACCCCGAGTAGAATACTTCATGACAAAGAAAAAGAAGCCCTAGAAAAGACCAGAGCAGAATTAATACAGAAAATAACTCAGATAAAAGTACATCCTGATTCGTTGACCATACCAGTAACAATTGATCCAGTAGTTCCATTATATGGTACTCAGGGAAGCTGTCCTCTACCGGTACTTACACCTACTGCTGTGAATAATCCAAAACCTGAAGCTCCAGTTATAATTGAGGATCAATTTAGTGACTGTGAATCCACAATATCACTCATGGACTTGCCTATTCGAGGTTCTGTAAATAGTACTCCAAGGAAAGATGTACCTGGAGGTTCAAAAGATGTAAGTTTAATAACTTCATCGGGAGCAAAAAGTGCTACCATAGTAACACCTGAAGATCTAGAAAGATGGGTGCAAGGGTCAGTTAAACAGTGCACACCTCCGAAAATAATGGACATTCATAAATTGAAAGTCGAATTAGAAGAAATAATAGCAGGAAATGTAGGACTAGAACGCTTAAATACCTATGATGAAGAAGAATTATTGTTCCTATGCAGGAGTATCACCAGAAATGTAAGGTTATTTCATGAAAAATTATCCAATTTAGCACTACAGATGGGAATAGAAATAGGGAGATCAAAGGTACTACAGAAACCCTATAGAGCAGAATTTTCAGACAAAGATTTAGAAAATATGAATGCCTCTGGAAGAAGATTACAAATAAGAGAATTAATGTTAGTTTTGCAAAAATGGGGAGACCTAGATAAATGGAAAACTAGGTGGGCCAAGAAAAAAGAAGAAGCACGAACAAGTAGAACAGCATCAGAATATGTGATGAAGGAAACAGGGAAAGCAGATCAAATGTATCCCATGCGAGAAGTTGCGGAAGGAGGATATGTACATGTCCCATGGAGCAGACAGGATATTTTATCTTTTACGAATGATTTTCCAAAATTGAGAGAAAAACCAATTGAATGGTACAAGCAGGTTGACAGGTTTGTGAAGGTGTCAAAAGTATTGTTGAAGGATTTGGATGGTTTGTTTGACATAGTGGTACCTGCCGATTTGTGGACAGATTGTAAAATTACAGTTGATTGGCCTAGTGATGAATATCCTAGAGATCCGAAGACAGGTGCCCCGTCAAATGATGTAATGAAAAAGTATCACCAAGTGATAACTTACCTGAAAGGGAAAATACCACCGAAAGAAACAGATTGGGTAAAAATAGATCGAACTACCCAAGAAGCTAATGAATCAGTACATTCTTACTATGAGCGTCTATTGCAGGTATTTAAACAGTATAGTGGATTTGAGGACATTGGAGACAAAAACATGAGTCAGTTTGTGTATCGATTTGTTTATGGTTTAAAGCCAGAAATTTGTCAGATGATTAAACAGCATATGCTGTGTTGGCAGGGAAAGCCCATAGATGAGATTCTGAAGTATGCAAAATATTGTGGAGACGATATTGAGGATAGACACAAGAAATTGCAGGAAAAAGTGATGTGGGCTCAGGTGAAAATGGCTGAGAAACAGGGAATTAATTTGGAAAATCCCAGTGAAAATCCAGGAAAAGATTCTGGAACGAATGGTGATGCTGGGAATGGTGGAAAGTTTAGAGGACGAATGAGTAGAGAAGAAGCTAAAAAGAAATTTCCTTGTCATGGATGCGGAAAATTGGGGCATTGGAAGGATGAATGTAAAAAGATTCGGAATAATAATGGCCCAAATCAAAATTTAAATCCACAGACGCAGAATGACTCACAGCAGGGTGCAAATCCTCAGAGTCAGTTGCCACCTGCACCTATTCAGGGTAATGTAAGCAGAGCAAAGCATGGTACAGACATCGGATATCCAGGAGGAAGTGGTAAGAATGATTATATGACATCACAATTTCTTTTGCAGGACGATTTCTGTCAATACAGTCCATGACGGTCCCTAGGAGAGGGGAAGAAGGAGTGCATACTTGGCGCATCCTTACAGGTAGATCAGTCAGGTCCATATGTTGAAGGGAATGTGAAAGGTAATAATATTACTTTCCTACTGTGAGAACAGCAGACATTCCAGACCTTCCTCTCTCTGGTGAAAATATCCAAGTAGTTGGGGTAGCTAATCAGTGGATTAGAACACCTCTTACCGAACCCATGGAAGTTAAAATCGGAAATTTCAGAGGAATGCATCAATTTGTAGTATGCGATTCCAGTCCAGTAAACTTGTTAGGTAGGGATTTATTGTGCAAAATGAATTGTACCATTTTCTGCACACCGGATGGTGTGGCAGTTCAGACACCAGATGAAGACCATGTATATAAATTTATGATTGCAAAACAAGGTACAGAAGTGGATGAAATGTTTTCGTTAATAACAAAAGATGAGTTGCCAGAAGAATTAAAAGATACAGTAAACCCCATAGTATGGGATTTCACCGGAAAGGAAGTAGGACTTATGGCTAAAATAGATCCAGTTAAAATTACTGTAAAGGAAGGTGCAATTTTCCCAAATACCAGACAGTACAAAATGAGTGCAGAAGTAAAAGCAGGAGTCATTGAAGAAATAAATCGAATGGTAGAACAAAACATACTAAAAGAAGTAATGAGTAGCCCATGTAATTCACCAATAATGGGATTAAAGAAACCTAGTGGAAAATATAGGATTGTTCAGGACCTGAGGAAAATAAATAAGATTGTAGAACCATGTTGTCCCATAGTACCAAATCCTGCAGTAATTTTATACCAGATCCCGTGGAGTGCAGGATGGTTCACAGTAATTGATTTGTGTCAAGCATTCTTTTCCATACCATTGCATCCAGACAGCCAGTATCTTTTCTCATTTAAATTTGAAAACAAGGTTTATGTGTGGAATCGTGTTCCTCAGGGGTACACAGAAAGTCCTTCTATTTTCAACCAGATACTGAAAAAGTGCCTTGAAAAACTAGTGATGCCAGGAAGCTCAGTCTTAGTCCAATATATCGACGACTTATTGGTGGCATCGAACACCAGAGAGGACTGTGTTGTTGATTCCATAGCATTATTAAATCTTTTGGCAGAAGAAGGGCATAAGGTCTCACCTGAAAAATTGCAATTCTGTACAACAGCTGTTAAGTATCTGGGACACCAAATTGAGAGAGGAAAAAGAAGAGTAACAACTGAAAGAGTAGCTTTAATAAAGAAAATGCAAATGCCTGTAACACAAAGACAAGTGAGAATGTTCCTAGGAATAGTAGGTTACTGTCGACAATGGACACCATGATTTTCCATGTTAGCTAAGCCCTTAATTAACATGACGAAGAAGAAAGCAAAGGACCCTGTGGAGTGGGAGGATGAAAGTGTAGAAGCTTTTGTAAAATTGAGAAATGCCCTATGTTCAGCACCTGCCTTAGGCATGCCTGATTAAAAGAGAGAATTTGCATTGTTCTGTCATGAGAGAGAAAATTGTGCATTTTCTGTCTTAACTCAGAGACATGGATTCGAAAGACGTCCTATAGAATATTTTTCTGCTACATTGGACCCAGTAGCAGCCGCATTGCCAGGATGCCTAAAAGCAGTGGCGGCTACTTGTTTGAGCATTGAACAAAGTGAGTCAATTGTGATGGGACACCCTGTAAAAGTGTATGTTCCACATGCAGTTGTCATTCTGTTGACAAGAACCCGAACTCAGCATCTTACTCCTAGTAGGCTGACTAAATATGAAAGAAAAATAATGGGTGCTGAAAATGTGAACATGGTAAGGTGTACTATAATAAATCCAGCAACCTTACTACCAGACCCAAGTCATGAGAGGATTAAAGATGATGAAGACGATGAACATGATTGTATACAAATCACAGAATTATGCACAAAACCACGCCCAGATATAGAGGAACAGCCTCTTAAAAAGCCAGACAGGGAGCTATTTGTTGATGGTTCATGTCAAAGACATGAAGATGGTAAACTAACTGCTGCCTATGCGGTATGTGAGTTAACTGGAATAGTTGAAGCATCCTATTTACCAGGAGTCAAATCTGCACAAGTAGCTGAATTGATTGCGTTGATAAAAGCTTGCAAAATTGGGAGGAATCAGAGAGTGACCATATTTACAGATAGCCAATATGGTTACGGGGTTGTGCACGATTTTGGCCAACTATGGATGCAGAGGGATTTCATGACTTCTTCAGGATCCCCCATTAAAAATGGACAATTTGTAAGGGAATTGCTAGAAGCAATACAATCACCAAAAGAATTGGCTGTGGTGAAATGTGCCGCACACCAGTCAGGAGATGACTGGGTGGTAGTCGGCAACAGATATGCAGATCTGGTGGCTCAACATTGTGCCAAAACCAGAATGTCAGTCAATAAGAGGGTGGAAAGAATGGGAATCAGCTGCCAACTTATGCTGTATATGCCACCTGAAACTTGGAATGAGGTGAAGAAATTGCAAGATGAGGTTGATGAAAGTGAGAAGAATTTGTGGATCAAAGTGGGTTGTTCGCAAAGAGGAGATGATGAAGTGTGGATCAGTGCTGATGGCAGACCAGTCATGCCAGACTGTTTACTCTCACAAATGGCTAGAATGCATCATGGAGACACACACATAGGGAGAGATGCAATGATTAGGCTGTTCAGACAAAATTGGTACAATCCCAAATTCAGGGCTGTTGCAGAGAGTCTTTGCCAGAGATGTCTAACTTGCCAGATGCATAATCCGGGGAGGAAGACAGTAATTGGATTTGGAAAAATTGGAAAGGCAGAGGTTCCATTTATGAGACTTCAGTTTGATTTCATACAGTTACCACCATGTAGAGGGCTGAAATATGTACTAGTCATAGTGTGTCTGTTTTCAAAGTGGGTGGAGGCTTACCCTACTAGGAGAAATGACAGCATTACAGTTGCAAAACTGTTGCTACGAGAGCTCATTCCTAGGTTTGGTTTTCCAGTAACTTTGGAATCATATAGAGGAAAACATTTTAACAGTGAAGTGATTCAAATAATCTGTGAAGCATTTCAAATCAAACAGAAACTGCACTGTGCATATCGTCCAGAAGCTTCTGGAGTGGTTGAACAATTGAATGGCACTATAAAGTCAAGACTGGGAAAAATGTGTGCATCAACATCATTAGAGTGGCCAGATGCATTACCACTTGTTCTAATGGGACTCAGAAGTATACCTGACAGAAACACAGGATTGAGCCCCCACGAAATAATGATGGGAAGAGCAATGAGACAAACACATGTTCCCACAAACAAACTGGTGAATATATCTGATGATATGGTTCTGGACTATTGCAAAGGATTGGCTGACCTAGTGCGTTCTGTCTCTCATCAGGTTGGCGAAGACGCAGTTTCCAGGCAGCAAGAACATGATCTGAATCCTGGTAACTGGGTGGTAGTGAAGAATCACACCAGAGAAACGTGTCTATCACCTAGATGGGGCAGACCGTGTCAAGTCATACTGACAACGAAGACAGCAGTGAAGTGTGCCGGATTTCCTAATTGGATCCATGTAAGTCACACCAAGAGAGTACCAGATCCCGAGGAAGAGAATCCTCAGACAGCGCCGATCACTGAAAAGGCTGAAGGTTGCCCAGCTGTAGGATCTCAAGTTCGAGATTCCAGAGAAGCTGAAGAAGAACAACCGAGCACAAGTCAGGATTGGATACCAGTGGTAGAAGTTCCTGAAGAATACCACAGAACAAGAAGTCAAGTGAAATTGAAAGAAATTGAAGAAGATCAGATAGGTGAAGAAGAAGCAGTTCAGGAACAAGAAGAAAAGACATTAAGAAATCCTGAACAAGGTCAGATAGGGAAAGAAAACTGGACTCAAAACAGTGAAGACCTAATAGACTTTGATCAGGGACAGAGAGGTCTAGAAGAATCCGGTCAGGCTGCAGAAGTTCACAGTGCAATAAGCCCTGATCAGAACAAGTTAGATCAAGAAGAGTGCACAGAAGAAGAAAAGGTTGAAAATCATGAACTTGAAGAAATAAACAAAGAACAAGGTCAGTTATTGGAAACTCACAGCGGAGCTGTTACAGAGAAACCAATCAGACCTGAAAAAGACAAAACAGAAGAAAAAGTGATCAAAGAAAACAAAGCAGTACTAAGCAGTGAAATTAACGAGATCTCTAAAGACGAAAACAAAGAAACAGTGCCAACAAAGAAAACAAGAAAAGGAGATCATTGGCCAAGTGTCATTAAAAGAGTAAAGTACCACATAACAACCAGAAGTGAAGATCCAGATCAAGTGAATGAAGTAACAAGTCAAACTGAACAAAAAATAAAACTGTGAAAAGAAGAAGCAAAAGACTGAAACTTGTGAATAACAAATTCAAGGGTCCTGACTGGACTTACATCATCCTTGAAGATTTTGAAAGCTCAGAGTCAAGTGACAGTGGTGGCGAAGGAACAAGTGCAGAATTGACATACGAAGAAGAAACAAGACCACCCTGACTAAGCAAAAGAATAAGCTAAAGAAAAGAAGAAAAGATAAGAAGAGCAATCTTCCTTGTCGAAAAATGCCTGACGATAGAGTTACTGGGAGACCAAAACAGAAATGTTGTAGAAGATGCTGTGCAATATGCATATGTAGTCTAGTAATGGTGCTTATAGTATGGTTAGTCCTGATTGTAGCAGTTCCTTACCTTATGATAGTCGATAAAACGATTAATAATGAAACTAAAGGGAGGACAGCAAACATGAAGGGCAATAGAGTAGAACTAATGGCAGAAAGTGAACCAGAAATTCATCATGAAGTAGCTGACAACAACACTAGTTTAAACGTTTTCACAAAGTTATTGTTTCAATATGTAGACACCATGGAAGTTAGTAATTGTTACGTCTGTATGAAGTTACCCGAATCAGTAGCAGAAGGATTAACATACCATCACTTACCACTGACATATGGCATATCATGTAGTGTTTTGTCTAGTTTATTTTATAGAACAGGGAGACTTCAGTATTATTATTCAAACTTAGATGTGATATTTTCTGAGGTTCCGATTCGCAAGAGTATGAACCCAATGCTTAGTAGTCAAGACGCACAGTTTATGGGAGAATTTTTCTTAACCATGAAATCAATAGACATAACACATGCACATAGACACAATCTAACATGTTCTTTACTTGAAGAAGAAAAGATATTTTTGAATTTAGTAGAAAATAGAAGACAAGATTTTCAAAAGAAAGCTTCTGAGCATAAGGCTCATTTACCACCTTGGGCTGAGAAAGAAGGTAGTTACACACCTGGCAAGGCTCAAGCTGCTATGGCTCTGGATTTCGTAAAGACAGGGAAAATTTGTCTTCATAGGTTAAAGACTGATTATAACAATGTTTTCATCGGTACCAGTGAATGTGAACACAATTTTTTAATTCTTGGAGGTTGGGGACTCAAAGGAGGAACAGATTCAGTTTTTCCTGGAATATATTATATGCGTGGGAATAAGGCTTACTTTAGGCTTCCTGCACGGTGGTATGGAAGTTGTTATTTTGGAATAGTATTTCCAAAGATATACCACGTAAAAAGAAACACTGAGAGCAATGAAAACAATAGTGAATTAATACGTAGTAAAAGAGCTAGTTTTTCAGAAATTGTAGGTGATATATTTGGTGCATTGATACCTTCAGTGGGAATAATTCTGAACTCAAGGAAAATATGTAAATTGTCTACCGTAGTTGATCGTTTATCAACGGATACTGCTGAAGTATTTCTAATGATTAATGCGGAAATGGTTGCGATTAGGTCCATGGTTATGCAAAATCGACTTGCTCTTGATATTATATTGGCAAAAGAGGGCGGAGTCTGTAAATTATTGAAGACGAAACATTGTTGCACTTATATTCCTGATAAGAGTGCAGAAATTGGAACGTATATACAGAATATAACTAAACTTGAGAAAGAACTTAAACCACTGGAAGTTGATAGTGTATGGGAAAGATTGACAAATAGTATATCGTCAATTGGTACCTGGTTTGCTAATATAGGGAAAGGACTTATAGGTCAAATATTAGTACCCTTAGCAGGGATAGCAATAATAATATTGGCAATAACAATATGGTGCAAATGTTGTAAAAATAATGGAACATATAAAGTGACAGGAAGAGGAAAGAAACGAAAGGTAGATGAAATCGAACTTGAAGAGTGGAGAAGTGAATTATACAAGAAATTAAAAGGAGATTGTAAAAATAGAAAGAATAAAGACGAGAATGAAGTAATTTGCTAGAAGTTGGCATCTGATTGAGGGTAATGTTTTTGATGGCTCAGAAATGCCATCAGAGAGGGATTGATGGAGCAAGGTTTCATAAATGAAACTTGCTTCTATTCCATCCTCCTCACAGTATTAATTTATTAAACTTGTATTGTTAATACTAACCTTTGCATTCACGACACAAAAGAAAAAGATGCTTGCCTATGTGTTTTACTAATGAATAACGCTTGTTTGTAATTCAAAATGGCCGCTATGCGCGGGAAACTATCTGCGCATGTCTCAACCATATCACATGGTGTGACGTCTTTCTTTGCTTGGTGGGAAACTTCTGCTTCTGCGCAGTGTGCATTAAAATGGCTGCTTGATATTTTCACATGCTTCAGCTTGCTCTCATGTCATTACTAAATTGTCGTTTCCTAACGCTACTAACGTGGGTTAGAATATATAATTTAAATGGGAAATGAATAGAAATAGTGGGTATAGTAAGTAAGTAAGTAAGTCCGTTTTTATATAGCGCAGCTACTCACCCTTACGGGTCTCAAGGCGCTGGGGGCCGTAGTGGAAATTAAGTGAGCTATTGCCCAGAGTCACATGGTGCTGAGCTGAGCTGCCGCCGGAGCCGGGGATCGAACCGTGAACCCTGTGCTCCGGAGTCAGCTGCCCTGGCCGCTGCACCACACCTCTCCACTATACAGTGAAACATTTTATTTGTGATTCTAATATTTTCTTCTTGCACTTTTATTAGTTTGTAAACTTGGGCCTGGGTTGGTGACCTGAAACTCGAGAGGCAAATGGTTCTGCGCATGTGTCTTGTGTGCCTGCCAAATGAAGTCAACCTGGACGAAGTCCAAGGCCGTAACCTGATGGCCGAAGATGTTGTACTAGTGCTTTCCTGTCACACATTGATACAATGTCTATGAAAATTGGTTTACATTTGTCATGAGACGGGTGGGAAATAAAGCGAATGTATTAATTTGAAGGTTTGGGAACGTAAAGACAATAGACTTTACAATTTAGGCCAAATCAACATGGTGCGAGAATCCACCTCCTGTCCCTGTCCAATCAGAAGTAGTGGCCCCATATTTTAGCAACATTAAGGGGAGGTACATGGGCGTAGAAGGGTATAACAGATATAGAATTAGCTAATTAGCTAGAGCTGACTCTCAGAACACACAGAAGAGCCCCAGACTGCCAAGCTGATCGGTTGTTGACTGAATCCCTGTCCAGAAGAGGTCCTGAGGAGGGGGCGGCGGAGTCCATTAGAAGGAAGGCACGGGAGAATCGAGAGAAGTCGAGTATCAGAGAGGGAACGACGCAGGCGTCGTTGTAGAGAGATCACCGGTCCGGTCCTGATCCTGGAAGAAGTCTTTGCTCTTCATCCTTCCTGGGTCCTATTCTTTCAACACCTTGGCTAAGGGGTTTGGTTCTTGCACTTAGGTAAATATAATACAACCTTTAGTTGTGCTGCTGTCTCTATCTTCTCCTCTTCTTTAAACACCGTCATTGATTAGCAATAATCATTTTTATGCTTAATCTTGGGTATTGCGATTAAGTACCATGTGGCTCTGTATTTTACTCTGCTAAATCTTTAGATAAACATTTTAAAACTTCCTGACTCAGTGGTTATTTCAGGATTTTGTATTATAATGAATGTCACTCATTTTAAATTTCCCAATTAGCAAAGGATTCATTGGTAAGTCATTACTCTTCAATCAGAAGGTAATTGGTAGCAGGGATTTTGATAGAGAGTAACAACTGATAAACCCAGCGTAAGTATTAGCGTAGTGTGAATGTATGGGCCCAAATGAGTATCTGGTGTATGAGTGTTGTTTGCTGATATCGCGCTGGATCAATACTTTAAGAGCAAAGTATTGACATATTTTTCAATGATTTTCCTGGTGAAAGGCAAGAGAGAATAGACCTGCTGTTGACGATAATAGAGGGGTCTAGTGTGGATTTCTTCAAGAGAGCAACAGTGATGTTTTCTTCCATTCCAGGGTAGTAGTCTGAAGTGAGAGAGATTAAGTAGACCCTAAAGCATTGAGCAGATCACAGATGCACTTGGCAATAAGATATAAAGTGGCACTAGAGAACCTGATGTGATGGTGGTAATTAAGGAATTTAAAGTGAGGTTTGTGATGGGGTGGGGGAAATTTTCTAAGAGGTGGGTCATAACAAATTCTCCAGGTGCGCTCAAGGGCCCTACATTGACATTTAACATCTCTCAGATTGCAGTTCAACCAAGGATCTGTAGGCTGTGTTCAACAAGAAGGACAATCTCTAATCAGAATAGTGGGATCTATGAAGGAAATAATCCATTAAGAAAAATTGCTGGCAGCACCTGCTGTGCTGCCACTTAAGGAAGGAGTATGGCTTGAGAGATCCTGGGAAAATTCCATGGGATTCTGCTTAGCCCAGATCCTGGAGGTCGAAGCTAGGTAAGTATGCAGCCTCGATCTCTAGGATTGATGCCAAGTACTTTAGGCTCTAGGACAAATCCGGTCAGTACAACATCTTTGGCAACATAGTCTTTTGACCATTGGTCGTTGTGTGGTCTGACCTCCTGAGACCTTGTGTGGACACTCCTTTGTTCCCATTAAGTGTTATCTTTGCAAAGTTAAAAAAAAAGAATCCAAAGTAATTTAAGTCTGAAACATTATCAACTTTTAGAGCGCCAACTGAGAGCATCTTGTGAAGCCTAGCTGAGGGCATTGTTAACATGTGGGAAACCCCATGCAAATGCTACTAGACTTTCACTGCTTAAAAAAGATGAACGGAACCACTCTCCCTACCAAAGACCACAAATCCTCCTTTGGCGTTTTCACTATGCTTAATCACTTTCATCAGAAACATCCTTTCTGCTGATCTTAGGCAATCCACATAATCTCCATGTTAGACCTGGCATCCTTGGAGTGGTTTTCCCTCTAACTTTTGCCTTCAACCCTCCTAATTAGCTGACTTAATTTTTGCTGGCTTTAGGACTCTGCGCACTTTACCACTGCATACCAATGCTAAAGTGCTTGTGCTTTCTCATTAACACCTGGTAGAATTGGCTTATCGAAGTGGTATTACCTGTGGCCATGGCCTGTACATTACAGTGGGCCTGCAGCACGAATTGTGCAACCCACTTAAGTAGTATTTTAAACATGTCTCAGGTCTGCCACTGCAGACTGTGAATGCAGTTTTTTGAACTGCCATTTTGACCTGGCAAAATAAACCTTTTGCCTGGCCCAAACCTTCCTTTTTAATACATGTAGGTCACATCTAAGGTACACCCTGGACAGCCCAGAGGGCAGGTTGCAGTGCATCTAAAAAGTGGGACATGTACTTTTTAGATTACAGGTCCTGATATTGAAAAACGTTTACATTCGTTTTCACTACTGAAAGGCCTACCTCTCCCATGGGCTAACCTTGGAATTACCGTATTACATCTAGTAAGTGATAATTTCTAAATGGGAGCAGGTAATCAGTTCATGTTCAGTGTCTATCCAAATTAAGTTAAAATTTCTCTCTCATGGTGAAGTCAGATTTTAAGTTACAATTTCATAAATGCCACTTTTAGAAAGTTGACAATTTTCTGCCATTGCCATTTAGTGCTTTCAGACTGTCTCTGGGTAACATGACTGGGTGTAGTTGACAGTTGAGCTTTGTGCATTTCTCCTCAGCAGCCACACACAAAAGAAAGATTAGGTTTGCCTGGATGGGCTATCACTGGAAGCATGGGAGGGTGAAGCTGGGCACAGCCCTACTTACACTTGAATAGGCTATGTTGTGTCTCCACACAAAGAGCTTCATACCCCCTGTAGTTAGTTGGGAGCCAGGACAGGCAAGGCAGGATTCCAAAGGGAAACCTCTAGTAGGTTCTCCTACTTCAAAGCAAAGCCCAGGTGTAAATATTGGACTCCAGACACCAACTCTTCAGTACACTTCTTCTTCCTGGCAGAGTATCCATGGGTCCAGGACTGCTGTGCTGATGAAAGGACTGCCACTTTGCTGACCTTCTGCCCGCTGCACTCTTGCCTGGGTGAAAAGGACTGGACCTGCACCTGTTGAACCCCGGACCCCAAAGTGGATCCAAGGGCTAATTGGCTGACTCCCCTGACTAGAGACTCAGGGACAGAATGCTCCAACAACCTTGAACCCAGCAAATGGACTCTGTCATCTGTGAGCCCTACCCTGCCAAGTGTTGCCACCCTAGTCCTGGACCCTTGGATGTGGGCCTGAAGGTGCTCTGTCAGCCCATCTGTGGACCCAGCAGAACCAACACATATCCTCTGTTGTGCAGTGCAATCCCAAGCAGAAATTAAGCATTTCTTCTGCTGTGAGGGTTCTCCCAGTACAAAAGCTCCGCATTGACAATACAGCCCACATCATAACTGTTGCTGTGAAAAGCTTCACCGATGCAAGCACTCACATCGCAAATCTCTCGTCGACAGTAGCTTCATAGCTCTTCGGAAACGGCGCATTGCCTCGACTGCGCAACACATCCTCGACTCCGGACTTTGCAATGTAAGCCCTAATAAATGGGATCCTCGACAATAACAGAGGACCTCACAACGCAGCTCTGCAGCTCCTCGGAACAGACACATTGTCTCGGCTGCACGATGCATACACTGCACAGGACCTCGCAACGCTCCACAAACAGGATTTAAGGTACTCTTGCACAGCGGGCCTAACTGGGTCCATGTACCTGGCCCATGTTTCATTGCAGTTGGCCTGACTTTGTCCCGGCTCGGCGTGACCTGATATCCACAGTTGGCGCTTTGTGCTTTTTGGTGCTATTTTCATGCAACTCTTTTAAATTGCATACCTCCAGTTCTGCTGATTGAGTTTTTGTCATTTTGGTCTTGTTTTATTTATTACAAATTGTTCTGTATTTCTAAATTGGTGTGGGATTCTTGTGGGTGTTTTTCACTTTTTTACTGTTTGAAGTGCTTCATAAATACTTTACACATTGCCTCTAAGTTAAGCCTAACTGCTTTGTGCCAAGCTACTAGAGGGTTGAGTACAGGTTCATTTGAGGTATGCTTGGGCCTCGCCCTGACAAGGATTGTGGGTCCTGCTTGAGTAGAGTATCCCCCTCCTCAACCAGTAACCCAATTTCTTACAGTCCACCTGAAGAACTCACTGGGAGAGACTTCTAGGTTAGGTTCCATTCTAGGATAACTTTCCAATTAAAGCTTGACCCACTGAGAAGCGACAAAACAACACAGTGTTATTTGTCTTGCCCATATTTCTATTGTAAACATTAATGGGAACTAGTCTAAACCTCCTTCATTTGGCTCTAATACGAATGTATGCTGCACACTTTTTTCCCGGTACCACTGTTTTGCTTCTCATTACTCCCTAATCATTTGTACTGAGTTATTTCTCAAAGCTGGACTAATTTTTTTTATTTGTACAGGACATTATTTTTTCTTAACTGTTTTAGAACTTATATGTGTTTCTACAAACCTCAGCCCCAATTGGTTGTGCCACACTACTAAAATAATTTATTACCAACCCCTTGTCTTTTCACTTTTTGTGACTAGCTAAATTTAAATTAATTGATATAAAAGGGAAGCTTTACTGTAATGCATAGGAGCCTTTAGCTACACTACACCCCTATATATCTAAAGCAGCATCCTGACAATTTAATACTTTTAGGTTTTGTGAAACACAGCCTGGGGCAGTGTACAATTTATGTTAGCTCTTTGGGAAAAGAGTCAGTGAAAGTAGAAGATATTAAGGGGCCGATTCCGATCTCGGCCGGTAGGGCTCCGAATCGGATTCGGCTTTACCGGATCCGATTCGGAGCCCTGTTTCCCGACCGATTCGTACGTGCGTCCGGGCGAGCGAGTACAATGCAAAAACGCCGACTGACTCGTTCGCGAGACCCAACCGCACCGACCGACTCGTACGCGAAGGCCGACCGCACCGACCGACTCGCTCGGACACGCCTCGCACCGCACAATGGAGACGTTCCCCGGCCGGGCAAGTACGATGCGCGCCGCGAGCAGTCCGACCGACTCGCGCCGTCCTGGTCGAAGGAGCAGTCGGAGCCGTACTTTGGGGGTCCGTGTCGGACCCCCCTGTACGCGTAGCCGCGCGAGTCGCACACAGGGGGGACTTATGGGTCCCCCCTACCTGTGCGTGTACGGCACGAGTCGCTTCGCCGCTTACACGCTGTAGGGGGCGCCCTTGTCCGCCTCGCACCCATTGAGTCAATGGGAGCCCGCGTACGCGTTGTACGACAGGCTCCCATTGACTTCAATGGGAGTCCGACCGAATCGAGTCCGATGGCATACGTGCGCATCGTACTCGTTCGGTCGGGCTGCTAGGGTCCGATTCGGTCGGAAATCTCTCCAAGTCCGGCTCGGTCGGAGAGATTTCCGGCCCGAATCGGAATCGGCCCCTAAGTCTTAAAGTGGCTTCCGGCGAAACATGTCAAAATGGCCCTCAAAGCCCAGGCTGACATCATAGAAGGAAAGAACATTTTGGAATCCCTATTGTTGGTGATTGTTAGAGATGTATGGCTGGGTAAAGAGAACTGTTTTTCTCTACAATGGAAGGCCCCTTCAAAGTAAAAGTCTGCGTGGAGCGGTCGATGAAACAACATGGACGGTACACAGCTTTACCCATCCCTCCATGGAAATAAACATGAGAAAAAAACACAACTGAAAATATTGCGTGCACCGAATTGCATCCCTTTTTTAAGATAAAGTGATGTGGTCTGTCAGAAATAAAAGTTTTAGAAATGCAGAAATGTTAGTGTCTTTTAAACTTAATTTACACATACATATTCAATAATGAAAGCTCTTTCATCACATATTGTTTTGAAATACTCAGAGATCTGTAGCTCTTTGAGATGTTGTGGCTTAGCTAACTAACATATACATCTGTATCAATGGCTGTGTTATTTAATTAGGTAATATATAGATTTGTTATAGTGAGACTAGCAACACTGAGGCAGTTGAATATGTATATTTGATCTGATTGGTGATTATGTCGGGAAATATGTATTTGGTAATATTGGACTGCAATAGAAATGCAATTAAATATTTTTGACCTCTGAATTAAATGAGTAACCGATAACTGAATGTGTTTGCAGATGCTGGTTTGGAAAGGAACCAGGAAAATATATTGACTACATATATCAAGGCCCCGTAATTCTTGTCCTTCTGGTAAGTAAATGAGGGTTTGCTACAAGATTGTGTAGTAAGTATGTAAGACTATCTTAAATGCATGAGTGATTATCCTAGGCTAATGCCATCCCCACCAAAGACAGGGATTCAGCTGGTTAGAGCCCGTGGGGGGGGGGGTTACTAACATTTGACACAACGCAATGCAGCAAGACAACTTGAAGCAGTGCTTCATCGAATGGAGAGAGTAGACATTAGCCAAATCTACTAAGATATGGGGCATTCCTGCTCTCTATCAACGCTGGCACATTGAGTGCAGCTTAGCGTCAAAGCAGGCATCCTTGTGCCATGGTGCAAGTGTGCCTGCTTTGAGTCAGAATTGTTTTTCTGCAGGAAGGGGCACCTTCCTGCACAAAAACAATCCTCTTAGGCTTTTCCCTCTTTCTATGTGTGATGCAGAATGCAGCACATTTAGAAAGGGGGAAAAATTATGAGAAATTAGCATATTTCTTGTCGTTACACTTCCCCTAGGAAGGGGTGGCATTTTGACACATTCCCAGGTTTACTAGAGTTAGTACACCTGGGAATGTGCCAAAATTCACAGGTAGATGTTTGCGAACACCCATGCTCCATCTATTGAACGCCTTCCCAGGGCAGAGTAATGCAAGCCAATGACTTGCGCTGCCTTGCGTTACTCAAGATTTACTATGCCACCCAGAGCCAGTGGCATAGTAAATCTCACTTAAGGGCTTGCGTCGCATTTCATGACACAAGCCCTTAGTAAATCTGGGCCCCGGTCTTTTGTGACAACTATTTCGCTGAATTAGACTGTAGATTACAGTTCTTTATGACATTTTAGGACATTTTAGGATTTTCTATAACTCTATAGTTAACTTTCTCCGAGCTAAAATTGGTTTGGCATAACATATTTTGTCAAAGCAAATCAACCCCAATCAAAACAGGAAGTATTCCTTAGAACGTGCAAAAAAAGTAAATATTTCATTGCACATGCCTATCAATAGATTGATCCAGGCTACACATTAAGACATTAAGTCATCATGTTCCAAACTTATATGTATTGTTCCTAAGTTGTTAAGTCTAAATACTGGAAGACACGTTTTTTTAAATTCTGTGACTAATAGAGAATGAAAAAAGAACTTGCCTTTTCTTCTGTGCCTGTGTGTAAGGGCAATCTGCCCATCCTGCATGGCACAGATATTCACATATCATTACCCCCAATTATATAGCAAGGTGTGCCAGTTTAACCTTTTAAAATGCAAGAAAATCCTGATATTTTTATTCTGTCTTTTTTATAATTGATAGAAATACAAACATCACCAATACAATCACTGTCAGTATATATAGTTTGCACACTTCATTGTATATGTGTGTGTATAAGTATTGTATTTGGACTACGGGAGAAAGTTAGCTTGTCACCTGTAAAGTAGCGATCTGATATAGAAATGAAGAAACTGTGCATGAATGTTTGCTTTGTGCATTTTTCACGTTGTCGCTGCAACACAGCAATATTGTTAAAGATTAAAGTAATGCATCAGTGGTCTTTCATTCATTGTTAGATGTGGCACAGCAACCGTGTTATGTAATATATATACGTTATGATACGAATCATATCAATATTTAATACAAGTAGGCAGAACGTTAAGCACCGATTAAAACCTATATAGATATAAGGGTGAAGAACTAGACACATGAGCACTGATGGGATGAGAGAGACCTAACGGCCTGAACTGCTGTATTTGAAAGTAGGGGTTTCAGGTTCGAGTAGTGTTGGACAGACCTTAATTCTCCGGGTGTTTCCCCGGTGAGCCGGAGCCCTTGGAGGCTGGCTTCAAAAGCTCTGCACGATGCCCGGGCTCCCAGATGCTTTTAGCAGCAGCAGCCACTAGGAGGATTCGAGCGAGAGAGAGAGAGGAGGGAGTGGGCAGAAGGAGAGAGAGATAATGATGGATAGAAAGAGGTAGATTGCAGCAAGAGACCGAGAGAGCAGAAATGGACTGAGCATTTTTCCCAGGGCTGCTTTCCTTCCCCAATCCTGCCCTGGTTCGAATCCCGGCAGCGGCTCAACATCTGTGATTCTGGGCAAGCCAGCAAATCTCCCTGTATCTAAAAAAAAACCTGACCTGGTGAAATGTAATCTGTTGCTCATGTAAAGCGCTCCAATGTCCTTGAGCCGAGTTTGCGCTATTTAAAAGTGCAAAAATATATAAATATATGATTTGTGGGTGCTCATATCGTTTAATGGTCACAGCAGTAGGTGAATACATAGACTGAGTATATGTGTAAATTGTTGAACGGAAATGATTAACGTCTTATTGCTTGATGGAAGCGAAGAAGTTTGCATATTTCCTGCACGTATACTATAGAATATGCGTATTTTGGGTTTTTTCTTTATCAGAGCTATAACATTTTGAATTTGCATTTTGAAAATATATCATCGTTTGTCATACAATGTTTTTGAATGCCACCAGTGTTTATAAAATAAACACTTTAAAAGAGTACTACGACTTTTTAGCGTCTATTGTCGAATTTGCACAGTAAGGAACGACTTGTTAATGACTTGTACTTGGAAAAATGGTTATGCTATGAAACTCTGTCAATGACTTTGTTTCAATAGACGACATTCTGCACTTGTGTTCTACTGACCAACAGTGAAGTAGTTTGCAGTGACAATATAAAGAAAAGCGATTGGTTATTGGAATAGTAAGGGAAGTCCTTTAGGGAATCTGATTTGAATCCATCATTCTAGAGATTATTTCTAGTATTCTGGGACTCTCCCTTTTTGGTGTCGATGACGTTTCGACCCTCTCGTGTTACGGGGTCTCTCCAGGACGGGGATTCTGGGGACTGGAAGTAGGACATATAATTAGTATGAGGGTACTAGAATACTAGAAATAATCTATAGAATGATGGATTAAAATCAGATTCCCTAAAGGACTTCCCTTACTATTCCAATAACCAATTGCTTTTCTTTATATTGTCACGGCAAACTACTTCACTGTTGGTTATGGTCACTACACTGGGGCACATGAGTCACTTTTTTTTAATATCTTGTATATAGTGTGAATACACAAGCAGATTTCTATTTTTCTAACTACTGTTATTGCAAATAAAAATACGCCCATTTTCGGCTGAGGTGGGCACAACAGAAGTACTGTTGTATGTGGGCTTTTTTCTATCCTGAAATAGATTCAAGACACCATCAATGAAATAATATCGCTAGAATGGTACATTTATTTACTCTAACTGCATAGTAACCTAGGCGCAAGAAATTAATACTTCTTCCATATTTTTCATTTTTTCGTTGCAATGAGTTCCTTGTGAACAATTGTATATTTGCTGATCAGCTATACCCAGTTCACAGGGACATATGGGTCGCTCTTGTTTTTGTTATAATTGACTTTGGTCCCTGAGCTCGGGAGAGCTTCCTATTATTTCCCCGGATTTGGTCTCCTCCGTCACACATAGTTCACCCAGGGATTCGACCCAATTTTCAGTGACTCTGCCCATTCCCTCCCCCACTTGTAGTCAGTCTATATCATTTAGATCCCTCAAGGGGGCGAATGCATTGCGGAATGTCGGAAGTCCCCTTCCCAGGGTAGAACCAACTTCATGCTCAACAGATCGTTGGGGTGGTATAGAACTAAGAGGTGGCCTATAAAAAAAAACAAAGGTAATGGTTTAATCCCCGATTCTACTGAAAATAAATGCAGGGAGTGAGACAAGATATTGTGGGCCAGTTCTGGGTGCCTAAGCGTGACAATCACGCTGTCTCCTGTGAATGTTTTCTGGGTCCTGCCAATCCACGCTAGCCTCCTGGCCATCAGAATGTGCCTGTGCTCAGCCATATTAAACCTCACATATTTGCATAACCAGTGTGTTACTTTATTAATCAACTGGTCGGTGGACTCGTACTTTACGCTATTTAATCCTGGTACCCTTGCTAGGACCACGGAATAAGGGCCGCTTGCTGGTGGGAGATCTATGACTGGTAGGTCTGGGGTATTAGGGGCAAACACACTAACCCTACTGGCTGATGATGTTGTGGCTGGTGGCCCCTTTGATTCGGCCCACTATTATGTGTTACCAGCAGTCCGGGTAGACTTATCCCCTCATTCAAAGCCGGTGTCACAAACCCTGTTATGCCAGGGATTACTTGAGGGGTCTGGAACTCAGTGTTTGCCACTACAGGGGGGGTTGCCGGTTGAGCATCCTTATGATGGGAAACTGTGCTCTGTGTGACCTGTCTAAGGGGAGACAATACTTTATCAATTTTACCAAGTGTGACTCTAGTGTCATCCAAAACTTTCGAGATTTCATTACAAAAATTATTCAATAGACCAGTCACGGTTTCCACAAGTTTTTGTTTCAAAGGCCCCCAAAGTTCTTCAAAGACCTTGGCGTCCTTAATGTCCAAGCCTGCAGTGCCTTCCCCTTTCTTTACCGGGATTTCTGTTGTTTCTTAGGAGCGGGGGGCCACTTAGATCCGCACCATAGCTAGGGGTCTTCATAGGCCTATTCTGTGTGATCTGACCGGCAGCAGTGTTAATTAGGCTAGTGCCAGGGCTAGGGACCCCTGGATCCTCATCTTCCCGACCATGTCCCAGGGCTCCCTCTAAGGACTTTTCAGCTGCCCGGCCCGAGAACTCCCCCAGGAGCGATGATGCTACCCCTGCCTTTTCCAGAGAGAGGCGCCTCTCTGCTTTGTCTATTTCTTAATAATTGCCCCCACCGCTTTTACCAAAAATGAGTCAATGGTTCCCTTATTTGAGTCCTGTGGGGAGCATGTGGGAGCGCCTTTCCTCTTCCCCATGGTGCTCTTAACTTTTGAACCCAACTCCCAGGCATGGGTCAAAGTAATTGTGACAAACCAGAGGGATGGGATCTGCAGTCAATGTCCTGTGGTCAGCGGTCAGCCACAAGCCACTTCCTTGCCCTCCTAGCTCCTTGCCGATGTTAAACAATGCGAAGCCGCTCCAGTTGTTGCTGCCAGCTGCTGTCCCGACGCCATCCCGCTAGCATGAAACCAAGAGGGTAGGCCCAGCCTGGCCACAATCAGCCGCAGACGGGTGCAGATGGGCCCACCCTGGGCCCGGGCTTTACCCAGGCACGGCACGTGCACGCCCGCATGCGTCCCGTGCTGCGGAGGGCCCTGGCCCCTAATGAGCACCTCTGGGTGCGGGCAATGCGTCGCGTTGGCGGCACTCGGGCCGCAAGGAATGCTGGGGTTTGGAGTCCACTCCGAACTGAAACGGTCTCCCGCGCTGCGGGAGGCCCTGGCCCCTAATGAGCGCCTCAGGGTGCGGGCAATGCATCGCGTTGGTGGCACTCCGGCTGCAAGGAATGCTGGGGTTTGGAGTCCCCTGAGAACTGCAACGGTCTACCCTAAGTTAATATTTTTCATTTAAAGATATAAATACAATTAGTTATGTGTATAGCAGTCTTGCTTAATATCAGTCTTTAGTGAGCAGAAGTTCCATTATTTTGATTTGTGCGTATGAAATGTGTAGGAAAGTCATCCTTTTTGCCATGAGCAGCCCCATTTTTTGACTGATGCTGGTAGTTACTGACTCTGAAAGTTCCCTGGGCTCTGCTAAGCAGGCCCAGGGCCAGTGATCTGTCCTCCAAAGGTATGTGGTAATTGGTATAATTTTAATTGGCAAAGACAATCTACCTGCTCATCCCTAGTATATGGTAGGGCATGTAGGTTTAGAGACCCCAGTAGACTTAATGCACCTGGGGTGCACTGCTCTGCTGTCTGGTGTCATTTTAAAGCCAGTTTAAAATAAAACTATGCCCAAATTCGAGTTTTAGAAGTACTTTCAAAGTCTCAAACCACCGTTTTATAACTTATATGTCACCCCTAATGTCTTCCCAGGTGCCCCAAGAGAGGAGTGGATTGTTATAAAAAGCAGAGACAATGTGTAATATGATTTATATGCCCTGATAAGGAAAAACAGCCAAAGTCATGTTTCCCTTTTGTAGTGCTGCTAGCCCCAGGGCTGACGTGGGAAGGTTTTATTAAACTTAATAAAGTCTAACTTTTGATAGGAGCTAGCTAGACATGTCATTCAAAGTATCAAAATAACGATTACAATAAATCCAACAACTTGCCAAGGTTGGATTTATATTTATTACAACTATTACAAAAAAGCAGTTTTAGAACTTACTATCCTGAAGTTACCAAAGTAGCCCTGTAGCAGCCTCATCTGATTGGTCATCCTTTGATAGCCTGAGCCAAGCTGCTTCCTCAGTAGATGTGAAGAGGCCTGGGGCTCCAACAATGCAGCCATTTGGTGGGAGGACATATGCTTCCTGGAGAAGCAAGGGAGAGGAAGGGGACTTGGTGGATAAGCTGGACTTCAAAGGCAGGAACCTCTGCAGAAAACAGATGTCACAGGACCCGGCCCACCCCCATTTCCTTGATCATTAGTCAGATGGGAGCCCCCCTAAATAGATTAGGAGAGGGGCTGGAAGGGGCGTGTAGTCAGTTATTAGCCACACCTCTGAGTTGGGTTACAGAGACACACACACCAAGGAGAGAATTTCTCCATTTAGATTTTTGGGAGAACAGAGCATTCTGGGTCACAAATATGCCACACTTCACAGGAAGTGGTCATAGCAGAGGGAGTTAACTTTACCAGAGTAGGTTGGTATTTACCCCACTCTTGCCAGACTAGAATGGGGATAAATATGGGAGAGCTGCAGGAGCTCCTCAGAACACTGATAGGAAAAGAAGAAGAGAAGGACTGTCCTGATGGACCCCTGGACTGCACCAAAGAAAGGAGTGCACTCCAAAAGACTGCACCTCTTGCACTTGCAGGCTTCACAAAGAAAGGACTGTGCTTGACACTAAAAGGAAAGGAGTGGACTTCCTTACCAGCAACAGGTACAAAAGAGCTGAAGAAGTCACCTGCAAAGTCAAAGAGAGGACACCAGTTGTAAATGGGCTTGTCCTGTAATATGCAAGTGCAATGTGGGAGATTCAATCCTAGCCCCCAAGTGTAATCCAGAGCCTCTGAACCCTTGGCCAGTGCTAGAGGATACTTATTTACCCAAAGGAACCAAGAACCAGCTGGCAGCCTCATCAGAACCAACGTGAACCGACGCGAGACAATGCGAAGACTTGCAAAGCCTTGCGGATCATCTGCTAGCTTGAACAGAACCAAAGCGAGACAAAGAGAAGCCTTGCAAAACCTTGCCACACAGCTTTAATAGAACTGAAGCAAAACAATTGGAAGCCTCACAAAGCCTTGCCTCACAGCTTCAGTAGAACCAATGCAAGTTGATGCAAATCCTCGCTGCACAGCTTCATCGGAATCGACGCAGAGCGATTCAACATGACACAGAATCTTGCATTGCAGCCCTCGAGCACCTCGGAACCAACGCCAGATGACATAAGGCCTCACAAAGCAAAGCTGTGCGCACCAAAGAGATAGTGTACAATACTCAGCGAGCCTAACTTGGTCCTGTGCCCAGCCTGCACTCCATTGTGGTCGACCTGAACTTGTGGCTTTGTCTTGGCCCAGTGCAACCAGATAGCCTCAGTTGGCTCTTTGCGACTTTTGGTGCTATTGTTACCTAAACATTTAGAAATTGATATCTCTGGTTCCTTACATTGGCTTTCTGTTGTGTTGGTGGTGTGCTGAAAATAACAACATTCTCTATGTTTATAAAGTGGTGCTGGATATTTATTGTGCTTTTCTTACCGTTTTGGTCGTATTAAATGCTTTACACATACCTGTCTCAAATCAAATCAAAAATCAAATCAAATAAACTTTATTCGATTTTTAGTAGAAAAAAATCATAAAAGTTGCACAATAAAGAATATACAATCTACTGTTTAAAAAAACTAATACCTTGCATATATACATCTTAAAATATCGCTTAAAATCTTAAAATCACATCCTCAATTAATCAATGCCCCAATTGTTCTAGAAATCAATCTGTCTCATGCTATGTTTCCCATGTAATACTTTTCCTTTTTTCAAAATGGCCTTCAAGAGACCAGACATAGCTCCCACACAATAAACATTATCCAGTCTTTGTAAATAAAGGAAGGCAGGTCGACATTGTCTCCATCCCCCGCCCTTCAACATTGGCAAAATCCATCTAGATCTTTCTACTCTATAAAATTTACAAAATAAAATCACATGTATAGTCGTTTGGGGGGACATTTCATCACTGGGGCACCTACAAAGCTTGCTGTTCCAATCATTTTGTATAGGAAGCTGACTAAACGATGGAAGTTGTCAAATCTTAATCTAGTGAGGACAAACCTATCATAACTTCCTAAGCACCATTCCAAATAAGGTTGAATGGTGGGACATACAATAGTTATCTGATGTTTAATAACTGTATTTTTATACATTCCTGAAGCCGCCCTTAGAGATTCCAGATGATCCTGACAAAGAACTTTGAACTCCTTCCTAGAAATTGTGGTCAGTGTAACAGGGTTTCTATAAAAATCAGGTTTTCCCATGTCTATTAAAAAGCTTCTAATGTACCTTAGCCATAAAAACTTGTTCGCGTGGGTTAAACTCATAGCATCACTTATAATCTCTCTATTTAACTGTGTGTGATGTAGACGTCCAGACTCTGTGCCATAACAACAATGGCTGCATCTTTATCAGGTCTGAAATGTATGGAATCCCCAATTCGCTATGGCAATTATAAACTGATGTACTCTGTGGGATTGCTAATATAAATCGTAAAAACTTATTTTCCTCTTTTTGTAATGTAGCCACATCCTGATAACCCCAAACACCAGCCCCGTACATCGCTACACTCGTACATTTTGCTTTATAAATTTTAAGGAGGATCCCCGGGGTCTTTTACCCATTTTAATAGAAAAATTCATCAGTGCCCCAATTGACCTTTTAAAAAGAAGAGTTCTACTTTTGACCGCTGGACTCCATGATCCAGCATGATCCAGTAATACACCCAGATAGGAAAATGTGTTGGTTGCATCTATCCTAGCTTTTCCCACAGGGAGACTTTTGCAGCTTTTTCTCCCTTTTCCACATGTCATCACAAAGGTCTTCTTAATGTTAAGTTTTAGGCCCCGGCTATCCATAAATCCAATGTATGCATTAAGAGCACTCTGAAGACCCAACTGAGTTCTGGCCATAAGCACTGCGTTGTCCGCGTAAAGAAGTGATACTATGGGCTTGCTGTTATAGTAAGGTGGGTCTTTTGTCCTGGCCGTTAACTCATCTTCCAACGCGTTGGTATATAGTGAGAAGAGGAACGGAGCCAGGACGCACCCCTGCCTCACGCCCTTTTCCACCGGAAATGACGCAGTGCATTCACCCCCAATTCCATGTCTCACTTTTGCTGAGGCCCCTTATATAATTGCCTCAAAAACTGAACTAAAATTGGGTCTACCTTTAATTCCTGCAAAATGTCCCAGAGTCTATCGTGGTTTACGCAATCAAAGCGGACGTAAGGTCCACAAATGCTACGTACATTTTCCCTTCTTTAGCTTGGGTGTATTTCCCTGATATCATTACAAAGTTCAATACCTGTTCAATGGTCCCCAGCCCCTGTCTAAAACCATACTGCACTTTACTTAAAATGTTATTGTCCTCCGCCCAAGTTTGTAGTCTGTTCAGGACTATTCTGCCTACTACCTTAACCAGGGAGTCCAAAAGGATATCGGGCGATAACAAGCAGGGTTATCGCGTTCTCCTTTCTTAAAAATTGGAATGATCACAGATTCAGACCATGTCTTGATGAAGCCCTTCTCGCAGCATGCATTCAAACCTGTGTCAGCAAAGGGGACCATAGTGCTGGAGAGTGTTTAAATAAATCCATGGGCACTCCATCTGGCCCAGGTGCCTTTCCACCTTTACTTTCATTAATAGCTGCCGTGACTTCATCTAGTGTTATATTTATCCCAATGGTCACAAATCTATCCAGCCCATCTTGTATCTGTAGGTCATATTCAGTTGTGCATTTATCTACCCCCCTGGAATTATACACCCTCGAAAAAAATTTAATCCAAGACTCCTCGTCTATTGCAACTTCAATCCTGGGTCCCTCATTATTTACAAAAAATTGAGCGTTTACTGCCCGCCAGAACATAGTACTGTCCCTTTTCTTTGAAGCCTCATAGAGCAAGTCCCATGCCTCTTCTTTTATTTCTTTTTCCTATTTTTCCCTAGCCAGATTATAATTCTTTCTACATGCACTAATTTCCTCCTTATTTCTCACAACTTTGTGGAGGGCGCCCTTCAGCATGTTATATGCTTTCGTACACTTTGGGGCCGATTCCGATCTCGGCCGGTAGGGCTCCGAATCGGATTCGGCTTTACCGGATCCGATTCGGAGCCCTGTTTCCCGACCCGGACCGTACGGGGGTCCGGCCGAGCGAGTACGATGCGAAATCGCCGACCGACTCGTCCGGGCATCCCGACCGCTCCGACCGACTTCGCTCCGGCTCGAACCGCTCCGACCGACTCGCTCGGACTCGACTCGCACCGCGCAATGGAGACGTTCCCGGCCGGGTAGAGCACGATCGCGCGCCGCGAGCAGTCCGACCGAGCCGCGCCGTCCGGCTCGTAAGAGCTGTCGGAGCCGTACCTCGGGGGTCCGTGTCGGACCCCCTGTACGCGTAGCCGCGCGAGTCGCACACAGGGGACCGCATGGGTCCCCCCTACCTGTGCGTGTACTGGCGCGAAATCGCCTCGCCGCGTACACGCTGTAGGGGGCGCACTTGTCACGCATCGCACCCATTGAGTCAATGGGAGCCCGCGTACGCGTTATGCACGACCGGCTCCCATTGACTTCAATGGGAGTCCGACCGACTCGAGTCCGATAACATACGGACGCATCGTACTCGTTCGGTCGGACTGCACGGGTCCGATTCGGTCGGAAATCTCTCCGGGTCCGGCTCGGTCGGAGAAATTTCCGGCCCGAATCGGAATCGACCCCTTTGTGTCAAACCACCCATTAGTCCTTATTTGGGATGTCATCTTTTTTGCTCCTAGTGAGTTTTGAATCTTCAGAGTAATAGAGGAATAAACCCTCAAAATATCACTATAGTCTGCACTCTCTTGTCTCAAATATTAAGCCTGACTGCTCATTTGCTAAGCTAGCAAGGGTTGAGCAAGGATTAATTTATTTACTGAGACTTGACTGGACCTATTAGTGATTGTGGTATTACCACTAGCTGAGGGTGAATACTCCCACCTACTAATAACCCACTTTCCTACGATATGTCCTGAATGCAGATTTTATATTTAAAATAACATCACAAAAGGCCTCAGATAAAGCATATTTACCTTCCAGATAAAGCCCAATCAAAAATGTTGGAAGAGACAGCTAAGGATTATGTTTTAGTCCCTTTTCTTGCAGTGTACAATATCATGATGTGGGCAATTTTACAGACATCAATTTAGAATGAAGATTCCCCGGCCAGGTAGACGTTCCTCAGATCGTACAGATAACAGCATTTACACAGGCTTAGGTTGCGGATTCACTTGACTCATCCTGAGCAGTGGTGTAAGGTTTCTGTACAGAGTTATATTTTGAGCCAATTTATATTATCTACACAAAATATATTCCATAAAAACTGTGAGGATTGGTCACTCTCATTGACACTACTCATCATGATTTTTCTGTGTATCAACCTCCTCTAAAACAGGCTAAAGGTACTTTCTCAGATAGTCCAGCATAACCTCCTATTCTTTCCATTGAACAAAAAGGTGAGTTTGCCAAGGACCTTATCACTCCTAAATTCTACTATAGTAATGCTGTGTGCTACTGCAAACCCCATAAATGCACAAGCAACTTGCAGGTTGTTCAAAATAACACCAATCGGCACATTGGAGTCATTCAATGATGTAATTTCACCATCCCATAGGGCTAGTAATATGGACCCTGATTTAGAGATAGGCAGTAGTGGATAAGCCTCTGCTTTATGAAGGCACTGCTAAATTTTCAGGAGAATCCACTCATAGAATTTCATCCACTGTGGGGATAGCTTGGTCAGGGGAAAATCCCCCAATGGATTCATATCCAGGTCTAGCAAGGGAGAAGGTGATTATTGACACCACCTGCCACTCCTCACAGACCTTCCATTTGGCAACTTGATTGCACTCTTATTGCATGCTCTATGATGTTGTGTAATTAAATCTAATATGGAGGATATTTTGAGCTTTGGACTATGATAAATGCTCTACTGGCCACATTAATAAGGTGCAGCATGTACAAGAGTTATTAAAAAGTGCAAAATGGCCAATCAAAAATCAAGAAGAATTAAAAAAAATCTATTCAGATCTCAGATTATCATAAGGGATTTTTGGCCTTACACAAGTCACTGAGTGGCATTGCACAAACACAAGTACTGGGTCCCACCACTGAACACCAGTGAAAGAAATTGGGTTATTTGTTGAGAGGGATGATAGTCCCGCTCAAGTAATAAACACAATCCTTGTCAGGGTGAGCCACCAAGTCTCTAAATAAACCTGGGCTTAATCCTCTGGTAGGTTGGCACAAAAGCTGCCAGGCTCAACTGAGCGACAATGTGTAAAGTATTTATGCAGTACTCAAACAGTAATAATGTAAAAATCAAACACAAGAAAAACTAAGCAAATTTTAAAAAACAGAGTAAGTTTTAATAAATAGGGGGCGTGGGTGGATGCCAAAACAAATGGCCTCTTGTTATAGCGGCTCCGTCAGCATGCAATATCATTCCCCCCTCATCCAACCATAAATCGGGCCCCATTAAGTTGCCACAACACGGGTGACGAGGGGACACCCCAATTATAACCCAGAAACTGTCCTCTGAGAAATAAATGGACAATAATCGGGTGAGAGAACAACACGGCCCGGACCCACATGTGCATCCCTGGACTGGCAAAGGGGTGATCACTTCCCAGTGAGAGACTGAGCAAGCGAGAGAGTGGACACTCTGCTGAGGTAAGGGGGGAGCCCCACTCCTGCCATGCACAGTGAGACTGAGGTGAGTAGTAGCTGAAAGCCTGTGGCTGCAATGGACGCAGGGCCTTGAAGAGTGATGGCTTGAGGACGTGGGCTGGACCTGTCTGACCTGCCTGGTGGAACCCCGGCAGATGCGGGCAACCAAACTAGAAGTGAGGCGAGAGACATTCTCCAGGCAAACACAAAGAGCCCCAGGGTGATGAGAAGCCTGCCTGCGGAGTGCACGGGGCCCTGAAGAGTGGAGGCTTGAGTTTGGGTGTGGGCCTCTCCGGCTGGCCCGGCAGTACTGCCACAGGTATGGGTGATTGGAATAGAGGTCCGAGGACAGTGCTAAAGGCAGAGTGGGGGCTCCTGAGAGTGAGTGTGCTAAGGGGATCCACAAATTAATGGAGCTGCCCCTTGGGGTGATGCACCAAACGCACCCCATAAAGAGATCAGTTTGAAGCCCCAACAGCATGAGTGTGATACGGCTCCCTCATAGAGCCAGGCATGGCCCCATCAACAAAGCCCCAGTGCCAATCCTGGAAGCGCACTCTACAGAGGCGCCTCACACTTAAACAGCAGTGCCCAGCAGACCAAAACCCATACCGTACTGTAAAGACCTATAGAACGACCCTTGCCAGGAGGGCAACTGAAAGAACAGACTATCCATGCACCCCACAGTCATAACAGGCTCAAAGGAGTAAAGGGGATGCAGCAAAAAAATGGACAAGTACACAAGGATCATGAATGCCTAAGAGTCAAACCCATGTGACAGCAGAGACAGTTCTAGTAAACGAACAGAATCTGCAAATGCGTCGATGAACCCCTCACTAACAGACATACTGACAGCTATTCAAGGGGTAAAAGATGCACTGGAACCTAAAATAGACTTGCTCACTACAGAAGTAACCATCTGAAGGGTGGATATACACAAAATCAGTGCACGTGTATCACACACAGAACAGTTGCTAACCACATTACAGTAGGATTCAAAGTTGCTCAAGTCAGCAGCTGCTCAGCTTACCAGAGACAATGCAATTATAATTGCAAGACTAGAGGTTTATGGGGGGCAAGCGAGGCAAAAAAACATCAGGTGGTTGGGGAACTGGAGAGATCGGAGGGGCCATGCTTGGAACAGTTGAGTGAGCCCATAGTGTACCAGTACTGCCCCCTACCTAAGCGCCCCACATTCCAGAGCAATTGTTGCCCGCATCTTCAACTACCAAGAAAGGGATACTATCCTCCAAGCGGCACGGTCGATAAACACTATCCAATATGGAATGCCATAATCTGATTCTTTCCAAACTTTATACCAAACATCCAGAAACTATGTTGGAGTTTTGAGCAAGTCAAAAAAGAGCTCAGGTCCCGGGATCTCTGAAACATGATGTTGTACTCTGCTAAACTAAGAGTACTAGTGGGTGGAAAAACCCGGCACTTCGAAGCGCATCATGAGGCATGGGACTGGCTGGAGGGCTTGAGTCCAGCCAGGATGATCAAGGACTGGCTGGGGGACACTGGGCATTTCCAAGCCAACCGAAATGATACACATCACAGCCGATTGCCATCACAACAGCCAACACCAACCCCAGAAAGTAGCAGAATTACAGATGGAGGAAAGGGACCCGATAACACCAGCTAGCATCCCTGAGAAAGAGGGCACAATGACGGACATCACAGCCTCAAGTGCTTCTCGGTCAGCCTAGGTGGTTTACCATTGAAAATGGTATCTATGATCCTGTAGAAGGAACAGAACATGAATTGGAACAGTGGGGGGTGAGGGGCCTTAGAAAGCACTAAAGGCACCTAGAACTCACCCACCAGTAATTGACATGCATTTATGGGGTGACAGGCACTGTGCAAATTGGTAGGGAAGCAGGGTGGGGGAATTTCAACAGGTGGGAGATTTGTCTATAGTTTATGAGTAGCATTCAACGTCACAATCACCTGTATGGAACCCCATCCTCCAGCCTTCCATAGAGGTCATGGAAACCAAGCATTGGCCCTGCAAACGTTGTTTGACTTATAAAGGTAACCATGACATGCCTAGCTTCAATAGATTAAAATGGCATGGGCAATCAAATTAAACGAGGTATAGCGCTACAGTACCTTAAACCGCAATCTCCAGACATAGTCATGCTGCAAGAAACACACTTGAATGGTAACTACTGCAAAGCACTCAGTAGATATGGGTACACATTGATGGCACACTCAGTCTATATGCTTGACTCAAGAGGAGGAGGACTGCTCCATAAGAAATCCACTCCATACACCCCCGACATGGTCCAACCCACAGATTAGATCCGTAATGCAGACCGGGACTTTGAAAGGCCTGGCACTAAACCTATGTTCAGTATACATCCCCCCAAAGCTGCACACCCAGGCCTTACCAGACCTAGGCCATGTCATGGGAGGCGATTTCAATGCAATAATCAGTGAAGAATGGGACAGGGAAACCACAAAAGTTGGTCAAAGCACACACAACCCCCTCCCTAGCTTCCTGGAGGAGTGGGACTAGCTGACATTTGGCGAGCCCACAATCCACAGCATAAACAATACACACACCACTATGGCTCATACAATAGCTCCTCACACTACCTCCTGATACAAAGTCTGCACGTAGGGAGATTCATGAGAGCTAGCCGTCTAGCTAGGGAAATCTCAAGCCGCTCTCCAGTCTGGGTACAACTACAGGGCAGAGAGGGGAAAACAAATAGACCAAATGGAACACCTGGAGGCAGAACTCATAAGCTTAAAGAAACAAGGTCAGCAACAGGGAGGGAGCACACTCAAACACAGGCTTGATTGGAAACAAATGGAATACAGAGATGTGGCAGAAAATAATGTAAGGGCAGTGCACATCTACAGGCAACATAAACTATATAGGGCTGGGAATGAATTTGTGAAACTGCTGGCCTGGCTAGAATGCAGAGACCAGAAAATAAGTCCTGGAAATAAAGAACTCATCTGGGATAGCAGTGAGGGGAAATCCTGAAACAGCATTATTCTTTGCAGAGCACAGTGCAAAAATGTATGCACGCGTCATGACTCGGACCCCGTCCAGCATACAGGGCTTTCTTAGAGACCTACAACTTCTTGGTCTGTCAGCTGAAAACAGACTCCTAGAGACAGAAATAGAAGCTACAGAGATAGCTGCCACTATTAGATGGCTACAGTCAGGCAAAGCCATGTGGCCCAATGGTATACTCATTGAGCTGTATAGAAAACATGGCCACCCCACTGTCACAACATTAACTGCACATGCTGAAAGAGGTCAGAGAGGAAGGTGAGCTACCACAAGACCAGAGATTGACTACTATAGTGGTAATTGCAGAGGAAAGGGAAACTACCTGACAAATTTATATTCTACAGTTCTATCTCACTGTTAAACTTTGAAGCCAAAATAATGGCCACAGTACTGGAAACAAGACTGAAAACGTTGACACTGATGCTGATCCTCCCAGATCAGTTGGGTTTCATGCCCTTCATAGGGGCCAAACTTAACCTACGCTGGCTCTATGGGGTCCTAGGACTGGTAGACATCATGCAGGAACCTACACTGATACTGTAGCTGGATGCTGCCATGGCATTTGATACAATCAAGTGGCCCTATATATTTGCAGTCCTAAAAAAACTGGGCAGTGTCCCTCACTATAGGCAGTGGGTGGAGTTTCTCTACCAACAGCTTCTTGCCAGAATGAGAGTCAATGGCACGGATTCCAGAATATTTCAACTAGGCAGGGAAACCAGGCAGGGATGTCCACTGCCCCCCCCCCACCCGCCTTGATGTTTGCTTTAGCACTGGAACCTCTTGCTACATGGGTCAGACAAGATCCACTTATCTGAGGACTGAAATAGGCAGACATCTTGGAGGATAAAATCTCACTATCTGCAGCTGTTATCTTACTCTATATAGATGAACCCAAGCAGACAGTTTCCTGAAATTTACAAGTCTTTAAAATCTTTAGCAGCTATTCTGGTTACACTATAAACTGGGTTACGTCCCAACTATAGCCCCTAACGGTAGGAACTCTGTGCGTTCTACCTTTCTTCCTTCTGCCCATGAGCCTTGACGGCTTCAAGTACCTTGGTATCTATATAGCCTGACACCATGACAAATTCCTTGAGATTAACTTGTACTGTCTACTGGACAGATTTAAGCAAAATGTCAAGCATTGGCGAATGATGCTACTAACACTAATAGGCCGAGCAGCCCCATTTAAAATGAGGACACTCCCTAGATTTTTATGTCTTACAAAACACCCCATACCAGGTACCTGATTAATTTTGCAGAAGCTGGATGCTGAAACGGGGATACACCTGTCGAGCAGTGGCCCTGTTCGCATAGCATTGACTAAGCTAACAAAGGGGAACTATGATGGAGGGATAGCTGTACCAGACATTAAAAAATACTACTGGGCCTCACAACTGGGGACAGTCAACACCTGGGTGTTTACGGCCCAAGAAGATCTGGCGATCAGAGCCGATAGACACACCATGGGTGCAAGGGGGTATCCCACACTGCTTTACAGGGCACGAGCCCTGGGGAAGTTGCTGCTGTTCCACACTGACTCGGTGGTCACCATATAGACAGAAGCATTTGCATTTTTGGGGTGGAAAGATATTCTCACAGAGCAAACTCCGCTTTAGGACAGTGATGCCCTGAAGTGGTGGGCAACCTGGATGGCTTTATGAAATGGGACACAATAGGAATCTCAAGGGTGAGTGACCTGTGGATGCACAGAGAGATAATTTCCTATGAAACCCTTAATCGTGAATTCTAGCTAGCAGCCAAAGCACAGTGCAATGTTGTGTAGTTCCTTCTAATCCGTAGGATCTGCACATTGTTTGGGCAACATAAAGGAGGGGCTTGGTGCCAAGACAGATTCCGGACAACCCTGCAGGATATGTTGGCCTATAGACCAGCTAGTTCACAGTGCCACCGTAAGCCCCCCTATCCTACTAGGGAGAGAATAGTTTCTGGCAACCACTGAACCAGTCAAACCTGACCCCTCTGGAATCATGGAAACAGTACAGAACCTTTCGCTCAGTCACGTGTGCTCACGTATTCTCAGAGAAGTATGCAGAGAATACACAGTGGGACATTTGCAAAATATTTATTGAACCAAAGTTATTCTTGTATAGAATACATGTGCTGCAATTATTAATAGACAGAAGCAGATAAAAGTGATTACAAGCACCAAAAGCGTGAATAGGTGATATAGTTCTACCATGGTGCTAAAACAATGTATATATGCTAGCATATAAAACAAGGCAGTAAACGAAAGGTACTCCTACTATGCAAACCCTACTCTAAGTTTGGCTAGAGTGTGTGTAGGTATAGAGCCAAGAATCCCCCCAAGGGACGATCCAACCCCATTACCTGGTGAGAGAGAATGAAGGACCCGGTCTTGGTCATGAACTGGACACCCCTTACGAGATGTTAGAGCGCTGTGTGGTGAATTCTCAGCATGCAAGGACCTTTGTTATCAGCTGGAGTGCTTCCTCTACTAATTTATTGGGATGCTCATCTTTTATAATAGAAAGCAGCCTTGGAATGTGCGTATAGATTAGTGACATTATGGATATGTAGATAGCCCTGTTTCCCCGTGGATGAAGATGGAGATGACATTTGTACATAGTGAGAAAAGAGACCTTGTACATGATGTTCAGAGCATTGTGATAAGTTTGTGCGAAACTAGATGTGTAAACAAGTTTAGTTTCAGGGAAACTAATCCAACATTGTTGTGCTCGCAAATATGTACAAAAGGTTACTGATGAAAAATAGGACAATGTAAGAAATAAGCTGCTTCACTACATGGGCCTAACTTGGGAATATAGCACAAATACCTTCAGATCAGACATGCTCTATATTCACATATCTCACAAGGCACACAACGACAGAGTCCACTCCTCTAGAAGATAGGCTCCTGCTTGAATTCTTTAAGTAAGAAAGCAGTGTTCTAGTTTATAAAAAAAATATTTAACTCCCCAGATATCCTTCAGAAGGTAAAAGTAACTTGGCAAAAAGAGGTAGGTGAATTTGAAGAAGAGGAATGGGAGGAGGCACTGCGGGGTCCACGTCACATCACTATGAAATCTGGATTCTGTATGTGGCAATTCCGTATCCTGAACAAGTCATATTATTCGAGGTCCCACCTAGACAGAAAGGGTAACAGCTCCTCACAAACTGTGGCCAAGATTACTCTTTCTTAAGCATCCTCTGGGACTGCCCAAAAGTCCAGAGCTATTGGAAGGCAATAGAAGTTACAGCACAAGTAACTGTACTTCCGGTACAAACAACTGCCAAAGGGTTTCTACTCCACATAAGGGGAGAAGAAACAATGCCTAAATACTTGAAACTGTTTGTCACTGGGCCTGATAGTGGTGAAGCAAAACATTACTAGGCCATGGGGGGAGAGGGCAATTCTACCACAATCACTGAATGGAAACTGGAAATGGATTGGTGCATGATGGCTGAGAAAGTGATCTGTGAAGATAGAGGTTGCCCCAAGAAATGGGAAAAGGTATAGTAGGCATGGAGGGCCAACCAGGGCTTATACAGGAATACAAATCAATTATCCAAAGCTGGCCTGTACACTTCATTTACCTGGGGTGGAGAAGAAATGGGAAGATGTAGCTTCATCCATCAGGGAGAAGGGAAAGACGCATCACTGTTGGTTAATGCAGGTGTATTTGTAACAATAGTTGTATTGGTTTATAAAATGGAAAACCCAATAGAAAGTGTTTCAAATAAAACAAATTGAATAAAGAAAATGACACCAACATGAAAAAATTCCAATCAGTGGAAACATAGATATGAATTTCTAAAGTTTAAATTAAAAATAGTGCAAAAATAGCACAAAGCACCAACTACAGTCATCTGGTCACGCTAGACCGGGTCAAAGTCAAAAGTTGATTGAGTGCAGGTTAGATACAAGGACCAGTTTTGTCCCGGTGGCAAGTTTACCTTCAGACATAAAATATTTTATGGAAAAAGTGGTCATTGATGAGTTGTCAGCGGGCAAGGCTGGAAACTGGCTCTGAATCGAGACTCTACTTTGAGGGGTGCTGAAAAGTGAGGTCCCTGTGAGGTCGCAATTGAAGGAAGTTTGGCTCTGAGTGGGCGTTGTCCAAATTCTGTGCCCACAAGGGCCTCACAGTCTATGGGTTGCTGCTCTGCCCCAGTCCTGATGAAATCCTCTATGTTTGGACTTGGAAAATTTTCTAAAGGTCAGATCTCCTTCAGCAGGGCAAACCAGCAAGCTGAGGCTGAACAGCGATTCGATATTGAAGGCTGTGACCTTGATGACAGTCCCAGTCTCTGATGGTTCTCCAGGCAGAAAGTTGACAAAACCTTTCTAAGTCCCAGATCTTGCAGTTTGGGAACAGGAGAAGCACACTCTAACACCTACCACGTGTCCAGGACCTGTGGGGCACCACTTGAGAGTTAGAGCTCACTCCAACAGAGGCCAGCAGCAGGGTCTAGGGCAGCTCCAGGTAGTAATGGTTAACTGGGCAGTTGTAGGATAATGCCCCTGGAAGCTGATTGTGTCACTGTAGCTCAAACAAAAGATCAGCAAACTGAAACTTGGAGTCACTTTTTGGGTCCCCGGTTCAAGTAAGCAGGCCCAGTCTTCCTTCAAGATTCAAACAGATCCTTCTTCTGATCTTCACAGGTCCAGGAGTGTTCTGAGAAGGGTACATGGAGGGCCAGATTTATGCCCAGTGCCAGCCTGTGGGTGGCGGAAACTCCTGGCCACTCCCATAGCAAAAGGAATAAAAGTTCCCAGCTGTGACCTTAACGACTTTTGCAGAAATTCTTGTGTTTTACTGTAACCTATCCAACATCCCCCCTCTCTACCTAAATTCAACATGATACAACCTTTGTTTACCCCAGTCAGGACTCTCTGTGCCTACCCAGAGGTGTAGTTATGGGGATATATAAATCCTCACTTGTAGTAACTCCAAACCTATACTCGGGTTTGGAGCAAAGCTGAGTAGAAAGACAAAGGGAAGCAGACCTAGGTGGGCGCTAGATCTGCCAGTGACAGGATATGCAACCTTTGAAACTCATGAAGGGGCAGTGCACAGATCCCAGGCCATCCTTTTCAAGGAGGAAACACCTCTCCACACCCAAGCCTTTGTCAACTGCCTTGGAGCAATCCACATCGCACCGCAGGGGAGCCATTTATCAGTCAGGTAACATAGGTAGAAAATAAGGCAAATTTGGCTCAGAGATGAAAATGACAAATATTTTAAAGTATAATTTTCAACATAGTAATATAAAATCTGACCTTACAATTAAGTTAGATTTTACATTAATATTACAACGAGTTATTGAATCATTTCTCTAGCTTCTACCAAACTGAATTTAGGCATTATAGGGTGATATAATGTAACCCAGTGTTTTCCTATGGGAAAACCAGCCTTGTTACAATGAAAAATTTAAAAGGTTTTCACTGCCAGGATATGTAAAATACCAAATATACCTGTCCTTATTTTTAAATACCTTGCTCCATGGGTATTTAGGGCTTACCATAGGGGTGGTTTATGAGTATTAAAAAAGGAGTTTTAGGCCTGGCAAAAGGTTTTTTTGTCAGGTAAAAATGGCAGTTTAAAATTGCCACCACAGGATGCAAGGGCAGGCCTGGATACAATCTTTACAGTGCTACTTTAATGGATAGCACAATGGGTGCTGCAGCCCACTTGTAGCATTTAATTTACAGGTCCTAGGTACATGAAGTACCATATGCTAGGATTTATAAGTAAATTAAATGTGCCAATTAGATGTATGCCAATTTTGCCATTTTGAGAAATGACGTGTTACAGCAAACAAAGGATGGACGGAATGCTGACAATGCAAACATTCTCCCCCAGTCAAAAGATCTGGGTTAAATCCATCGTTCTTTTGCCCACTACGCCACCCCAGTTTGGACCCAGCCATATGCAAATCAGTCTTGACCCTGTGCCCCATGGGGACAGTCCAGACCGAACTGCCAGGCCAGGTCCTCCCTGGACCGGAAACAAGCATCCTGGGACCAGTTTCAGGGTATGTCACCCTTCTTCAGCCAGGCTAGCTTGAATCCAGTGGCACGGTGAGCAAGGGACCCACGTCTGGGCATACCCATCCCACTTAGGGCGAAAAGTGTTACAGCAAACAAATGATGGACGGAATGCTGACAATGCAAACATTCTCCCCCAGTCAAAAAATCTGGGATAAATCCATTGTTCTTTTGCCCACTACGCCACCCCAGTCTTGACCCAGTGCCCCCATGGGAACAGTCCAGACCGAACTGCCAGGCCAGGTTCTCCCTGGACCGGAAACAAGCATCCTGGGACCGGTTTCAGGGTATGTCACCCTTCTTCAGCCAGGTTAACTTGAATCCAGTGGCACAGTGAGCAAGGGACCCACGTCTGGGCATACCCATCCCACCTAGGGCGAAAAGTGTTACAGCAAGCAAATGATGGACGGAATGCTGACAATGCAAAGATTCTCCCCCAGTCAAAAGATCTGGGTTAAATCCATCATTCTTTTGCCCACTACGCCACCCCAGTTTGGAGCCAGCCATATGCAAATCAGTCTTGACCCTGTGCCCCATGGGAACAGTCCAGACCGAACTGCCAGGCCAGGTCCTCCCTGAACCGGAAACAAGCATCCTGGGACCGGTTTCAGGGTATGTCACCCTTCTTCAGCCAGGCTAGCTTGAATCCAGTGGCACAGTGAGCAAGGGACCCACGTCTGGGCATACCCATCCCACTTAGGGTGAAAAGTATTACAGCAAATAAATGATGGACGGAATGCTGACAATGCAAACATTCTCCCCCAGTCAAACGATCTGGGTTAAATCCATTGTTCTTTTGCCCACTACGCCACCCCAGTTTGGACCCAGCCATATGCAAATCAGTCTTGACCCTGTGCCCCATGGGAAAAGTCCAGACCGAACTGCCAGGCCAGGTCCTCCCTGGACCGGAAACAAGCATCCTGGGACCGGTTTCAGGGTATGTCACCCTTCTTCAGCCAGGCTAGCTTGAATCCAGTGGCACAGTGAGCAAGGGACCCACGTCTGGGCATACCCATCCCACTTAGGGCGAAAAGTGTTACAGCAAACAAATGAAGGACGGAATGCTGACAATGCAAACATTCTCCCCCAGTCAAACAATCTGGGTTAAATCCATCGTTCTTTTGCCCACTACGCCACCCCAGTTTGGACCCAGCCATATGCAAATCAGTCTTGACCCTGTGCCCCATGGGAACAGTCCAGACCGAACTGCCAGGCCAGGTCCTCCCTGGACCGGAAACAAGCATCCTGGGACCGGTTTCAGGGTATGTCACCCTTCTTCAGCCAGGCTAGCTTGAATCCAGTGGCACAGTGAGCAAGGGACCCACGTCTGGGCATACCCATCCCACTTAGGGCGAAAAGTGTTACAGCAAACAAATGATGGACGGAATGCTGACAATGCAAACATTCTCCCCAGTCAAAAGATCTGGGTTAAATCCATAGTTCTTTTGCCCACTACGCCACCCCAGTTTGGACCTAGCCATATGCAAATCAGTCTTGACACTGTGCCCCATGGGAACAGTCCAGACCGAACTGCCAGGCCAGGTCCTCCCTGGACCGGAAACAAGCATCCTGGGACCGGTTTCAGGGTATGTCACCCTTCTTCAGCCAGGCTAGCTTGAATCCAGTGGCACAGTGAGCAAGGGACCCACATCTGGGCATACCCATCCCACTTAGGGATGGACTGTTCCCAGTGGGCACAGGGTCAAGACTGATTTGCATATGGCTGGGTTCAAACTGGAATGGCATGGTGAGCAAAAAAACGATGGATTTAGGCCCAGATCTCTGTACTGGGGTGAATGTATGACATTATTCTGCATTCTGTCCATCAATTGTTGTTTTTGCATTTGTCACCCGAGTGGGAAGGGTATGCCCAGACGTGGGTCCCGTGCTCTCCATGCAACTGGAATCAAGCTATCCTGGCTGAAGAGGGGTGAAACCCCGAAACCGGTCCTAGGATGCTTGTTTCCAGTCCAGAGACGACCTGGCCTGGCAGTTCTGTCTGGACTGTTCCCAGTGGGCACAGGGTCAAGACTGATTTGCATATGGCTGGGTTCAAACTGGAATGGCATGGTGAGCAAAAAAACGATAGATTTAGGCCCAGATCTCTGTACTGGGGTGAATGTATGACATTGTTCTGCATTCTGTCCATCAATTGTTGTTTCTGCATTTGTCACCCCGAGTGGGAAGGGTATGCCCAGACGTGGGTCCCGTGCTCTCCATGCCACTGGAATCAAGCTATCCTGGCTGAAGAGGGTGAAACCCCGAAACTGGTCCTAGGATGCTTGTTTCCAGTCCAGGAGGACCTGGCCTGGCAGTTCGGGCTGGACTGTTCCCAGTGGGCACAGGGTCAAGACTGATTTGCATATGGCTGGGTTCAAACTGGAATGGCAAGGTGAGCAAAAAAACTATGGATTTAGGCCCAGATCTCTGTATTTGGGTGAATGTATGACATTGTTCTGCATTCTGTCCATCAATTGTTGTTTTTTGCATGGTTAGAAATAACAGCATAAGCACGGTACCGCTGGCTAGCAGGAGTAAAGTGCGCAAAATCCTTTGACCAACAAAAACAGGTTTAGTTAGAAAAGGCAAAAATATGAGGGAATAATGCACAAAAGATGGTCATTTTCTTCCCATTATTTAAAAAAATATATATATCTTTTTATTAAGTTCAAGCAAATGAATAACATAGCAGTACAATTATTTATGTGCATGATCATATCTTCTCTTACAAAATCCGGAAGGTTGCTCTCTTTTCCGTACTCATGACAATGCAGGGCTAAATCATCATTACTGTTCCTGTTTCTTATTCCGAAGTGACTGAGCTAATTCTGGGTTGGGCCGTCTCCCCCAGGGGGGCATGTAGGGATACCCTGTATATTCATTCCATTTATCCCATATTTTCCCCCATTTCTTTGGACATCCCCTGCTCACATAGACTGATTTCTCTGCCACCATACACCAGTCCATGTCTCGCTTCAATTCTCTTAGGGCCGGAATGTCTCACGACCCCCTTCTGCGGGCTATATTACGTTTCGCTACCATCAGGCCCAGGGTAATCCAGGTCTGGTCTGTTCGTCCCAGTCAGAGTCCTCCCATACATTCAATACACACCACTTAGGGGCAGGTGTTAGTTCCATTCCCATAATCTCGGCCATACAGGATACCGTCTTGATCCAGTTGTTTTGGATTTTTTGGCATTCCCACAGAATATGAAAGAACGACCCTTTCTCCCCACAGCTTCTATGACAGAGAGTGTTTGCTTTCCTACCCATTTTTTGTAGTGTGTTACAGGAAATGTATGCTCTGTGTAGGATTTTGAGTTGGATCAATCTGAAGCGGGCCCGAATGGCCACTTCTTTAGGGAAGGCCAGAACTTCTGGCCAGTCTTCTTCCTGTAGGTCACTAATGTCTTGTCCCCAGCGGTCTATCAAGCTCCTCAAAGTGTCTGGCATGTAATAATGAGTATATTGTACGTCAGGGATATCGCCTTCCGGGTTAGATGTTCTTCCAGGAGGCGACACTACAACAGCGAGGATTCAGGTATGGACTCACCCCGGGGAACTACAGCGCTTCTGGCATGTCAAATTTGCAGGTATCGGAAGAACTCATTAGGGGCCAGTTCATTCAATTGTTGCAATTGCTCAAATGTTTCATGTCTACTCCTGTATGTAGGTCTCGCACCCTCGAGATCCCAATCAGGTCCCATTTATCGAACCCCGCTTTCAACCCCATTGTGCCCAATTGCTGTGAAACTCGTAGGGGTGTTGCTTTAGTGATTTTATTTTTCCACCCTAGTTTAGCCAGGGTTGAGTGCCACACTTTAACAATCAATGCTGTAGGGCCCTCCACTGAGAGACGCCTTGGGTCGGTATAGAGCGCCCGCAGATACCCTCTCGGCTGGAGATTTAATCGGTTCATTCTACAGGCTGGTTCCGAGGGTGGTTGATGAACCCACTGACTTATGGTTACGAGCTGGGCCGCCCTATAGTAGGACTGTATGTGGGGCAAGGCTATTCCCCCGTCATACCAACTACGGGTCAGCTTAATAAGAGCGATTCTTGTGAACCCCCCATCCCACAGGAGCGTTCGGACTGCGCCATCTATCGAGTTGAAATATGTCTTGGGAACTGGGAAAGGAGTGTTATGCAACATATAGAGAAATCTCGGCAGTGCCATCATTTTGAATAGGGCTGCCCTGCCCAAGAGGGACAGGGGAAGGGCCTGCCAGTGTTGGACATCATTATGGAGTCTAGTCAAGGGACCTTGTAGATTTCGGGCATAAAACAGGGCCGGGTCTGTGGTGACAAATATCCCAAGATATCGAAATCCCTCCGACACCATTTGGGCCTCACACTCCGTTGGGAGAGAACAAACACCACTGATTTTGACCAGTCGATTGTATACCCAGAGTATTTGCTAAAAGAGTATTTCTTCCCCATTATTGAATACAAATGAAGGATAGATGCATGCAATGGACAGCAGACTTCTGTCCTAGCTATTATTCTTTCTAAATGTGGTCCATTAAAGAGAGAGACACCATTTGGACCACTTCCTACTCCCCCTATCCCTCACTAAAGCACCTACATTAATTACAAAGGAGAATATGACTCAAGGGGAGAGATTCCCCCCTTGTGAATCAGTTATCTTCCCGAATCTGGGGTCATTAACTGATCAATAGTTTCTTACCACAATTGTAGTCACAAACAACTGATTTATTCCATTTGAACTTATAAATATAAGATGGATGACTCTTTCACACACCCTCCTAATTATATTCAGAATAGATGCAAAAGCACTTTTGGGAGTCAGAAAGGCTTACAAAAAGACCTGCTACATTTTATAAAGTGGTGTTTTGCATCACAAAACCCATGTTTTTGTGAATTGCAAGCTTTGTGACTGCAAGACACCTTTGTACATAAGCCACCAGTGCTTTATTTCCTCAGGGAGGTTAAGAGAACAATACGACCTCAATTTTTTTAAAATATTAAAGTATTTTCCTCTTTCATAAGTCCAAAAGCAAGTTGCTTCAGAGTTAAGCTACATTTACAGGAAACAATCTAGATCAAAGTTTTTTAAGGTACTGCTTCACTGATTTTAATGTCGTTTGTATACGTATATAGTGAAGATATGCTTTAGACAACTATGGGGGTCATTTAATGTATGGTGGATGGTCCGCCAGTCTGCTAAGTCAACAGAGCCCATCTCCTCTGCTCTCGGCTGGATGTGGCTCACCATACCTATAGACCCCCGCCAGGCAGGAAGTTTTCCTGAGCTGTTTCCAGGTTTGATTACCTACCCTTGGAAATGCTTTTTTTTCAACAATAAGCTCTCAAAGCAAAATGTATTTTTGAAGAACACTAATCAATGACACTGGGGAACAGGAAGTTTCCTCCTTGTGCATGTGGGGTCTTAGGGGATTTCCCTCCCTGGGACTATCCATGTCCAGCATGGAGGTCCAGGGCAAGGTAATCTAGTGACAACCATGGGATGGCTGTCACTATGCCCTGATGGGCCTGTGGTGGATGGGCCATCAATTCAGAGGGTCCCGATCGGGGAGCAAGTGGAGGCTCTACTTTCAAAGACCCTGCATGTCCCCACCTCTGAATAAAGTGGGAGAATCAGCATTTGGTGCGGCTGTAGTACTACCAATTTAGGATTATCTTCCCACTCCTCCTAACTGCAAATTACCCCAATGACTTGATAGATTTATAAGTTTTGAGAAGTAAAGGTGCCATATTAAATGTTCTGTATGCGAAACCAAAACTTCTTGCAATGATCTTTAATTGGTAGTGTGTGTTTTCTAGAAATGTAGCAAAATTTAAATTGAATTGAATTTAAATTGAATGACACTCTTCTTTAGATTACCAACTTGCTTTTCAATCATCATAAATTATCTATTGCTTTTGATTGGCAAAAACATTTAATTCATATCTCACCTCATTGTATATTGAATTCCTCATCTATAAATGATTTAGCCTTTTGTTCTTTTTCTCTTTCAGATAAATTTTGTGTTCTTATTTAATATAGTAAGAATTTTAATGACAAAACTGAGAGCGTCAACCACATCTGAAACAATACAATATAGGTAAGACATACATTTATTCAATTATGCTTCCATTTAAACTAATCATTAAAAGTAAGTGATTTTACGAACAAATATATGGAAAATAGGAGGAAGTGGGAAATGAACATGAGAATAAACTATTTTAAAGTTCAGTTTTGTAAAAAAACAGATGAAGTGGCTAAAAGATAAAGGTGGAATAAAATGTCATAATTTTCCTGACAGGAGAGTGAATGAAAGGAATTTGCACAGTGCACACGGAGGCAGTGGAACTGCAAAAGGGATCAAGAAAAGTGAATCATGTACTGACAGATTGTTTAATAATGTGAAAAAAATGATGACATCCGAGAAGTTGAAGATAAATGAACACACATAAACATTACATAAAGGAATACAAATTGAAAATAGATTTTGTTTTTTTACAGTTTTATATAGCGCGAACTAGACCCGAGAAATCAGATTTCAGAGCGCTTTACATTAGCACCAGTTTCGTTACAGATGGACACATGCATTTTATTTTTGTTAGGCATGGGGATATTAAGTGATTTGCTCAGAATCACAGATGTTGAGCGTCGTTGCCGAGACACAAACCCGGTTCCCCAGCTTCGAGGTCTACCGCTCTAGCCGTAAGGCTACATCCTCTCCGCTATTGATTGTGACCCAGAGCTTATTGAGATTAGAAAAATAAGTTTGAAAAATGAAAGGTTTAGTTAAAACAATCAAGAATGACAACAAATGTTATCAAACTAGATTTGGAAGCAGAAAAACATAATTAGGGCTTCATGGTGTCAAATAATGAAGAAGAAACAGCTTTGAGTTAAGAGGAGGACAGCTGTACATTATGTCTTTCTTAAAGTGGTTTTAGTCAAGAAACTGAGATTTTCTCTGAGTTTCCACCACTCACAGACAAACTGATAATTAAACTTCAATAGAATCTGCGAAGCAGTATTGTGAAAAAAAAACCTTTTTGCTTGGCCACCCCCATTTTTTGCTGAATTTTGACTCCTCACACTGGGACTCTGCTGTCTAGTGCCCACTGTATGTGCTATGAAACCTAGAACATGTGGAATTTGGCTAATCCCACGGCAGCACTCATTGTGCCATGCACTAATGTGACAAGAAAGACATGGCTGCATACCTACCAGTGTAGCATGACAGCAGCAATCGGACCTGTCAAATAACTATTTTTGGCAAGAAGAATTTTAAAAATATTAATATTTTACCCTCTGTAGGCCTTGTAGCACAGAAAGTGGGGTGCATTTAAAGTTTGACATTTAGAAAATTAATCTTCACATGTCCCTATAATGAAAAGGCGTCAAATGCTGTTTTTTGACTGAGGAATGCTCTGGCTGTCTTTAAGGACGAGTATTCAGACTCGCAGCCTTTAAACTCTTCGGTCATACGAGACCGTGAAGTACGTTTCACTATGTACATATAAGATGATCGGCATTCTTTCAGAATAAGAACCACTTCCGGTTGCACATGAGCAGGAACGGGTTAACGCGCCAGCGTTAGAGTCACTTCCGCTTATAGAACCACATTGCACACTACCGCTCTAGTCTGCAAGAAATCGCAGCCACCGGCAGTGATTGGGCATCGATTTCCGGTTGCAAAAACTTCGGCACAGGTGCACCCATTTGTGGACTAATTAACTGCCACATAAATAGAGCCTCCCCCGCGGTCTCACTCACACCACGGAGCCGCGGGATGGCGTTATCGGAAGCGAGGAGCTGTTGACTATGATGTGAGTACGGCATAGCCGTGTAGGGAACCAGTAACTTATTAGCCTTTCTAAAGATTCCATGGAAACGCCAGTCTTGTGTTTTCTCTACCAAATCCTTTGTGAAAATCGTTTTCTCCCGCGTTTTCTTTCTTTTTCAAATAGAATACAGTGGCAACACCCTTTCCACCCGTTAAAAAGGCTCAGGGAGCATTATCTCCTGCTTACTCTAGTATGTATCTACCATGGATCGTTGTTTAACGTACTTTTAACCTTTATTTACAGTGACTCTGAATCCCAAACATAGAGAGTGTGTTTTCTGTTTTTTGTTTGTGTGTTTTGTTTTGTTTTGTCCCTTTTATCCTAACAGGTCACGGCACTTGGTTTAAATTTACAAACTAAGGCTAAGGACACCACAGCTTTATACTCACAGGCTAAATGTGTTTGCGCATTGGGAGGCGCACCTGTAAAGACTAACTGTGCTCTCTTTTTTTCAGGCTTACATTTCAGAAATACTGAGTGGGCTCACATTTAGCATTACTGATTGGGTACTGTATAGAGTGCATGACATTTTGCATTTTTTGTCACTTTTTTGTATATAGCACATTATTTCAACACTAATTGATAGCAACATAGTGAGTACTGAAGGGATCATTTCTAGTCCTGATGAAGAAGCCTTGATGCTTCGAAACATGTTGACTTGATCAGGAGTATCCGCACATCACACGCAGGACATCTCCGAACCACTTTTTTAACAGCACCAGCCTCCTTGACCTATTAAAGTTTCTTAAGTCCATGAGGCCAGGTCCTTTTAATTCACTTCCCACATCCACCCCTGACCCTTCCTCTCACTACCTCTACACCACACATAGTACTGCAATATCAGCGCTCCCGCGCAGTCGCTGGTCGTAGCACGCCCCGTCCCGCAGCGAGGCGGGAAGACCCTATGATGAAGCATGACACCAAGGGCCCTTTTGGTGTGTGAGGGGTATTTAAGCAAACACTGTGTGTGTCCTACCAAGATTGGAAACACATTCCCTTAAAAATACCTCTTCTGAGGTGGATCCTTTTGTTTCGTATGATTATCTGAGGAGGACGTATCCACCTCTAGCACCCACGAGGGGCACCTCTTCACTCCCCAATCCTGTTTTTCGTAGCTACCTTGACAGCGTGCAGCTGTGGGAGTAACCCAGCAATCCTGGTCTCTGGGTGATAACGGCCAGTGTACCGTCTATATCATCCCCTGCCTCTTTTCTTTTTGTCGGAAGGGAAACAATTTCCTTTTTTTCCACACACACACACACTCCTTTCAGAAGACACACACTCAAGTTTTTGACATTCACAACATGGCAGAGACAGCAGGCCTCACCTTTGATGAGGATGAAATCGACAGAATCTTGGCAGCCCTCAATCCTTTCGAGGGACTGAGTAGCAACGATCCGGGTCCGAGAAACGCGGACTGGGATGAGTTAGCAAATCTGAGGAGAACACAGATAAAGACTGCTTTGCATGGCCTTCTAATGACAGAATACCTCAGGGCCAACGCGGCACCTCAAGGCCTGATAGTTCGGAATGAACCTTTTATATTCCAGCATGACAAATCTTTTAAAAAAGATTGGTCACTAATATCGTGGCATTGCACTAGGGACTGGCTGGTCCTTATCATCAAGACAGCCACCCGGTTGGCACAAGAACTTAAGATCGACATACAGAAACTTGAGGTCCAACTAAAAACCTACCAATCAACCACCGTTTTGAAGAAGAGATTGGACGAACTCAACCAACAGATGAGTAAATACGAAATCTCATTGAAACAGAGCAAGTACAAGAAGTTGAAAAAGGGCACTACAGCCATCAGCCACGAGCGTATCTACCCATATATAACAGATGACTATGTGATCAAGAAAACTCATAGCGAGCAGGGATCGGACAGTGACTTATCTGATGCAAGCGCCAACGATTCGTATTCCAGCCGAGGTTGCAACCCAAGGAACCAGAGAGGAGGAGCACAGTACCAGAGACCCTACAGACCAAGAGGAAGGGTCTGGGACCATTACCAAGGACCACCCGGCTATACGTACTACCCTTATGGCCCGCCACCGATGGGAGGACCATTCCAACAATGGAACCCACCACCACAAGAATTTAACTACTATGGACCACCTCCTTTTTTAAGATCACGCCCTGGACCACCGAGAGGAAGGAACTGGAGAGGCAACCAGGTCCATTGGAGTCACGAGCCAGGCGACGTGGTGAGAGTATCAACAAGGAGTATGATGGCAACAGCGAAGCAACCATCAACCAGCAGGAAGGGCAACTAGTGGTCAACTTAACAGAGTACATGCTTACGGAGCCCCAAAAACATGTCCTGGAAAAAGGCCTGGGCTTTGTCCCCACAAACAAGATGGACAAGTTCAAACTATGCCTAGAAATGAAGGAGTTCATGCGAAAGCTAAAATTACGAGCTTTCTTTGCGAACAAAAATGAAACAGAGATAACAGAGGAGCAGACACCTGACACTGGATTGCGACACAAATCCACTTTCACCCCCTTGTACTCCACACTACCAGTTGAGTTGCTTGCTTTTGAAAAAGCAGTAATGGAGAAATTAGCAAACCTACCGAATGAGGGTAAAAAAACATTCCAGAACACCACACGATTGGAAAAAGAAGCATTACAACAATTGGCTGACAACACCGACCTGGTCATAAAACCTGCGGATAAAGGAGGTGCTATTGTTATTCAAACAAAACACAATTACGACACCGAATGCAGGAAACTTCTGGAAGACCGCAGAAACTACGAAATCCTCCGTGATGACCCAACAGAAGAGACCCGGGTACGGATCATGGTGATGGTGGAGGAAGCCACAGCTCACGAATGGGTGTCGAGGAGGGAGGCAGATTTCCTCATACAAAAATCCCCTAAGACACCATATTTCTACACCATCCCAAAAATCCACAAGAATGTGGAATACCCCCCCCGGCCGCCCAATTGTATCTGGGATTGGTTCTATACTAGAACCCCTTTCCAAGTTTGCTGACGCATTCCTACGGCCTTTAGTTAAAAAAACAGACACCTATCTCAAAGATACCAAGGCCGTGCTACAACTTATCAAAGACCTCCATTTTGATCCGGAACAACACCTCCTTCTGGGACTTGATGTCGAAAGCCTGTATACGAGCTTACCCCACGACGAAACACTGGACATCATAGAGGAAGTACTATTCACCACAACATGGGATTACCATACACCTCGTAACGTGGTGATGGAATGCATTTCCCTGGCCCTGAAAAGCAACTTCTTTCTGTATGAGGGGGTACACTACCTACAAAAACACGGGACCAGCATGGGGAGCACTTTTGCCCCCAGTCTGGCTGGTCTCTATGTACACCATCTAGAAACAAACAAGATACTACACCACCACAACCATTCCATGACAACATCATTGTCTGGAAACAGTACATTGACGATGTACTTGTGATATGGAGAGGTGACGCTGAATCCATTGGAGCTTTCATGGTATGGCTCAACCAACAAAATACATTTTTGAAATTCACTCATACATTTTCCAACACAAATCTGGTGTTCCTTGACCTGAACATCTATTCTGACTATGGTAAGCTCAAGACTACCACACATTTCAAACCAACGGCAAAAAATTGCCTATTACTGTATAACAGTTTCCACCCCAGGCATTTTCGGGACAACCTCCCCTACGGACAGTTCCTCCGCCTCCGGAGGAACTGTTCCGAGCTCACGGATTTCAAGAAACAAGCCTCCGACTTGGAAAGCAAGCTACTGAAGCGCAACTATCCAGAACAGATTGTAAAAAAAGGTTTCAAACGGGCCAGAAACAACAACAGAGAAGCTCTGTTAGACAACCGCATTCCCAAAGAACAGGAAACCAGACCTATATGCGTTACCACTTTCAACACTCACTCAAATCAAGTGTCCAAAATAGTGAATAAACACTGGAGAATTCTCAATTGCGGGAGTCTCAACTTTCCTAAACCTATGTTCTCCCATAAGAGAGGCAGGAACCTGAAGGACATCTTGGTCCATACCAGACCAAGGGTTACACTCGAGAGGAGTCTGGCCACCACTACCCTCCCACCAGTACAGGGTCATTACCCTTGTGGTAACTGTAGCACGTGTAATCTCACTAAGAAAAGCAAAAACATAACTTTCACAAATGGCTCAGTCTGGGAACAAAGAGGCTTCACAAACTGCAACAGCAGAAACGTGATATATATGATCACCTGTCCGTGCAGACAAGAATACATTGGCATGACATCAAGGCCAATAAGGATCCGCATCGGCGAGCACAAGAGCAATGTTCGCTGCAAAAAAAGCACCACGAAGATGGCAAGTCACTACCTCACTATGTCGCACAACGTGGATGATTTGAAATGGACTGTGATTGAGCAACTCCACAATGAGAGTGGCATGCTGGAAAAGGAACAACGTTGGGTGTTCCGTCTGGGCACTCATCTAACTGGTCTAAATGACGATATTCCCTGGGCTCAACTGACCTAGACCGCAGATCTTCATAGGACACTGATATAGATTAATCAGCATATCATGCGGTCATTCCATGTCTGGCTTTAGAAAACCACTGTCACAGTGAACTGCCATGGAGGTCACCCTACCATCACTCCCAACATCTGTATTCTCTGTATATCTCCTTAAGATAATCATCTCGTGGCACAACCACCATATCTCTCAGTGCACCACCAGACTGTGGGCATCACATCATCCCTTCTAACCCACGATCACTGTGCGATCTGGTGTTAACCCAGGGTATGTTTCTCTTTGTACATAGAAGACGATCGGCATTCCTTTAGAACAGGAACCACTTCCGGTTGCACATCAGTAAATACGGGTTAGCGCTCTAGCGTTAGAATCACGTCCGTCTATAGAATGCATTGCACATGACTGCTCCAGCCTGCCACTCTTTTTGATTGAACGAGTATTCAGACTCGCAGCCTTTAAACTCTTCGGTCATACGAGACCGTGAAGTACGTTTCACTATGTCCATATAAGACGATCGGCATTCTTTCAGAATAAGAACCACTTCCGGTTGCACATGAGCAGGAACGGGTTAGCGCCAGCATTAGAGTCACTTCCGCTTATAGAACCACATTGCACACTACCGCTCTAGTCTGCAAGAAATCGCAGCCACCGGCAGTGATTGGGCATCGATTTCCGGTTGCAAAAACCTCGGCACAGGTGCACCCATTTGTGGACTAATTAACTGCCACATAAATAGAGCCTCCCCCGCGGTCTCACTCACACCACGGAGCCGCGGGATGGCGTTATCGGAAACGAGGAGCTGTTGACTATGATGTGAGTACGGCATAGCCGTGTAGGGAACCAGTAACTTATTAGCCATTCTAAAGATTCCATGGAAACGCCAGTCTTGTGTTTTCTCTACCAAACACTTTGTGAAAATCGTTTTCTCCCGCATTTTCTTTCTTTTTCAAATAGAATACAGTGGCAACACCCTTTCCACCCGTTAAAAAGGCTCAGGGAGCATTATCTCCTGCTTACTCTAGTATGTATCTACCATGGATCGTTGTTTAACGTACTTTTAACCTTTATTTACAGTGACTCTGAATCCCAAACATAGAGAGTGTGTTTTCTGTTTTTTGTTTGTGTGTTTTGTTTTGTTTTGTCCCTTTTATCCTAACAGGTCACGGCACTTGGTTTAAATTTACAAACTAAGGCTAAGGACACCACAGTCACATTTTAACGCTTTATATTCCCAGGCTAAATGTGTTTGCGCATTGGGAGGCGCACCTGTAAAGACTAACTGTGCTCTCTTTTTTCAGGCTTATATTTCAGAAATACTGAGTGGGCTCACATTTTAGCATTACTGATTGAGTACTGTATAGAGTGCATGACATTTTGCATTTTTTGTCACTTTTTTGTATATAGCACATTATTTCAACACTAATTGATAGCAACATAGTGAGTACTGAAGGGATCATTTCTAGTCCTGATGAAGAAGCCTTGATGCTTCGAAACATGTTGACTTGATCAGGAGTATCCGCACATCACACGCAGGACATCTCCGAACCACCTTTTTAACAGCACCAGCCTCCTTGACCTATTAAATTTTCTTAAGTCCATGAGGCCAGGTCCTTTTTAATTCACTTCCCACATCCACCCCTGACCCTTCCTCTCACTACCTCTACACCACACATAGTACTGCAATATCAGTGCTCCCGCGCAGTCGCTGGTCGTAGCACACCCCATCCCGCAGCGGGCGGGAAGACCCCTTTGATGAAGCATGACACCAAGGGCCCTTTTGGTGTGTGAGGGGTATTTAAGCAAACACTGTGTGTGTCCTACCAAGATTGGAAACACATTCCCTTAAAAATACCTCTTCTGAGGTGGATCCTTTTGTTTCGTATGTCTTTTAGGGCAACTAGAGCAAAGATTAAAATACTAAGGGCCATATGTATCATTCCAAATTGCGATCGCAAACGCCGAAATTCACAGAATTTTGGCGTTTGCGAACGCAATTGGGCTTAGTGGTATGTATTAATGAAAAACTGCCTTGCAAAATAAGGAATCGCAAAATTTGCGATTCCCTATTTTGCGATTGCATTTAAGGAATCGCAAATTGCGATTCCTTAAATGCAATGTAAGAAGCACAAAAAAGTGCAATTTGACGTTAGGAATCAGAAATTACCACCAACTTCAAGTTGGTGGTAATTTACATTTCTTTGAAAAATGCACTTTTTGCATTTTTCAAAGTGCAATGTGGCGCACATACATGCCCTTAGGGCATGTATGTGCGCCACATTTGCACCCATGCTTATTTCAGGGTGCAACAGGGTGTCCTTTGACACCCTTGCAACCTTGAAATTGCATTCTCAATTTGCGATTCTCTAATTGCTAATCGCAAATTGAGAATGTCTTCCCATTCATTCCTATGGGCCTCTAGGCCCATAGGAATGAATGGAGGGTTTCCTATGAATCGCAATTTGAGATTCGCAATTAAGGAATATGTAGGATTCGCAATTTTTTTGCAAATTCTACATACATCTCGTTTTGCGATTCTCAAATAGCGATTCTCTAAAATTCGCTATTTGAGAATCGCAAAACCAAACTTTCATACATATGGCCCAATGTCTGCTATCTTGGGGTTGGGACAAAGTTAAAAATAAGTTCCACTACTATTTTTAATATTTATTAAAAGCCCATTTCAATGGTGAAATTGGATTTTTAATACATATTAAGGAAAATAAACTTTTAGAAAATTACCGTTTTGTGCCTAAAGCTCCTGGGGGCTAATTTACATTATCCTACTAGCAGCTGCCCTGTTAGTGTTTGACATTAATGAGATGTGAAAACTTCTCCCTGAACAAGGACAAAGGCCTGTGTTTAGAGAGGGGTTTCTCTTCCCCTTGCAGGCTGACCAGTTAGGGTGGACTAAGGAGGTTCATTAACTTGTAAAGGGCCTAACTTGTCACATGTAAATATAAATGGAGACCTGGATAGGGGAACTCTTGTCCCCCAGCCAGGCTAATTCCAAGCTCAGGACCAGTTTTGGGTGACCACAAAGGAGGGAAGTGCTCATTTTCATGGCCACACCACTGGCTGGTCACACAGACTCTGTCAATGGAAAAGGTGTTTCTCATTCTTTAGTTTTAGGAGTAATCTGCACTGCAGGATTATTTGCAGTATGGCAAGCAGTAAAATGGCTGGAAAAGTGGATAGGGTTGCCCATCGGAACATTTATCCTATTGCTTAGGCAGGAGCCAGAAATCATCACACCCACTAGCTAGTGCCAATCATAAATTTGGTGTCCCAAAGCACCCTTCTCAGAACACTAACTGGACCTTTGGAAGAACAGAAGTACTTCATCTGCTGCTTGAAATCTGTGAGGAGACCTTCGGGCTTGACCTGCGCACAATGTTACTCTATTTATCTAAGTTACAGTGGGATTTTTGTTGTGTTTTTTAACTGTTTCTGAACTCATAAATCATATACACATTTGTATTAGGATAAGCCAGTCTGCTCTGTTCCATAGCTAGCAGGGGTTGAGCTCATGTTTACATTACTGAAACATTTGACTGGTACTACGAGGTTAGTGACTTTATTGCTTGTGGTGGACTCCCATCCTCACCAATTAATAAATCACTTTCTTACAAAGATAATGACTCTTTTGTATATCATCAATACAGAAATAAAACAGAAACTAACAGAACCAATATTATCATTTAAACTTGGGTTTCAAGGTAATGTTGTTTGGATTGTTCTAACAAATTATGTGTTGCCATATGGTTTGGTTAATCTGGGGTTACATGTTGTCACTCATCAGCATCTAAATACAAATAGAAAGGGATCTTCGGGTATATAGGGAACAGGCTCACCCATATAAGATGATGTTTAACATGTAGAGTATTTGCTAGGGAGGGTGAGTAAACTATGAATCATTGGAGCTAAAACTCTGGATACAATGCAAAATGGGATGTGGGCAGCGGAAAACAGATAGAATCACATATATAGGGAACACAATCAATTGTAACTCCAAAGACTCTTTTATATGAAGTAGATTCACTGTTCATCTATAAGAACACAGATGTGCAGCAAAATACGAGGGACATGGCCATGAAATGCCAAGAAGGAGATTTAGTGAAAGCCATGTCCTGCAATATAGAATGCTTATGTAGCAAATGGAGAGATCTTGAATGTTAGATGTATATTCAACAATTTTAAATTATAAATCTCCAGGAGACATGGGTAGACTGGGTGCCATCCTTACAGGGATAATCTGCATCTGTTTGTATGTCATACCATGGTCAGAAATGTCCTTTTATATGAATATTATGTCCTAAATTTGCTCACAAAAATATAATTACATTGGTTGCTCATTATATATTGTGAACTCCAGCGTGACAATATTTTCATAAACAATATTTATAATGCAATATTTGCATCAGAGCGATATTCTAACAATGGATTTTTGGGACCATAACTTGAGTTTTTTGTCAATGCAGTCATAGTAGTGCTTCTGATGAGTTGATGATTTGGGTTAATTAGTACAGCTCCTCAGTCGTATACTCATGGTTATTGATAATAGGTACATAAAAATATTCAACGTTTTAATAAATCAAGATGTGCAAATGTAGAATTACAAATTCTTAAGTAAGTGCTGTTCATCCTATTTGAAATTTCAAGTCTGCTACATGCTCACTATACTATGTGTTAGTTATTGCTGAGGACTTCAGTTCTACAATAACATAAGTCATGCAGCTTCCCGCAGAAACAATCATAACAGATAATGTTCGAGGCATCCACCCACTGGCAATTTTAAACAAATTTCATAAATTCAAAACACTTCTTAACATTTGGATTTTATGTTAAACTATGAATTACTTCTAGCTAGCCATAGGTATTTTTCACGCATTTCAACCGTTTATAATCTGAAAAGAGCTAGCATAGAAAGTAGAATAGGCTATACATTTTTTGAGGTGTCACACACACCCAGTTTAAGTGATTTGAAGATAATTTACCATATTAAAATCGATCACAAGCTTTTCATTCCTATTGTATCATTATTGAATCTAACTCCCATCAACAAATAGAGGAGGTGATAACATGGTTGGGTAGGATTAAGACCAAATGGAATAATGGCATAATGATATGTATACGTCCTGAATTTATTTAACCAATTGACTCCTATTTTGAAATGTTGGGACTGGTAAGCAATTCTATGTATAACCCTAGAGTAGACTGTGCTACCTTTTGTTCAGAATAATACATAACAAAAGAGAAACAGAAGGCAAGCAAAAAAATATCATCAAATAATATTAAAACAAAGTAGTAACAAAATAGGAGCTGTTATATGAATCTAATGTTGTTGGAGTGCTTGTTAAAACTTAAAGGAAACCAGAAATTGAGCTACTAATGAGTTTGTAATAAAATTGTATAACAAATTCTTATATTCTGCGAGTCTTATATAGCTTGTGGCTACCCAGAGGCCTTCCAGCGCTAGAGAAGTCAACATAATAATTAGTTCCTAAACAGGACTAATTACTATAAAGCCACATTTTCAGGGCCTTGTGGAATGAGAGCTCATTAGAAAGCAGACACAAATCAAGGGGAAGAGTGTTCCAAAGTTTGGGGGCCTAATGCGAAAATGAACGGCCATCTCAGCGAGACCTGCTGAATTTGGGGACCTGTAATAAGTGTGCTGAGGAAGATCTGATAGACCTTCCGGGGATGTTAGGAGTAGCAAGTGGTCTTATTAAGACACAACCTTTTTTGTGGAGTGACCTGTGCAGAATGAAAAGTTGTCGTAAACTGGACCCTCTGCTCAACTGAGAGCCAATGGAGGTCCCTCAAGGCCCTTTTTGCAGATTGAAGTCTAGGGACATTCATGAGGAGCTGAGCTGCTAGCAGCATTCCATGTGGTCTTTAGCCTCTTTATCAGATAGCAAGGTGAACCAAGGAAAAGAACATTGTTATAATCGAGGCAGGACAAGATAAGATCCTGGACAATTAATCTTCTGGCTAAGAAGGGAAGAAGGTTTCACACAATTCTAAGCCGTCTCAGAACACCAAAGCAAATGGCTGCAAGTTTTTTGCCTGTGGCTTCATAGTGAGGTTAGAATCTAGCCACATTCCAAGGTTCTTTATCACCCCTTTAGGGCTGGGAAGTCTCACCAGACAATCTGCCACAGGGGATGATGTCTTTTTGTTAAAGTTGTTGCCCGGTATCATCACCTTAGTCTTGTCCTCGTTCAGCTTCAGTTTACAGTTGGCCATCCATCTGGCTACCTCCTGAACACATGGACCCAGGTTGAGGTGACTGGAGCTGGAGTCGGGGTGTTGTGTAGTTCCTACCAATCTGCAGGATCTGCGCAATGTTTGGACAAAATAAACTAGGGGCTTGGTGTCAAGACTGATTCCGGACACCCCCGCAAAATATGTTGGCCTATAGACCAGCTAGCTCACAGTGCCACAGTAAGACCCGCTAACCTACCAGGGAGCGAATGGTTTTCCGGCAACCACTGAACATGACAACCCTGACTCCTCAGGGATCGTGGAAACCGTACAGAACCTTTTGCTCAGTTACCCGTGCTCACTTATTCTCAGAGAAATATACAGAGAATACACAGGGGGACGTTTTCAATAATACAGATTACAGATTACAGATCGCTACAGATTTTAACATGGGTTCCTTTACAAGAATGTGGGTTGCAGCTAATTGGGTCCAAGTCAGCATAAATAAGTGTTATTGTTCAAATATATTAGCAGACAATGAGGTACACTTTTTGTTTTTGTGCCCTTTTCATCTACATTTATGGAAAACACTCCTACTTGAGAATAGCATTAGGGAAAGATAGACAGCATTACATGTTTGTAAAAACACTGCAATTGTGGAATTGCAAAACTGTTTTGCTATTTACATCTTAAAAGCATTCCGAACGTGAAGACAAGTATCTGTTATTTGCCATGATATCTATAGGTGTGGATGTTAATTTGGATAACCGTTTCATTTTAATTGATATTGGTCAAAATGTGTCTTGAAAAGCATGTACCATCAATGGTAAATCTAAATAAAGTATATCTTAACTGGGTGCTTATTTGTCTTCTTTGGAAGGAGTGCAGTGAAATTACAGATGTTCTGGTTCCGTGGTGCAGAATTGTATTTGCTTCTCTTTCAATTGATTTAATATTTTAATAAGTGCCTATGGTAGGTTGATTTCCAAATGTGTTTGATGGAATGAATGTTTGTTTCCTAACAAACCATTTATGATGACAAGCTGTAGACTGATTTATCAAAAGTTCGGACTAGCAATCAGGGATAGCATATTTGCTTGAATACGCTTTCTTGTATATTTTATATAATGCCTGCAGTCTAGAGCATTGGCTCTAAAAAGTTTCACTTCTGAGGACCCCCGCTTATTCATTACTGGAACCTGTCCCCCCCGCCCACTGAATCATTGTTGGAATCAAATTACCCCCACTGACACTTTACTGGAAGCTGGGGATCCCGGCCTAAGCACTTTCAATAATTTGAACAGCAAAACAATACACAAAAAATACAGGAACAAGCAATCATCAAATATACATAAGATGAAATACTTTAAATATTTCAAAAATAAATACTAAAACATTAAAAAAATTATTTTAATTGGAAGGTTTTCTAAATTCAATTGAGACCACTCATTGTTCATACTACATTCCATTTAATGTACTTGCAGTGCTCCAACTAATCAATCTGTGGATACAAATTTCATTTGTAGCCTCCAATTTCAAATTCCTTCACATTTACAGAATGTTTAACATTTTTTACCAGTACATTTTGCTCCTCTATTTATCTACATTTTATTAACCTGGTAATATTTAATCTTCTAAGCAGTTGTGGACCCCCTGAGTAGGCTTTGTAGACCTCCAGGGGTCCCCGGACCACAGGTTAAAAAGCACTAGTCTTTCGATGTGGCCTCCACATAAAGTCTAATGTGTTTTGTTTTTGTCTCTTAATTGCAGGAAGGCTGTGAAGGCTACATTAGTTCTCCTGCCCCTCCTAGGAATAACATACATGCTTTTCTTCGTCAACCCTGGTGAAGACGACATTTCTCAGATAGTCTTCATTTATTTTAATTCATTTCTTCAGTCTTTTCAGGTAAGTCATGTTTGTGATGGATGTGTTCCTTTTTCTTTGAAAATCTTTGCTAAAATGAAGATCGATTGACAGTGCTTAATTTGTGTTAGTAGTTGCAGGTGATGGGCACCAGTATTAATTTTGGGAGAGCAGGTCTTATTTTTCATGATCAGACTTTGACCTTGAGATAGAGCGAGAAAAGGCAGAAAAAATAGGAAAACAGAAAGGGAGAATGAAAGGATGAAAAGGAACTGTTCATAAGGAGTTACGTAAAGCTGGTGGAAGAAATAGGCAGAAGGTAGAATCAAGACTAGGCATCCTTGATATTCTGCAACCTTACTAGCATTCAGCTTTGGACATCTGCACTTATTTTTTGTTATCTTTGTTTGCAAGTTAAGCACTCTGATTGTGCTCCCTGGAATTGTTTTTCATCAGTTACAGTGCTACAGAAGATAAGGCAAGCCTTAAATACCTACACAACTAGGGATAAAGCGGATGTGCCCACAGTTAACACAAACAACTTTGAAGACCAGAAACACTCAATGGTATGTTTCCAACTATGTGCACTGTTTTTACCAAATTACACATCACTAAACAGAGTACGAGTCTACATAGATTACCATATTTGTAAAAGGAGCCGTAAATAATGCTACCATCACCCAACTTGCCCTGTGAGCGATCGAGTGGCAGATATTGGTCATGGTGGTACTTATGTCAGCCTTGCCCACACATCACACTTTTAACTGGCATGATAAATGGATCTTTCAGTCTATTATCCCTCTGGTATTAATTATGGCTCACTGACTAGTATTGTCTTTGGATTCCATGTTTCATATAGACTTCCAAGAGACCAACTCACTCTCATTGATAGCTTTCAAGATGTATTTAGTCCTAAATTACACTGGGCTGACTAGTGAGGTAACTAGCCAAGGACATGCTCCTTTGTTGCTTCCACTACTGGAACACCACAGCTCCGCAGTCACATCAAGACAGGCTTTCAATTCTCCCACCTTCACTGCATTACCCACCTCCACCTCCTCTCATTTTCATACTCCCACATCCAACTGTATCTCAAAACTGCAAAAATATGAATAATAATGATCTTGTCTGTGCTTCATTAGTCAAGGTGTCATTTGGCTCATACAGGGATGCCCAAATCAGTTTAAAGTCATCTCTTGAGATGGTATCAAACACACTGGGTGGAATTCCTCTCACACTAATGTTATGATGAATAGCAGCATGAGATAGACCCCCGTGAAATCTTTTAGTTGTCTGCAATAACACACCCCTTTTTCTGTCTGCGCCACCTTGCCCATTCCTTGAACATTTCCCTTTGCCATGTATTTCTTCTTTTTCCTCCTACGCACATTCATCACAATACCTCTTAAATCATCAATTACACATACAGGTTTTGTAGGGCGCGCAATTAAACAATCTTCAAAAATCATTTTTGTATAAAAGTCCTTTAGTCTAAATCACTAATAACATATGTAAGCAGCCCCCAAAAAAGTCTGTGATCACATTCTTTCAAACCAATTCCACATAAATGATTTTTACACATCTTTCCACAGTATAGTTTCATTTAAAATACACATTTCCAATCTACCTAGGTTTTACACAAAATTACTTTGACATTCAAATTAAATTCAGAATGTGGATTTTAGCCACATTTAATTATGTTCTGCACGTTATAGTTTAGCCACCACGTGTTTCGCAGCTCTAATGCGCCACTTCTTCATGGCTGAAAAGACGAGAACAAAAACTATATTTACACAATTGTAACACCAATCATTTGACACATCTTTTAGCCTACTGACAGGCTTGGATAGTGAGGCTAAAGGTTTCAATAGATACTAATTGAACATATCTACATTATGCATGTGAAAATTTCAAATTATCAATCAAAATTCCTAACTAAAACAGACAAAGATCATGATAAGAGAAATTGGGAAAAAGAAGATATGCAGAGATGCCTCATACAATCATGTACATTGTGACAAACAAATGGCAAGAGTTGCCTGGAACAGAGTTAAAAATGGCCCTACTCATATGAACACTTACCAAAATGAAATGTAACCAAAAAGCTAAACCAAGGTCAGTTGTTAATGGTTTTCATAACTATAATGAGATGTTCTCCTAAAATACCTTGTTGTAGTCACATCTACAAATGGAAAATGATAAGAAACTATGTTGAGCTAACCTGTCATATCTGTATAGGACATCCTAACCGCATTATCTATAGATAAACCAACTTAAGTTCCATTTCCTCGAATAAAAACATAATAGTTAAGTTCTCACAGACAGTTACTCAAATATTCAAATATCTGGGAAGCTTAATCAAGGTAGTTTGTGGGTAGTTCCCTTAGATAGTGTAAGCAGTTTCCCTGAGCATACCTTTACCAAACCGTAATTCCATCTAGAAACCAAAATGATGAAAAACACCATGTGAGCCTAATATTGCCAAGAGCCATACAGTATATTAAGTACTTCAAAATGCTCGAGAGAGCGTTTTCTTAGACTCTGCAAGCAAAATCATCTAATGTCACCCTTCATCTCTCTGTATGATACACCGAAAACCCCTTGTGTCATGGATGTCTCACAAAAACTCAGAGTCCAAAAGAAAGGGTGGCATTAACACACATCTTAGTAGCACTTGCTATCCTGTATATCTATGATGCTTCTGTTTTACAAAATAGTAAAAGATCCTCAGAAGCTCCATGTCCTAAGATTTCAACAAAAAAGCCTCCATTACCTGGCTGCACAACAGAGCCTCCCAACTCCCAATTATTGGTATTCATTGGTGATCCTATTGCACTTTTACTATACTAAGCTGCAAATAACACAACAGCTACACATTTTCTTTCCCCAAAATAGAATCCACTACTCAACACACAGCTATAGCTTATAAAAGAACAAAAAAGCCACAAAAAAGAACATAATTTCCGCTTGAATTTTCTTAAGCAAAATTATTGGTTGATCTGCAAGAAGCACACAAGACCCCCGTCCAAATCAAAAATAATGCAAGCTATCTAGTGTGATAACAAACAGTATGTTGCAGCTATCCTCCCTTACATACCATGAGTACTCTGGTTAGCATCTTCCCACAATGAAGCGAACAAACCAAACTCTCTCAAACAGTGCTCCACTATATATGAGCCTCATCATTAATTGCTTATCCAATCGTGTGTCACAACAGTTATTTTCAAATATGTCAAGAGCAAACTGTAAAGCTTGGAATGGAATCTAGGCTTAACTCCTATCAGCAAAAATCTTCACAAGATATGCCCATGACTTACAAAATCTTAGTTTTTAAATAAGCTTCATGTTCCTATTGAAATCAATAATGTTCCGGCCTGAATTCAAACTCATAATCTAAACATTTTTTACACACTTATTATCATGTTAAGGACAAAAATAAAAAAGTAGTGAAAAATAAAATCAACTCTGTCATAGACTCTGATTCGAGCCGCGATAAGATGTAGAACCTGACCCTTCCGGTAATCATTAAATGGTCTATTCCACCGGCAGTCTCTTACGTTGATCCATTCTTGCAAGGATCAAATTTGTTTTAAAATGCCTTTGAAAGAAAAATTCTAATTCCCACTTTACCAACTTCTAATATTCTGAGCCTGGAATCGAAACCTGCTGTGAAAGCTCCTAGGTGCTACCTAAACCATTCTGCTACCGTCTGGTACGTATCTCATATTCTGACAACCAACCCATGAAGCTCTTAACATTTGGAAATTGTATTAAAACAAAAATTTATATTGATTTGTTTGCACATACCTGACCCCTCTTATGGCAGCTTCTCCATACAAACAAATCTTTCTTTTTGAGATGATTCAACTTGGCTCTAATATCCTTTTAAAGAGAATGAATAGTTAATAATTCACACTTTAACAATATTGGTAATATTAGCTGTTTCCCAATGAATATCCATAACCTTAAGCTACACTCCACATACAATCCTGAATCGATTGCTCTGCTCCATAAATTATAATATTGAGTTAACAACCAACCTACCTGCAAGGTTGGCTTTAGGACAGTGCGACCGCGAGGCCGCACTGAGCGCTGACCTGGAACGGGGCGGGGAGTCACTGACCTGGGGGGGAGGGGTGTGCTGTGTTTAGTAGTACTGATGATTTAAAAGAACCTGCTGCTGAGTTCCTTTTGTATCTAGCTTTCACGCAGCAATAAAAATGTCAAGATATTTCATGTGATTATGGTTTCCTGCTAGAGGTAGAGATTTGAGTATTGTCTAGTGGCAGCTTTGACCATCAAGTAGCGCAGTAGGTTAATATGCAAAGAACAGATCTGTTTTTTATGTTGACAGCTTAGTGTATTGGTAAAGCCAGCCTTTACCAGCTCTTTAATACAAATGAAACGTCTGTGAGAGAAGGGCTATAGAGAGTTGAGGAGCATTTTTGCTGGATGGTAGTGAAGGAATCTGAGGAGGAGGTCATGAGGAGGGGGCGCCAAAAAAGATTTTGGCACCTGGCGCCACCAGCAGTAAAATCGGCCCTGTCTGCCAGATGTAAACTAAGCAACCTGTACTTTCACGGCTGGTGTCACGCCGCAACGGACGACAATTCCAATGGCAAAATCAACATGTCTTGAGAAAATAGTTTTTTTCACTCCTCATGACCGAGAAACCTTTGAATCTGTCTGTACTTTTTTCACTATGGCACTCTTTGACTTGTTTCCAGTCAGTTTCAAAGGCAAAAGTGGATGATGTTGCTACTTCGGTGTGGATCATGATGCAAATATAATATCAACAAAACCCACTTCGAGGCAGCCGCACCTTAACAAGATGGTTTCCAAAAGCCTCCATGCCTGTGTTCCCTCAAAGCTTTGTGGAAGTGCAATTGGTTGACTATTTTCTTATTGGGACTAGACAGGGCATATAATACTATGTGCGTAATGTTACTGGTATGAACAATATTTGATTTATTGCAGAACAATGCTACCACTTTCAAGGAGCATAAAATGTTGATGGAGGTATGCCACCGAAATGTTTCTAGTTTGTCTCTTATCAACTACTCTCTTAACTCCTTTGGATCAAATATCAGTTTGCATACTCTCCGAATGCAGCTCATATTTCTTTATTCTGCCTATGGCTAATTCTCCCCTTGATTAAAAAGAAGGGTGCAGAAGTCTTTAATATTGTCAGCTATGATCCGAGGGGGTCGGCAAAGGAGGCAAGATGGCAGCAGCCGCTCGGTCGGCTCTGTAAGCGCTCTCCCTCCCTGCCGATTAAACTTCCCCCGGGCATGTTGTAAAAACTACAGCGGAATCACACGCCTGGCTGTGCAACTGGAGAGTCCTTTGCAGGAATGATTTGGACTGTTCACAACTTCTATCTCCTGTTGCTTCTAAAGTTCCGCCTCACCTGGTATCTCCCCTGTGGTTCTCGTCTAGCCTTGCTGTGCGTGGATGTAGAACGCCTCTCCCAGCAACTCTGTTGCCGCCAAAGATCGCGAGAGGGGTGAAACACGGCTGATGCTTCCGGGTCAGCGAAAGGCACTGCTGGAGTGCAGCGTGTTGCAGGCGACACTACTGTTAATCAGGAAGGCACCTTGGAGAGACCTTGCCCTGCCGATCATGGGAAAAAAACAATTCCATCACTGTTTTTTCCAGGTAAAAATAAAAAGAGCCAATCCTCGGTGGTGGAAAGGGAAAGGGAAGCTACAGGCTGTGCTGTTACTACAGGTAATCTGTAAATCCAGCAAGGGGAGCCTTGTATGTCTGTTCAGACCACTGACCAGAGCACTGAGGTGGGCTCTGGCAAGGGGGGGAAGATGGGCAAGACACGTGAGGCTTTTGGACCTGGAGTAGTTTTGGAGAATGGTGGGGAAATGTGTGACGTGGCAGGTCTGTGGTCCACCCCTGCCCTTTCATCTATCTCGGCTACAGAAATTGCTGGGGTACACACCAGACCAGCCACGCTAATGGATGTCGCGCCCCAGAAAACCTTTGGGCAGAAGTCTAAGAAGTCCAAGAAGTCTGAGACGGGGGGCGACAAGGGCCAGAACTGGGCTGATCACAGCCATAGTTTGGATAATCCTGATGCTTTGAAGGAGACGGATTCTGGGGATACGTTTTTTTCCCCTTTCAGATCCATTGAATTCATCTGAGGACGAGACTCCCTGCGTCACAAAGCATTGTTCAGGGGGGGAGATATCCCACAGCGATTGGAGTGAGTCAAGTCATCTTTAAGAGGAGGCTACCGGGAATATGGATATCAGATTAGGCACAGTTCGGAAGAAGAAAGATCTCCCAGGTTGGCAGACTCAAAAGAAACTGCGGGGGCACTCGCATGGGACTACTCATTCTCTTCTGACTTTGGGGAGGACAGGGCGGCTGCACCCTTGCATATAATTTCAGGCTCACTGGGGAGTTCTGAGGAAATCTCACTTTGTCATTTATCGAACCATTATGGCACATAGAGAAGAGACAAGGATGGAGAGCCAAAGAACTCAAGGGGCATGCCCCAAACTACAGAAATCTATTTGCCGAGTCGCCAAGCCATGCTCAGAATTCGCAGAGAGGATCGGTGAAGCAGAGACTCGAATCTCAACATTGGAAGATGAGCTCACAGTCCTAAAAGCTCTTACAGATTCGCGAAGGACTCAGAAGGATGATACTCAATGGAAGCTGATGGATTTAGAGAACCATCTCAGGAGAAACAACCTCAGAGTTCTTGGCATACCGGAGGGCCTGGAAGGATTGAATGCTCAGAAATTCATTGTAGAATTATTTACTGAAGCGTTCCCTGAGCTTACGCAGAGGACTTGTGACCTGGAAGTTCAGAGAGCTCACTGGTTCCCCTTTAAACAGCGCCAGTGCGCAGGACAGACAGCAGCTAAACCTAGGGCTCTTAATTTGTCAAAATATTTGTTTTGCTCGACAGGCTGTTTACGATCTTGCATGACCAGACAGGAAAAGGGCAGGCAAAGAGAATGAGTTATTTGTCAGACCTGATTTCTGCCATGCAACAGTCGAGAAGCGATGGCAACTTCGGCAATTGATGCCACTGTTTCAGGGTAAAGGGGCCCAGGAATTTCTCCTTAACCCTGCAAAACTGAAGGTTATTTGTAAGGGCCAAACACCTTTTTTATCTTCTGAGGTGCAAGCCAAGGAGTATTTGCAATCAATCTGGGTTAACAAATTGGGTTCTGAGCTGGTTGGTGGTATTTGGATAAACATTTTTGGTGGGCAGGGGGGATGCGGTAGATGCAAGTGAAACATGGCAGGATATCTCTTGGATGGGGGAGGTATGGGGGAGGTAGCTTCCCATCACACCGAACCCTTGGGTCCTTATGCCTCGATAGTTGGGAGAGAGGGGGGTGGGCTCTCACAGGGATGGGCGGGTGGCAGTGGTCAGGAGGGGACTACTGGGGTATGGGTTGGAGGTGGCACTGGGGGAGGGCTGGGGAGAAGAGAGGGGGAGCCATGGTAGGGTAAGGTTGAAGCAAGATGTTGGTATACAGATTATCATAGAAATTATCTTGTATGTGTCAGACAGGAAGATATGTTGTTTAACCAGATGGGTGATGGGTTGATGGCTGCGAGGCTGGGTATCTGCTCTTTAAATGTGTCTGGTCTGAACAATAGGGCTAAAAGACAGAGAGTTGTAATGGAGTTGAGAGTAATACAACGTAGTGTGTATACAAGAGACTCACATCCCGTGGAATAAAAGCAGGGTGATGTAGGAGCTAGGGTATACTGTGTTAGCTTCTACGCATAAGGGCGCCACAATGCGAGGTGTAGCTATTTTGGGAAAGCAAACTATACGAGTAGCCGGCAGGACACTGGCAGATATATATGGGTGCTGAGTGATTGCGGAATGTGCTGATGGCTCCACTAAATTTGTAATATGCTCTGTTTATGGATCTAACATGGATGAGGCACATATTTTGGACTCTCTTAATACAGAGCTTGCCTCTTGGCCTACACCTGTGATTTTTTGTGCTGACCTTAACATACGCTTAAATGGCCCTGAGTTCCAATCAGGAAATACCCAGTACAAGGGAAGGAAACCTAAGGGGCCTGATTCACAAAAGTAAACTGAGACGAAAGTCAAACTTTACGTCTTTTGGTATTCACAAAGGGCATTTACTACTCGTAAATACCCATTGTGAATACCAAAAGTTGAACTTTATGACTTTCGGTATTCACAAAGGGCATTTAAGAGTTGTAAATGCCCTTTGTGAATACCGAAAGTCGTGAAGTTAGACTTTTGTCTTATTTTACCTTTGTGAATTAGGCTCAAGGTGTTTAAGGCAGTTGACGTTGGTATACAAGGAGATACCCTGACCCTGGTTTCACATACTTCTCATAGCTGCATAATAAGTTTGTCAGATTACAATATTTTTTCATATCCAGGACAGCTGTGGCGAAGGCTAAAATCCAGATTTATCCTAGACTTATGTCCGATCATAATCCCTTACTTTTTGATATACAGGTCCAGGGCCTCTCTCGGCCCCGAAGATCCTTCTCCTTCAATAGGAAAATATTAGCAGATGACTCATTTATTAGTCATATTAAACAGTGGGTTGTCCAATTTTTGGAAATAAAAAATGTAAATATATATTGTCAGCTATGATCCTATTACTAAGCTGCCGGTAATATCAAAGATCATTGAAGAGTATATAGCAAGGCAATTGGACACTAACATGGAGTCCAAAGGCATGCTAGACAATGCCCAAGTAGGTTTTTACCAAGGGCGGGAGACCGCGGTAGTGGCAGTGGCAGCTCTGAATGACCTACATATGATGGCAGTGTCGATGCACAGTTATTGTTACATTAGTCAGCTGCATTTAACACACCGGCAACCTTAAAGTCTCATTAAAATAACGATGGTGGAGCAACTTATGACTGGTTCGACTCATTCATATTATCAAATCATTTCGCTCAAAGGCGGATATTCACAAGAACGTGTGCTAAACATCTCCAAAAAATGTTAACGCAACTTTACACATCGCAGCCTATTGCGGGAAAATAACCCTGTGTTAACGTGGAATTCACAACACGGCGGCACCATGCGATAGTCTCACGAAAATGCGGCCAATGTCCGCGATACAACCACCGCGAGGGAGATAAAAACACCAACACCAAAAAACATGTGATGAGCCCATTCCCGAGGAGGAAAGCAGCGATAAGCAGCGCCAGGCCCGCGACACATATACGGCATGCGGGAATAAGCACAACAAAAGCAGGAAAAAGAAAGACAAACCAAACAGAAAACAGCGAAGCACAATGGAGGCAGTCGGAACTAGCACACAACCCCACAAGCACCATTGGCAACAAAACATTCTACATGGCAGTCCATCGTGGACAAGGTGAATGCAGCCGGAGAGCGGAGGAGGACAATGGAAGAAAACCAGAACAGCTGGAATGATGCGAAACGCAAAACAAGCAGAAACACGCCAACAACCAGAAGGCAGCAATGCACACCGGAGGTGGGAGTCCAGCGCCACACCAGGAGCTGGATGACATGGAGGAAATGGTGTCCACCACATCAGTCTGGTATGGTGGCAGGAGTCGGGGACCGGAAACTGCTCAAAATCAACAGACACAACAGCAACAGGGAGAGGAACGACCAGGGACTGGGGGATGGGGGAGATTGGCACAATGGCACACATGCACAATTAAGCACAGCACAACTGCAGACAAACCATTCCCAAGAGTAACAACACCAACCAAGAGCACAAGTCACACAAGTCGGCAATATCACACCACTGAACAAGCACAGAAGTGAAAACCATACCGCCGGAAAGGGAGAAGGGTGAGCCAAATCAGAGCTGAAGGGCCATCTCATACACAATGCAGCACACACACATAGGAAGCAGAGTACCCCGACATCCAACACAATGTGGTACAAACACCAACATATGCACAACCCAACACAGGACACAGGTGCACCCGCTTGTGGCCTGTAAATGGCCATACGCATCTAGCAAAGCACGAAACAGGGACCTGATAATGCACAAGTACCAACCCACAGCCCTGATGGGGTAGCAATGCATTTAAGGCAGGGACCCAGATAGGCCGTGACACACACATTGGCATACAAATAAACACACAACACAGTTGGAGACAAGTGAACGTGCGGAAACTTCATCAATAATTACGTGTCAGTACGGCCAAGGGAAGTGCCACGACATGAAGACCAATGCAGCAGCATGTCTGAATGAGGAACGTTGGGAAGCACCCATGTCCACCCCGGGGGAGTCCATCACCAACACAAGTCATTGCCAACCCGGGTATGTTGTCCGCGCATGGATCAGGAGTCCAGGCCAATGCAGCCATGTCCACTGTCATCTAGGGACATGTGACCAGATCCCCAACATGCAACCAGGCGTCGGGACACTTGCAATGGGTCACATGCAGTCCTGGCTGCAGGTACCTTGTCACTCGTCCACGAACGTGAGTGCAGCAGTGTAGGCCAACATTTCCAATGCGAGATCGTTGTCCACCACATCTGACATGTCGGCGACGTAACCCATCAGCTGTCCCGGACAGATGTGCTCACTCCAACCCCTAGCCCCAATATGCACGAAAGCCCGATCGAGGAGCGGCTCAATGTGGTCACTGCACACAACGACTCGTGCAACCTCCCAGGTCCAGTTGCCAGCATGCATGCCAAACATCCAGGCATGCTATAAACGGGCAACATGGTGACACTCCTGGTCGTGGTCCAACAGGGAGCGCACACACACGTCGAAATCCAGGTCAGCTACCATAACGTTGGAGAGGCAGATATCCATGGACCACTCGAATATGCACGAGCGACAGTGCAACACAGGCTGAACGCAGGTGACGTTGGCAATGCAGAAGCTCAGCCTGTAACTGATCCGCAGCACTGCCAATGGCAGTGCCCCCAGTACATGCAGCAGACGTGCACGGTACAGGTCCACGTGACTGGAGTTGAGCATGTGTCCGGGATGGTCCGCCATTGCGCCAGTGGCACTGCTTGAAGCGGCACTGTGATGACCTGCACCAGTCCTGTGGATGAAACGCCACAGCTCGGAGCAATGAGCAGTGTCTGTGTGCAACGGGTGCAGGCCTGGGGTGTGGTGGGAGTACGTGTGAAGGCCATTTCACGCACGCTAACTACGACCAAGGACTTCTGCGTGTGGGATGTGTACACGTTGGCCTCACGTCTGGCAGTGCGTAGTGTGGGAGTCGCCTGGAAATACTATTGTATCTGTCAGGGGGTGCTGGGCACATGCAACTCCCATCTAGGAGCTGCAGATGTGCTACCGCCCGATAGTGCAGACAAAGGACCTTTCATCCCTACAGTAACTTCACCATCTGCATGCATACAGGAGATGTACAGAGGCCTATCGTGGGTGGGGTGGGCTGTCTGCGACCCAGGGAATCATGGATGACATGCCTAGCACATGGCACATGAGCAGCATCACTGTGTGTCACGTTGCCTCACAGCTGCTCCTCCCTCACACGAGCCTCCACACATGTGTGCGCTGCGCAGTTGTATCACGTGAACTCCTACGGCACACCATTGTCATGCCTGTCCGCGCATGTCCAGCGGCATGCCAACAACACCTGTAAGCTGGCCGTTGAGGGTGTGCGGCCACGTAAGTGTAGGCCAATGGTCTGGACAGGGCTGACAGGTGTACAGTCCATGGCTGGCTGTGATCACGCCGCGATTGGGGCTAGACACCTGACTCATGCAGCCGCAGGACTGATGCACATTACACTTGGCATGCATGTGCCAGGACCCCGAGCGGGCTTGCGCTCCTACATTTCCCCGTACGTGCGGGCCCGCCCTCTGGGTGCATGCTACATTGCAACATTGACTACTGCGGCCCTGGTGGTGACAACACCCCAACACAAGGACACACTTACCTCACTTCCTGTTCAAGTCCAGACCAGAGCCACACCCTGATCCCCCTGCCGAATCAGCACACCCCTGCTCTGACCTGACGTACGCCGGACAAGCACACACCGCTTGTGCATGCAGGGGGGGGCGGGCAAAGCTACATGTCCAAAGTCCCAGCCACTGCTGAGGTGACATGGTATCCTCCGCTGAAGACAGCACACTGTGATGTTGCAGGACTCCGGCCCATCATGCTGACATAATGAACACACGGACACACTTGCTTAGATGTTGGGAATGGCTACAGGCATGTGCGCCCGGCCACATTTATTAGCAGGCTCACATGTCGAGTGACACCTGTGTTGGATGTGTGTGGGGTGTGTGCACACCAGCCGTCATGCAGTGCCTGGTGCAGTCAAAAAAACGACAACAGTGCACATCGTAAAGGACACAACCATTCAACCGTAAAGGATCCATGACCGGAGCTGCACAGAGTTAGTGGCCCTGGATGCACAGCATCCTGCACGGGCCTACTGCCACGGGCCGCTGACTTGCGGTGCACTGGGGCAGGGTCACGAGAGCAGAGCAGGTTCTCGTAGATGTCAAAGGGGGTTGTCGCGGAGTGCCTCGGTGGACAGTGGAAGGTGTACCCCCAGGGCATGATGCAGAGGGCAGAACCACGCAGAAACAGTCACTATGGTGGAGATGAATGGAACAGACACATGTCGGACACCAAGTCCGTCCCAGCCCGATGATGATGCAGACAACCCCCAGGCCATGGACTCAGACACCACCAAAGTTCAACCAGAGAGTGCCCATGAGTCATTGCGCACAGAGTTAGTGGCACCAGTGCTGATAGGGGATGCCGCCTGCGATGAGGCGTGTCCAATGGTGTGCACTCCTCCATATCTTACCCAGGACACATTTCCACATGTGTGGCCTTCTGGACCGCAGGGTAGATCTGAGGCAGCGGTCAGCAGGGGCCATTCACCGAGTGTCGCCGGCTTAGGTTGGATGGTCCCACCGGCCTGCGTAGTTCAGGTTCAGTGGCACGACGGGACGCGGACTTGCGGTGAACAGGGTTAGTGGCACCAGGTCAGTTCTTGCTAGTGTTCGCTCACCTCCGTAACGAGGATCCGGCTTTCATCCGGACTGGACCGCATCTTCCTCTTACTCCTCTCCGTGCGTTCACTGGTATGGACTCTGCCATTCATGAATCATGACTGGGTGCTGGATGTCGGGCCTACTGGACCGCAGTGTAGGCCGGGGTCAGCGGTCAGCACGGGCCCACAGACATGTGTCGTGTGCTTGCGATGCATTCCTTTGCTTCACTGATAGAAGGGAGTTTAGTGATATGAACTCTGCAATTAACATCTGGTCACTGCCATTCATGACTCAGGACACAGTTCCACATGTGGGACCCACTGAACCGCTGAGTAGGCCTGTGCCCTCATCCACGTGTCACCGGCTTGCGTTGAACAGGGTTAGTGGCACCACGTGTCGCCGGCTTGCATTGAACAGGGTTAGTGGCACCACGTGTCGCCGGCTTGCGTTGAACAGGGTTGGTGGCACCACCTGGCGCAGGCCTGCGATATGGAATTATGCCTCACTGATCGAAGGGAGTCTGGTGCTGTGGCCGCTGCCACGGACTTGGGGTCACTGCCATTCATGACTCAGGACACAGTTCCACATGTGAGACCGACTGGGCCGAAGAGGACGCCAGTGGAGTATGTCAATGAAAAAGGAGTACTGTGGGCCTGCGCCGTGGAGGCCAGCGATGGTCTGCGGAGGCTGCAAAGGTCGCGGGCCTGGGCCTCGGAGCTTGCACCGGCATGTGGTGGGACCTCTTTGACACACGCCGGTGTCGGCAGGTGAGCGGAGCCTCGTTGGTGCGCTGGGGCAGGCATGACGGGTCTGGGGACCAGCAGCCCAGGGTGCAGCAGGTGCACAGGGATGCAGGCCCGCCGCGCTCGGCGCAGGACTCGTGGCGGGCTGAGAGGCGCCGCCCTGGCAGACGCGTTGTCCATTCCGAATGAGAACCACGCCCAGTGCGACGGGCTTTTGTTCACACCCCTACGCAGGCCTGGCGTACGCAGGTCCAACCCACTGCGCCCGCGCATGCAGGGGGGGACGTAACGTGCGACATTTCCGCGTTCTGCCCCACAGCCTGTGGGGACATGGTAGCGTCCACTGGCCACTACACTCCATGCACCAGCAGTTGATCTCCACATGGCCATTTCCATGATTTGCACGCTGTGGTCTGTCCGGCACCTCCACGCCACATCTGGCATTGGGTAGGTCCACATTCCTTAGTCACTTGCCGCTCTCGCACATGCCTGCTCCACGCCTCTCCTCACATCCTGCTATTGTGTGTCTGTGGTGCCATGCCGTGGCTGGGTTGTGGGCATGGCAAGGCCAAGTTCCCAATGGAGTCGTGTTGTCGTGTCTGGTCGTTTGGCATGTTGTGTGGCATGTTGAATGTAGTTGTGCTGCGTTCCCATTGCCAGTGTCGTGAGTTGCATGACTGTGGGCTGGAGGTGTGTTCATTTTGGACTTACCAATGAGCACTGCATTGCCATGGGTGCCATACTGGGAGTGCTGGGTGATGATGGACTCGGTATAGAAAAACAATGGTCCTAGACTTGTGTTAAATCTTGGTTGACTAAAGCATTCATAAACAGCATATAGTACATATATAGTTTAAATCAAAAATGTACCATTCATTCATTTAAAAATATATATATATCCTCAAAAATCCAAGAAAGGCACACACTATTGCTTTACGGGTGACTCTTACTTTATTCGGTCACTTTTACTAATATAACATCATCATATTCAGTATTCAAGAAAGAAGGAAAGGTAGTTGCTCCAAAGGAAAAAGTGAAGAAAAAGGGTGCTCGTGAAGTAAGATAGAATATGCAAAAGGGAATCCAATCAAACAAAACAATAATTCATCATTTTATATACATTACAATTTCATTAGCAAAACTGGTCGTGATTTTATGATGACACCAGTTCTACATTAGGGCCTGTCCAATCGGTAATTCATGATTGTTCATTTTATTCTATTGGCAAACAGCGTTTGTCTGTAAGCAGGTAGGACTGGGGTAATATCAAGTACAGGCCCCGAACAGGGGAAAATGTCGACGTTTCGACCCTAGTGCAATGAGGGCAGTTTGTATCCTCTGCAGCCGGGTCTTCCTCAGGACAGAAAGAAGGGATGGGGGGAGCATCGTGCGAAGATGAATCACTAAGACGCTGTGGGCGATTTTTCTCACCCATTATTTAAAATAACCTGCTGATATCAAGCTGCAATTCTTTTTGCGGATCTTTATATCCATGCCTAGGGGCGGCACCTTAACTGTGCATCACCCATGATCAGTTGCTCCCCCATCCCTTCTTTCTGTCCTGAGGAAGACCCGCCTGCAGAGGATACAAACTGCCCTCATTGCACTAGGGTCGAAACGTCGACATTTTCCCCTGTTCGGGGCCTGTACTTGATATTACCCCAGTCCTACCCGCTTACAGACAAACGCTGTTTGCCAATAGAATAAAATGAACAATCATGAATTACCGATTGGACAGGCCCTAATGTAGAACTGGTGTCATCATAAAATCACGACCAGTTTTGCTAATGAAATTGTAATGTATATAAAATGATGAATTATTGTTTTGTTTGATTGGATTCCCCTTTTGCATATTCTATCTTACTTCACGAGCACCCTTTTTCTTCACTTTTTCCTTTGGAGCAACTACCTTTCCTTCTTTCTTGAATACTGAATATGATGATGTTATATTAGTAAAAGTGACCGAATAAAGTAAGAGTCACCCGTAAAGCAATAGTGTGTGCCTTTCTTGGATTTTTGAGGATATATATATATTTTTAAATGAATGAATGGTACATTTTTGATTTAAACTATATATGTACTATATGCTGTTTATGAATGCTTTAGTCAACCAAGATTTAACACAAGTCTAGGACCATTGTTTTTCTATACCGATTATTACCCAGGTCCATTGACTTCTATGGGTTACCCCAGTATATCATAAGGGTGATGATGGACTGTCAGGAGGTGTCAGAATAATGCACTCTGCCTGGGGAGTTGGCCACAGCATTGTTGAGGAGTCCCGGGCGGTCCACTATTGCGTGCACATTCATGGGATGCATGTGCTTTCTGTTGTGGTAGTTGTGTGCAGTGTCGGCAGGGGCATGAGGGGTACATGTGTGCAGTTGATTGGCCCTGACACGTGAGGGAATCCAGCTATGGCGTAGGGGCCTTGCTTGGTCTCCAGCTGCTTCTGCGCAGTGTGGGTGAAGTGGAGGGGCTGGGGTACCAGGCTGATGTTGGCATCCGGGACAGGTGTGATGACCTTGGATGGGGCTGGCTGTGTGACTCCTCCGACTCTGGCACTTGTGGGTTGGATGGTACCAGAGGCCGACATGTGCTGCGCAGCCGGCAGCTTTGTCTGCGGAGGGATGTTGGTTGTCCGCTGGGTTGGTACCGTCAGCAGGTGGGGGATGTGGGTCAGGATGCGGGGGTTGGTTGTCCTTTTGGGCCTGTAGTGGGCAATGTCCTCCTCTGGCGTTGGGTCTGGGCGGCAGTTGCGTTTCATGTGGGTCCGCTGTCTTTGTGTACCTGTGGTGTTCCCGGGGGGGGGGCGGGACGAGTCCTGGGGGTGGTGGCGGGCCTGGGGGTGGTGGCGGTGGGTGTTGTGTGCCTCATGGGTCTCGGAGTTGCATGTTCATTGTCTCCATGGCATCTGTGGGTCTTCAGATGTGGCTCTTGGCTGGGCTCCCTTTCATGCTGCAGGTAGTCGTCCTGCTTAAACCAACAAAAGGCAGGTGTTAAATCCCTGCTGCTACCGCGGCTTATCGCGTGGTTTTGACTCGCATTACAGATCTGGCAGTTCGTTGTGAAAGTGGTGTTGTGGTGTTTTCGTGTGTTTTTGCATGGTAACGCCTACTCTGCATCTCATTAGGGTTAGTTGGTGGTGTTCACCGTGGAGATACATTTTGGGGCAGTTATCGCGGGAATACTGGCGATGTCTGCAGTTTGCACCCGCTTGTGAATGGGGTGTTAAATCGATCTACACTTTTGATGGGTTAAGGTGGAGATAAATCGGTGGTAGGTCCTTGTGAATATGCCCCTAAGAGCGTGAAACTGGGTCAAAACCTATATCATTTCAGTGCGGAGTCCCCTGGGTTCAGCTCTTTCTCTGTATTTGTTTAACCTTTATTTTCAACCTTTATTAGTTTTGGTTCACTGTTTCAGTATGCAACTGTTTAGGTATGCTGATGAAACCTACATATCCTTTTGGCCTCAACTTCAGCTATAAGGATAAGCATTCCTGAGGAACTGTATGGCAGAAGTAAAAATCTGGATAGACAGTCATTTTCTACAATTGAATCCAGATAATACTCAAGCAGTGTTGAAAATTTGGAATCCTTTATAGAACTACTCCTTATGTACTTCTATACTAGGAAGCTGTCCAGTGCCCATTCATACTCCAAACGGTTAAGATAACTCTCAAATGCAGCAAATTCATCATATTTCTAAGCTGCTGCCTTGAAATAGCAGGAAAACAATTGTCTCAGAACTCATCGGTTCCATTTCAGCGTATTACTTGGTGTATCTAGATATTAAATCCTCTCTATTACAGATTCTGCAAAATTAAGCCCAATTAGAAGTAACTCAGCTGACAAGCTATGCTTATTACATTGGTTATCTGTTCAACAGTGTCTTTTAAAGTTCTATGCCGTAATATCCAAGAAATATATGGCAGCTCAACAGCCCTTTTATGCAAAAAAATGTAAGGCACAACCCATTGAGGACAATTTGTTCCTCATACAAATTTCTCTTAAAGACTCCTCATTTTACAAGAACTCACCTATGAGGAAGAACCTGCTCTGTACTTGCTTCCTTGTTATGGAATGCATTCCATTTGGCGATAGAGTTACAAATCTGCAGTGATACTAGCTCCAGGAGCCCTTGTGAAGTACTAGTGTGCATTATAGGATTCCTTCAATATAACAACATAACTTTAACTTCATGAAGCTTATGGCACAGTGACTACACTCAATCTGATGTCAACCATGCCTATTCAACATTCACTCGATGAGGAAGTTGTTCCACTAAACACTGAAAGATGAAAGAGAGGGTATTACCAGATACAAAAATGATGGTATAAAACTCGCCCCTGTGCTTTTAATAAAAAACAATACTTTTCTTTAATAAAGCTAAGAAAATCTCCATTTTATTACAAGACCAGAGGCTCTGAGTATGCTCGATTAAAGCATAACCCCAACAGAATTAGCTATCTGAGGAATTGGTTTACAATAAACTGTCCTGAATTTTGAAACATTAGTACACTTTTCTGATCTGAGAATGCCATCCAAACCACCTCCAATCTAAAGGCCTTTAGAAACCAGTGCCCCTCTTGTGGAATGAGCTCCAAAAGCACTGGTATCAATACCTCCTAGACTCAGGACACATTTGGCTCAGCAAGCTAAAGAGGAGATTGAATCTGGCTTAAACGGTCTCCCAAAGGAAATAAGGAGCTGTACACCTTCAAGCAATTTCCCACACAGAGTGTGGATTCAAAAGACAAATAAAAATAATAGACAGACATTAGATTAGTATTGGTTCTCCTACAAACACTGAAACAAATGCCTAGAAGTGTATACTGTATTGAACAAACATCTTCGACATAGGCTTTGACATAAGAAATACATTTCAATATGATGCTGTTCCCAGCCAAACTGCGGGTCATCGCCGAGGGAAAACATGGTTCTTTCATTTACCTGCAGAGGCATGGAACTGGCTGGAAGGATGGCGCATGCAGGAGCCGCGGTGGCAGTGGGGCCCCACGGAGGAACCACCCCCAGAACGATCAGGGTGGGACCCCCCCGGGTTGGGAGGACTGTGCGAGACAAAGAGCCTGATACAGAAGTTACCTAGCTGCAAGACAAACGAGGTCTTGCGGCCTGCCGCCCAACTCAGTGGATACGGCCTGCCACGGTGGGAGAGGTGAGAACTGGGGATCTATGGATCTGGGGGCCTGGGGACAATCACATTAAACGACATGGCCCTGCTGGACAGCCTGGGGATGGGGGACTAGACAGGGCGCTGCTTGGAGGGAAAGGGCCAGAGTCTGCAAATATTAGAAATCCGATTGTTGGGCTGATATCTCCTCCAATAGAGGCATGTGGGTGTTATGATGGCCCTTTTGGGCCTCTAACGGGTGGCTCTGGAGTTTTTTTCGACAATAGAGGGTCTGCAGGTGCTACGTGCTCACCGGAACAGGTGGGTGGAGCAGCCAACCCCCTGACATGTTCCAGCTACACGTGAGGGAAACAGGCACTCTGCAAATTGGGGAGGTGGGCAGTTCTAGACCCACGGTTCAGGGTAGCAGGGTGGGGGGAGTTCAGGGAATGGTTCAATTTAGAGTAGTTCTGGCAGCACTTTTGATGAGATTAAGTGGGCCAGGGGATAGCCACACATCAGGGAGAAATGACATGCTAGGCATTAGCGACATCGCTCAGACCACCACACGATGGAAGTACCTAACCACTTGGACCTAAAAATGATGTCCTGGAATGTCAACAGGCTGGGTTTCGAGATAAAGCACATCCTGATGCTGCAATATATTAAACAACAGATGCCCGACCTAGTTTTCTTACAGGAAACTCACCTGAATGGTCAACACTGTAGGGCTCTGGATAGATGGGAATATACCCTGATCGCACATGTGAGCTACTCCTCAGGGTCAAGTGGAACGGGTTTCTTTCTCAAGTCTGCAACATCATACACCACTGGGTCAGACCTGGTGTGATTCCTTGGGTCGATATGTACTCCAGACGGGCCGATGGGAGGGACGCACTCTCAACCTGGGTTCTGTGTATGCCCCCCTGGGATGCAGGGAGACACACTCATGGCACTTGGTGCATTGCTCCTGGATATGCCAAAAGGCTCCCTGATCCTGGGGGGGAGACATGAGCGATGTGATGTCCATGACATATGATAGGTGGCCGGGAAGGGAGGAGACTCGGGCGGAACTCCCCTCAAATCCTTTTCGTACTCCATGGAGTTGGTTGATTTAAGGAGGTCACAACATAAGATGGAAAGCCAATACACTAACCTCTCAGCTAGACATGGTAGCTTTTCCCGATTGGATTACATGCTCTCCCACTGCGATGGTGTAGGCCACTTCCGGGCCACTCCCCGGTGATTACCTTTCTCGTAGGATCAGTCAGGGAGACAGTTCTGCCACCCCAAATAGCGGCATGGCATTTAAAGGACAGGAAACTGTGGGACCAGATAGTTGAGGGTACTAAATGCTACTTCTAGCATAATGAAGGGTTGGTGGCTTCAGCATGTATCTTTTGGGAAGCCTACAAGGCAGAGTTACGTGGTCACGCCCATGGTCTCATTGGGGCAAGAAAAAGGAAGGCATGGCACGATACCAGACCTTGGAAAGTGAGATTAGATCCTTAGAAGACGAAATACTGAAGGGGGGCCCCAGGACAGACCTGGTTCACCGCTTGCACCTTCATTAGCAAGAAATGAATGACATCGCTGAGAATGCTGCGAGGGCCCACGCCCTAGCAGTACAGAGGAGAATGTATGATGTGGGCAACAAGGCTACCAAGCTTATTACCTGGCTGGAGAAATGAGATAGAAGCAGGAACTGGGTCACTGAATTTCAAGACCACGGGGGGGGAGTACACACAGTGAGGGGGGATATGGTGGAGACATTCGCAACATACTATGAGAACATATACACATCTGTGTCCTGTAGGACCGAGGGGGACTGCGCGGAGCTTCTGGCGACCCTGACATTGAGGGTCCTCTTAGGGAAGAGCGGGTGAATCTAGTTAAAGACTTGATGGTGGAGGAAATTGAGGGGGCACTCAGGGGACTCTAGTGAGGCAAGGCGGCAGGGCCTAACGGCCTCCCCCTTGAATTGTTTAAATGCGTAAACCATAAGATAGCACCTCACCTCCTCAATATGTACCGGGCTGCGAAGGATGCAGGGACCCTCCTGGTGGACCAGAGAACGGCCACAATTATGGTGATCCCCAAGAAGGGCAAGCCCGCAACGGCCTGTAGTTCGTACCACCCCATATCTCTGTTCCATATGGAACCCAAAGTATTGGCCAAGGCTTTGGCAAATCCACTGACAGAAGTTATAACGTTAGTGGTCCACCCGGATCAATCTGGCTTTATGTCGGGACAGAGCACCTGCCTCAACCTACAGCACCTATACAGAGTGAATGATATAACTGCGAAACCAGATGTGGAGGGGGCGGCAGTGCTCTCCTAAGATGTGAGAATGGCCTCTGATGGTGTTGAATGGGCCTACATTTTCGTGGTCCTGCCCAGACTGTGGTTGGCCTTATATTCTGTTCATATATAACGCTCCTATGCCAAGAGTACGTGTGAACCGAGCCACCTTGCTAGCCTTCTCGTTAGGCATGGGCATAAGTCAGGGTTGCCCCTGTCACCGATGACCTTTGCCCAGGCCCTGGAGCCCCTGGCAGGTTGGGTGCGCTAGGACCCACTGATTTGGGGAAACGGAGGGGAGTGGGAGGAACAGATCTCCCTGTACGTGGATGACATCCTGCTCTACAGGTCGAGGCCCCGTTTCTCAATTTTTCAGACTCTTCACATTTCGGACCTATTCGGGCTACCAAATTAATTGGGATATGTCCCTGATCTTTCCGCTCTCGAGGGGGGAGCTAGACCTTCAGCCCCAATGCCCGGCTCCGGTGGAGAATCAGGTGTTCCCCTATCTGGGAGCCCACATGACCAGAGGCGAGGAGGACTTTCGACAACACAACCTACTCCCCCAATTAGATTGTTTCCAGATGGACTTGACCCACTGGCTGACGTTGCCAATTTCCTTAATGGGGCAAACTGTGCTCTATAAAATGATGACTCTTCCCTGCATGCTCTACATACTCCAAAACACTCCTTATAGAGTCCCCAACAGCTTCTTCAGTAAGGTTAACAGTGCGCTACGGACGCTACTCTTGGACGGGGGTAGTGCATGTATATCCCTAGTGAAACTACAGCGCAGAGTCTTTGATGGAGGCCTAGCGGTCCCGGAGCTCCGAGCCTACTATTGGGTGGCTCAGGTGAATTGACTGGATGTTTGGTGGAAGGAATGAACCCGCCTACAGAGTGAACCACTGGGCTATGGGTGACCGGGGATAACCAGCCCTCCAACATGGTAAGGGGAAGGAAGATGTGCTCCGGTTCCACACCCGGGTGGTGGTGCACGCGTGGCTGCCGACCAATCAACACCTGGGGTGAGGGGACAAATTGACAGCCGAAGCCCCTCTGTGGGACAGTAACAGCCTTGAGGAGGTGAAGAATCTGCGAAGCCACATGCGATGGAGTCTGATAGGGGTAGACAGACTGGGAGACGTCTGGAGAGGGGATCACTGCTAACTTTCGCAGAACTTCAGATGGAATATACCCTGGAACAAAGGGAACTGTTTTGATACCTGCAACTACGACACAGGCTGAGGTGCCACCTGCCCGAGGGGGAACACCTACCTGACTACTCGCCCTTGGAGGATCAACTGCTCCTAGATCCCATGCCGACTAGCGCAGTTTCCCTAGTCTACAAAAAGACAACGCGCCGGACCCTGTTCTTTCACTGCGTGAGGCATGGGTGGGAGATGTGGGCCCCTTGGAGGTAGAGGAGTGGGGGGAGGCCCTGCAAAGCCCCAGAGACATGGCTATACGAGCCTGACTCCGCCTGATTGCACTCTACATGTTGCATAGGTCTTACTTCTCCCATTCCAGGCTACATCTGATTGGCAGATGCACCTCGGCCATATGTGCCCGGGAATGTGGTGAACCAGGTGCCTTCTACCATAAGATCTGGGGTTGTCCAATAATCCAATATTTCTGGAGAGAGGCCACAGGGGTGAGGTCACAGGACTAACAGCCCCATTGAAGGCCAAATAGCTGATCCTGGGTATCACCGGTGAGGAGAAATGGGCCAAATTCCCTACTCTGTGGCTTGCCATAGCCACTGGGGTAGGAAAGCAAAACCTAGCCAGACTTTGGGGAGTGAGTATACCTTCAACGGTCCAGGAATGGGAAAACAATCTTGACTGGTGTCAGCTGGCAGAACACGAGGAATATCGAGCTTGAGGATGTCCCCGTAAATTCGATAAGATTTGAGGATCCTGGATACAGTATTGGGGGACCTAAGGTAGGGGTTGAGTAGGCTGGGGGGGTGCGTACAGGCTGTTCAGTCACGAATGTATGCGGTGAAAGATGTTATATAATACATACCGTGCACTAGGTGGGGCTGTAGCTAGTTAGAATCTAGGTTAGGAATGTACACCTGCCACCTGCGAGTGGCCTATTATGTTTGTCTCTCCTGTTGAACTGCATCATCATGACTCTTAACAACATCTTAGTAAAAAGAGTTATTAAAAAACTAAAATAAATACATTTCAAATAAATTACACAGAACAGTCAGTTTTGCAGATAAAAGCTTTCAATAGCATACACAATTATCAGGGCAATCAATAAACAACCATGTCTGGCTGAATTTAGGCACCGGAGGATTCGAAACTCTTACTCTCTCTTACACTCGACAAACTAGTGGATGTTCTCTCACGAGTCTACCATCGACTCTCACATGTTCTACAGAAATAGCTGACTTGTAGGTGTTTATGGTCCTGTATGCTTTTCCTTGGAAAAGCTAAATTTGCTAAAGAATGTACCATTAAAATGACATCTGCTGAAAAGGGATCTGATCCCCTGTCCAGACACCAGCTAAGCCATGCCATCCAGATTAATCAGTAAACTTTGGTAGTTCCCCAGGATAAATGGGTGAGTTGAGCAGCGTCCATCAAAATACCTGAGGTATCCCATGCCTACATAAAACTTTCCAAATCACCACAACTAGGGACTGATTGAGAATCATTTTGTGGCAGTGTCCCTGTGGATCCAGATGCAGATTGGGAAAAGATGAGAATAGTATTGGAAAATCCATTTGCAGCTCCAGAATGGTAGGGGAAACAAGGTTGAATTTGCCATAAGGGCGTTAAAAGCACTAATGAGGCTTTCCGTCAACGAACCAGAGGCAGGATCTGAGATATCATGATGAACGTGTGAAAGGCATAATTTAGATGTAAAGACCAATCTTGAAAGAAAGCCTTTCTTGCCAGAGCTTGAAGATCTCCAAATGGAAAAAGAAGGGAGTTTGGTATTTAAGCTAGAGGTAAAGAGGTCTATTGAAAAGGACCCACATCTGGAAGAAAGCTTTCTGAAAATGGTAGGGTGAAGACACTAATCGCTCGAATCTTGAAGGGGCCTACAGCACAAATCCATAATTTTGTTTAGATTGCCTGGAACAATTCTGCTTGGACAGAGAGTTTCCATTGTTAGCAAAACCCTGACAAATGTTTGTCTAGTTCTGCCAACAGTCTAGAGTTTTCTTCCCCCAAATGATTGATATACCTTACATCTTTAAGATTGTCCATTCTCAGGTGGATGGAACAACATATTTTGTGTTTTGAAAAGCTACAAAGTGCAAAGGAGCCTGCAAGCATCTCTAAACAATTTATGTACAGAGATTATTCTTGCCATTACCAGGTTGGTTATTGGAATTTGTCTTATGCACTCAACCATACCATACCATTCCATGCATTCACTCCAGTTTTGTTGTATTAGATTGAATTAATAGCATTTATTAGTGGGGGGTGGAAGGTATGTGAGTTCATGCAGATGTTTGGTAAGATTAATTCATGATCTAGAGGAGGTTACATTTTGTTAGTCTGCAGGGGTACGGCAAAAAAACACTGTGATCTTTGAAATCAGATTTGCACACATTTAAGAAGATAGAGATTAAGGCAAACGTAATAGTGACTTAGAGAAGGTCATGCCCAGAGATAAAGGACACACAGATGATGACAAAGGGAGAAAAGGGTCATTTGAATAAGGAAAAGGAGAAGCAACAATCAGAAATTTTAAGTCACAATCAGTTTTTCACGCCTGATTTTATGAATATATAGAACGCTTTTTGAGACAGGATGCAATTTGAGAATGCAGGACTCTAAACAGTCAACATTTGGTACTTTTGATATAGACTAGAATCGGGCAAAAAGTCTGTGCCATTCTAGGCTACAACTAGACCACAACTTCAGCAAGTACAGCTGATCAGTTCAGGGGTTGGTAACTTAGATTAATGGCTGAGAGCAAACCTTGGTAGGGAGAGTCTGCAAATGCTGAAGTGGAAGTTTTCTCATTTTTGACAACCAATTGTAAAGCAAAGAGGGATCTATGTTGGATGTCTCTGGTTTAGCAGGGCATAAGATGGAGGGAGAGCACAACTTCCCAAGTCAATAGAAGTGCATTACCTACATTCCTGTTGCTGCAGGGTGAAGATCCAGGCACTGAAATCCAATGAAGACTTTGCTAGCAAAGGGCTGCTCATTAGACTTCCTGTAGCATTGCCCTTTGGTAGATGGTCAGAATGAGGAGCAGAGCTGCAGGTTCTGTTGTGCAAAGTGAAGGGGCCCTTGAAGTGAGGACCACTCTTTTGTTTTCCTTTATCACACGTTCAGCTAGTGTAAAACCTTAAACCTCTAGGTGCCTCTGTAGTGGGTGCTCCAGGCCAGAGACTACCATGCTGTTAGGGGTATCACTACAGAAAGGCTGTGTCTTGAGAACCACCCCAAACCAGTTCTGCAGCACATGCAGTTTAGAAACATTGATCATTATTGATTTAAAGCACACCTAGTCTGTGTTATACATTATAAATACCATGACCATTTGGATAAATTGATCCTACTCCCAGCGGACATGATACAAAAGAAATACATCTCTGGAGGAGGTTCAGTTATACACAAATCAAATTGATTTCTAAGGACAGACGAGGGAGCAAAAAGCCTTATTTTATAATCTACTCTATGGCATGGCTAAAAATATCAGTATACCAAACAACTGCCTTAGCCTCTAGTATTTGATCTGTTTCTTTGAAATATTTTATTTCAGACACATTCAGAATGTTCTTGCGTGTGTGTTATATTCAACTGAGCATAAAGTATTTAGCCTTCTCAAGTAGGGCCGAAAGTATTGTACAGAAACCGCTGAGGCTCGTAAAACTTAGCTCTTTCTATAGTTAAAAACTGTTCATTTTGGATCAATGAGACAAAGCAGTTCCCAGAGTGAATGACTTAAAACAACCATTTCCATTCAAGAAATCAGTAAAAAGTGGTAAATATTTGGGTCAATGCATGCGTCTACATAAGGCAGCAGTGAACATTGTAAGACAATTAGATGTAGTCAGTAAAATAAAGGATTGGCAGCAGTACTTCCCTCACGGTGAAGGCCTTTTTGCCCGCCTGCTAGGTTTAAGTGTTTTTTCTACCACCTCCAGTTGTCATCTAGTTGAATCTGAATATCGAAGAGAATAGGTCTTTGGTCTGTAAAGGGTCGGATAATGGAGGGGATCTGGAACAATTGCCTATATGGAGGATGCTAGCATGCCTACTTAAGGAGCTAAAATTCTGATAGATAATGTGGACATTTTCAAACTTAGCAAATCAAGTTTTATTTTGAATGAAAGCTTCAACGGCAAACTTATGGCTCTGCACCTCAAGCCAGTTTCATCAGTGAGAGATCCTGTGCACTGGTACCTCAGCACCAGCCGTTGCCTGGTGCCTCTGTGATCCAGATCCTGAACGGGGCAGCTACAAATGGGGGTGCACCAGGCAAAGCAGTCCAAGACATTCAAATGATATCAAACGCCTTTATTTCAGTTTTAATCCTTTCCATAGGTTAATAGCATAAGCAGTTCAGCCAACGCGTTTCGTTCCCACAAAAACTTCACGATACTCGGACGCACACGCACGGACACACACGGACGGAGAGAATAGAAACTTATTTTAGGGCGTACTCGGCCCTGGGAACTTCCCATGCATCCAGCGCAATACACTGGATGGCGGACCTTGGACTTTAGCAACACTGAATTAGATTCTTTCGTGATATTAAGCCCTGATGAAGTTCTCCTTGTGGGAACGAAACGCGTTGGCTGAACTGCTTATGCTATTAACCTATGGAAAGGATTAAAACTGAAATAAAGGCGTTCAATCAAGTTTTATTGTTGTCACATCCTCTTGGGATAGCTGTAATACTGATTTCTTTTACAATCCATTAGGAACCCTAAGAACTCCATTTATTTTGATGGTGTCAGAGAAGATTTCTTTTGGTTTATCAAATAGCTCAGATTTTGTACCAGAAAGATAAAACTTGTTATATGACTTTGTAAAAGACCTCCGCCTTCAGCCGAAAGGATTAATTCATCAAGATAGATAATCAGTCTCATTCCCTGAGCTCTTAAATGAGTAACAATCAGTCTCATCACTTCCGTAGAGAACCAAGGGGCTGACAAAAATCCAAAAGGAACACATTTGAAATGATAAAAGCTGTCTCCCCATTGAAACTGAAGTAAATTCCTGCAAGATTTGCAGTGGGAATGAAGAGGTATGCATCATGAAGTTCCAAATGAACAATTCAGTCACCTTCATTTAATTAATCTCTCAGATGGATACTTGTTTCCATCTTTAAATGATGATATGCTAAAAATTGTTGAATAATCGGAGATTTATCACTGGACTAAACTTTTTGCTTTTCTTTTGTACTAAAGATATTGTTCTTAGGAAACCCAAAGGATTAATAGAGGTGATCTCCATAGCTTTCTTTTGTAGGAGGGAATCTATTTCATGAGACACCAGTCAATCCTGCTCTTTGGATGAGGAAGGAATGTTTGAAAAGGTCATTCATAAAGTATCCTTGAATTGTCTGCAAAACACATCGGTCTGTTGTAGTGGTTTGCCAAGCTGAAAGGAAAAAACAGGCCTGGGCAAAATTTACACTAGAGTAATTGGAGTAATTTTGGTAATTCCACATTAACCTTTGATGCAGAATTACCAATAACAACACAAATAAGCCTGCTCACATAAGTAAGAATAATTTGCAAAAAATCCTAAGGGAGAGCACATTTACTGAGCGCTAGCAGCTGCTTCCGCTGCTGTTTATACTCTGTTATATTTAGCATTATTTTCTTAGGGCAAAATGCATCTTCCCTCCATTTGGAAAAAAGGTGCATTTTGCACTACAACACTAGTGCTAAATGCTGGGAGTAAGTTGGAGGAAAAGCCTACCCCAAGTGCACATTTAGCGAGTACGAGCAGCGGCTCGATATTAATGTTCTGTTGCAGTTAGCGCTAGTTCTTAGCGCAAAGTGCATGCTCTGGTCAATTCTGGGCAGTATTGAAAAGTCTTACTTAGGTTTCGACCTCCTCTATGATGAGGTCTAGGGTTTCTGACACCTCTGCCTGTTTGCGGGTAGGAATGTGGTTTAAATTCCTGGTGGTATCTGGAGGAGTCTCTGAACTGATTGTTTCTTCTTGAAAGGTGTTGGTGGGTAAAGCACTCCTGCCTTCGCCCGCATTCCCCAAAAAATTATATCCAAACTTTTTTCATAAAGGAAACTGGGTTTTATCTATTGAAGCAAACGTAAAAAACATATTTGCTCATTATCTGATGAATTAATCACTAAATAGTACATCTGTTAGTCACTTTATTTGATGCAAAATTTCAGAGTTTACAGACAATTTGCCCTTTGCACTCAATTGAATAAAGTAGAGGGATCAATCTGAGCCCTGCCTCCTCCACTATATCAAGAACTATTGTAAGAGGGTCTATCATATCTAGGAACCTGCCATGATAATTTGTACAGGCCCAATCAACCCTTTTTTGATGTATTTCACAAATTTGGTAAAAATGGAACAGTAATATTATTAGATAAAGAAGGCTGAGGGCATTCTGAACGAAGTCTGTTTGAGTTAATTTATCCAAAGACCGTCTCAGTTTAACGGAAACATACTCTGCTACATGTTCTGAGGGATTCATTCAGTTGAATTTGGGCAATGAATCAAAAAAGAAGCAAACATGATTTCACCTATGTGATCTAAATTATGCATCTGAAAGGAATCGCCAATTTCATACAGAGAAAATGTAGGCCTCTTCGCTGGAGGCCCAGGTCAAATGATATCATCTAGTTCCTGATTATCTGTCTTATCATGTATCTCAGAATCATATTGGTTCGTGTCATCATCTGTTTCATGCAGTTGAATCATCTGAATGGGAAGCTGTACTTTGTCAGGCGAATTTTGAAACCTCTCGGCAGGGAGGACCAGAACCAAGAGAAACCAAAGATAGTTCTTCCATTTGCAGGACTATTAGATTTCTGTTGGTCATTTTGAGATAAAGCATGCGTTTTCCCTTTCTTTGGTTCCAGAATATCTGAAGAGGGCATTGAGGTAGAAAGGGACTTCTAAGATAGCATATTATGTACCTAATCCTCTAGGTTTCTTGATGTGTCAGACATAGAATGAGCAACCGCATATTCGACTAAGACTTTAACAAAAGCATTCAGGTTGTTCCTGAATTTCTGTAAATTTTCAATATGGTCAAAGGAGGCTCTCTTTCTTTGAACATAGTGATAAGTGATTTGTAAAAATGATCACAGATAAAAAGTAACCACTCCTAAAATATGAGAATGATTAACCACCAATATGTATTATTGTAATTTAAATCAAACAGTCAATACTGAGGCAGGCTTGAGGGCAAAATATTGAAAGCTATACCAACTAACAATACATTTGAGATAATAATGTAGGTGCTAAGAACCAGAGTCAAACCACAGATCAATTGGAGAAATACAGAAAAACTCATGAAAATGAAGGCTCACAACACCACACCCAGATGGGACTACATATATGAGGCAGGAACAGAAACGCCCCATGGGGAGAGCTTCCCAGGGAACGATCTTGAGAGGAGCCTCACCCTCAATAGACGCAATTAAAGCCAACACCCGTAGCACACAGCACATTCCTATTAAAAGTGCCTGCATCCCCAGGAAGAGAATTTGAGCAGTTGAAGTAGTTCAACCTGACAGAAAAAACAAGACAGCACGTGCCTTAAACAAATGTTGTTTGAAGATCTGACCTGTCGACAGGTGCAAAAAGCTAAATGGTAAACATGCTAAAACAATATAAACTACTGGTAAAAATAAGTGTAGCAATATATTACATATGGAAAAGCATTACAGAAAAATTAGTAGGTTACTTATCTTGACTGTGAGTAGTAATACAGTATTGCTCCCAGTCAAGAGTGCTCATGGGCTACCCAATTGGTTATTGGTTGTCATGTATTGTGACATTACTTTATAGTTATTTCCCCAATGGTTACATGGAAAATATAGTTTGTTGCATCTTGGCTGCTTTCTGAGTAAATATAGGAAAAGAATGCATAATAGGAGCATCAAGTCTTGTAATAAAATTACATATATGTGAAGATAGTTACATTTACTAATCAAACGTTATGGCAAGAACAACATTGTTCCATTAACAATAATAGAAAGGTAAAATTCAATGTCAGTCAGTTGTTCTATTAGACAACGGCCTAGGCAAACTTTCCAGCTACTGGCAACGGACTGCTGCTGAATAAAGGTTAGTGGTTTCGCCAGGTCTATAGCTTGCCTTCAAATTTTGAACTTATCTCCAGGTTAAAATTCTTGAGCAGGACTGGCAGCTGTAGCCAAACAATAGCTCTTCAATAATTGTCATCTGAGATGAGTAATCCTGCTGTAGCCTCAAACTTCACCCCAAAAACCTGTGAGCCAGAAAAAGTTCAAAAATAAAGTTGCCAAGATTACTTCATTTCAGATTGGCTTGGCACCTTTGGGGAGATTTACCACTAATTTGTGCTGAGTTTGCAGCACAAATGTGACAGAAACCAGTGCAAAGTGTTGCATTGCGATTTGTTTTTCCAGTGTAAAATGTATGCCCAAATTGAGTCAAGGGTGCATAACACAGTTGGCAAACAATGGGAGTTCCCATACAACCATCCAGGGATTTTAACCCAAATCCCTATCTAGTGACATTAGCAAACAGGGATTTGTGTCAAAATGTTAGGCCTCCTAGAAGCAGGCTTAACATTGCAGGAAAGTTTTCTTTTCTCGATACTTTTCCAAACTGTACTCTACAGCTCACATACAAGGTGGATAAAGTGCTAAACGTTGCCGAAGCACACTGGAAGTGTACACTCCCAATACAAAACCTATGCTTGACATCATGCACACACCCCTGCATCTTGGTGAAATGATGTGTGCATTGGTGCTAAGCAGCATAAAGTGGGCCAGCACTGGAGGGGAGTGTAACAGAACCATGTCTTAGTAGATATGGTGCTGTACTGCTTTCTTCCTTTCGCACAGCACAGTGTAGCAACTTTGGATGCTGCACTGCATTGGGTGAAAACTAAGTTAATCTGACCCCTTATTCCTCCAAGGATGTACATTTTCTAATATAAGTTTTTAGATGATGTCCAATAAACTTAATCTGTAGCAACCATTTTAAACACTACCATAATGTTTCTCAGACACCAGTGCACAGGTTCAATTTATAAGGGAGTCTGCAAGTGCTCCACTTTAGGTCAACAGCAAAGCTTCCACTTTTTAAAAAAAAATATATTTTTATTTTATTTTGAAAATAAAATAACACGTTAAACATGTTAAACAAGGCATGAATACACAATGCACAATAATTGTCCATCAACACTTGTCTCAAATGGCAATTGTTCAAGTATAATGTCCCTTGTATGTGGATCTGCAGATGGGCTCGAACGATCCGAGCGTACATGGAGAAAGGTCCATAGTTATAATGCATGTGGTTATTAACAGCAGGGACATACATTGCATCGTTCAAGGATCCTCCCCCGATCTTCCAGAAAACAGTCCCCCTCCCTCCCCTTCCCCTTCCACCTCCAGAGCATAGTATTTTATCCATGGTGCCCATATCTTCCGAAATTTCCGCGGGCAGCCCCTAGCTTTGTATGTCACTTGTTCCGCCACCATGTACAGGTCAAGACTTGCCCTCCATTCATTAAGTGTAGGAAGTTGCGGGGCCCCCCAATATTTTGCTATATTCCGTTTGGCCACCACCAACCCCAAATTGGCTAATACAAGTTTACGTTGTGGGATGTCCACGTCTGTCGGGATTCCCAGGAGTAGAAACCTTGGCTCCAGCTCTATTTGGACTTCCAGTACGTTGTTAAGTTCTCCCACAATCCTTCCCCAGTATGCCTGAATCTCTGTGCATTCCCAAAGGGTATGTATGAATGTTCCGCATTCTACGTGGCACCGAAGGCATTCTCTACTTTCAGCTCTCCCTATTTTATGTAATCGTGCTCTGTCAAAATAGGTTCGGTGCAGGATTTTGTACCGGATGAGACGTAACCTAAGTTTAATTGCTACTTCACGGGGATGCATGAGGGCGGCCTCCCAGTCTATATCTTCCATTACTCCGGTGGTCCTCTCCCATTTTGATCGAAGTGGACCCAGTTTGTCCGGCATGTTATTGAGCAATGTTTTATAGGTAAACGAAATGGCTTTACCCGGGATCTCCTCCTGCAAGCGTCGACCCTCTAACGGGGCGCATTCTGGTAATGTCTCCCCATCCAACCCCTCCGCAAGCCATGCGTGCTTCAGACGGAGGTATGCGTATGCCTGAGTGTCATGGAGCTGGTATCTGGCCTGGAGTGTACTGAAAGAGGCCAACACACCATTTTCCAGGATGTCCCCTATTTTGGAAATGCCAATTAGGTCCCACTTCCTAAAGCCTTTCAGTTTCCCAATCTCGGTTAACCTATTCCCTTCCCACAGCGGGGTCTCTCTGGTACACCTCTGGTCCCACTTCATTTGACGTTCGGCGCTTTTCCATGCCTCTAAAATCCTCTGGGTGGCCTGTAGCAATTGGCTGCATCCCTTGCCTCTGTATATGTAGTGAAGGTGTGTACGTTCTCTAAACTGTAACCTTGATGACAATGAGGTGGGATGCTCTATGATATGCCCTAATGTCTGGGAGGGCCAAACCCCCCATTATATGGATTTCTCTGTAGAGTTTGAAGTGCCACACGTGGATGGGCCCCATCCCAAAGGAGCAAGCGCAGCTCGCTGTCTATGTTTTTAAACATCGTGTCTGGAATTTTGCTGGAAGTGTTTTGTAGCACATAGAGCAGTTGGGGAAGTGTAATCATTTTGTACATGGCGGCCCTTCCCATTATAGTTAAGGGAAGTCGTCTCCACTGCCTAACTTCTTCTTGAAAATTTAAGAAGACCCGCCTAATGTTACGTGTTAGGCTAGCTGCCACGTCTGTAGTAATGTAGAGGCCAAGATAGGTAAATCCCTCTGTTGACGAGCGCAAACAACTCGGATATGTCTGGGGCTCCACCACCCCACCCCACTGGGTATAGGGTAGACTTACTCCAGTTGATTCTATATCCCGCATGACGCCCATAAGTCTCACAAATTTGCAGGAGTTGAGGGAGTGTCTCTTTCGGGTTCGTCATATATAATAGGATATCGTCCGCATATAGAGATATGCGTTCTTCATCTAGCAGTCAGGAATCATCTACAAAACCACCCAGCCCCGGGAAGGCTCTGATGACACAGGCCAAGGGTTCCAGAATAAGAGCAAAGAGGAGGGGGGAAAGGGGACATCCCTGCCTGGTCCCCCTTTGAATCGGCCAAGTCTCCGATAGAGCTCCGTTAACCCGAACCCTAGCCTCGGGCTCAGTATATAGCAGCGCCACCCATTCCCTGAAACCCGGGCCAAATCCGAATTTCTCCAGAGCGTGTCTCATAAAAGGCCAGTGGATGGTGTCAAACACCTTTTCAGCGTCGAGGGAAAGGAGCAGATGAGCCTCCTCCCGGTCTCGGACAGCATCCATCCAATTGGCCACTCTTCGTAGGTTGTAGCGTGTGGCCCGTTTCGGCATAAAACCAGATTGATCTCCGTGAATCAAAGAGGTAATGACGGTTAAGAGACATGTCGCAAGGATAGTGGCCAGGATTTTGGTTCCTATATTTAATAACGAGATGGGACGATAAGACCCACACTCGTCCGGGGGTTTACCCGCCTTAGGTATCACCACCACCGTTGCCATTCTGAGGTCCGCAGGGAGTATCCCATTGTCTTTGGAAGCTTTAAACATCTTGAGTAGATGCGTGGCCAGAAGGGCACTGTGTTTTTTAAAAAATTCCCCAGAAGACCGTTAGGGCCCGGGGTTTTCCCCGCTTTCAGTCGACCAATGGCCTCTGTCACCTCTTCCAGTGTAATATCTACGTCGAGCCCATTGCTCTCCTCTGGGGCGAGGCGAGGGAGTTCAATACCTTCAAGGTAATCAGTTATTTGTGCCTCACTTACTTGTGTCTGAGCTACATAAAGTGTTGAGTAGTATCGAGTAAATGCCCCCGCAATATCCTGGGGCAGGGTGTGAATCTGGCCTAGCTCCCCAATAGACATAACCCACCTCGACTCTTGTTCCTTCCTGCCCAACCATGCCAGCAGTTTACCCGCCCTATCCCCAGTCTCATACTATCGGGGATGAACTGCGAGCTGGTGTGCCCGTGTCTCCTTGGTAACCAACGCCTGGTACTCCCTTTTAGTAATGTCAATCTGGCGGAGGGTGTGTGAACTCAATGGAGAGGCCCCCTTATTTTCGAGGTCTACCAGCCTGTGTTCCAACGTCAGAAGCTCTTGAAGTTCCCGCCGCTTTTTGTGGGCAATAATATTTTGGGCTCTATCGCGTATTACCGCCTTGAAAGCTTCCCATAGAACTACGGCCGATTGCACCGAGCCATCGTTCTCCTGGAAGTATAGTTCCGTGTCCACCCTCAAAGGTTCCACTTTTAACCGGTTCTTGGAATTTCCAAGAAACAGTATCAGATACTTTTGCTTAGAGGGCTCCCCTGCACTTCCCAGGAACAAGGTATTATTTCTATAGGGGCATGCAGGAGAACTAACGAGTTGAACCTGGTACACTGATTTTCTTTCAGGCTGGTCACAGAGTTTTCTATTGACAAGCCATTCTACACTCTCTGGATAAAAGTGAAACCTTTTTCTAGAGTAAGCAAAATTCATGGAATATGCCTGGACTCCCTTATCTTTGGGATTCATCCAGTGCCTAATTTGTGAAAGAATGAGGGCCAGTGACCAAAGCTCTGCTCCGATGGTACTATTTATCCACTACCAGCCACCTCTGAGCCTTTATCTCACTCTTACCAGTCTCTACTTTCTCCCTTTGTGCCTGTTTTTCCGACTTTTGCTTCCTCCTTCTTTCCAGCTTGTGTGTTTTTCTCTCTCTTGCTCGTGGTCAACAACCTATGAAAAAAAAAAGGTGCTGCTTCCCACGAATGGGTGCCTTTGGGCCCCACCGGCAACATCTGGCTCAAATTAAGCACTTGATTCATCACAATTCTATCACCACTGGCTGTAAAGTAGATTTCTTGTTCAAGACTTTCAGGATGGGGCTATCAACAGCTTTCCCTGCAGCCTTCTGACACACAGATGATAATTGTCAGTGCAGCAAGCAGATACAATCTCAGCGCCAAGCAGCTGTGTGCTGGGAGTTGGTAAAGCATGGCATTTGAAAGGGAAATGAAGTCTGTGATCGGTAGTGGCCCTCAACAAATAGAACAAAAATTTGCTGATTTCTCAATCTCATGTTTCGCAGCAGTAAGACCCCGTTTCGGTTTTAGGGATTTGTTTGCAGGTAAAATCTTCCCCCGTCCCTTTTACAACTAAACCCTAAATAGAAAATACTTTGTTTGCTTGTGCTGAACTCTCATACTTTTCAAACACCACCATAAATTGGACCATGTACATCTAGCATCAAAGCAAATCTCCATCACCTAGTCTTCCTCTACTTTATTCCCTGCATGGGGTTTGGTTCGTCTTTTCTGTCTCTAGTCCGCAAACTCAAAAGAGGAGTGTGATGGAGCGGCTAGTCAATAGCAAGTGTAACATGGAGTGCATAGAGACTTAATCATTCCTCTATACCTGCCCACTGTGTAGCTTTTTTCTCAAAGTTTTATATAGCGCAAACTTGACCTGAAATCAGGTATCAGAGCGCTTTACATGAGCACCAGTTGCGTTACATGAGGACACATTCATTTTTGTTAGGCACGGGGAGATTAAGTGATATGCCCAGAATCACAGGATGTTGAGCGTCGTTGCAGAGACTCGAACCAAGGTTCCCCAGATTTGAAGTCCACGCCCTAACCGTTAGGCAACATCCTCAGCTTTCCTTTGAATTAACAGATACTGGCACTTCAATTAAAAACCTTAAAAGGTGTGACTGACTGACGATAGGTGGTTAAATTGTAAAAAAAAGTAAGTGCTGGGGCTCTCGTCAGGAGGCAGCTTGCACCAGCCCATCTCCCCTGTTAACGCCGCCTAAAACAGAATCAACTAGTAACCATGAAAGTGGGGAGAGGATGTGGTGTAATGGCCAGAGCTGCTGACTTCAGGGCTGGAGAACCAGGTTCAAGTCTTGGCTTCGGCTCAATATGCTGTGATTCTGGGCAAATCACTTAATCTCCCTGTGCCTACCATAAATGAATGTGTCCTTAACTGTTGCTTATGAAAAGCACTGGTGTTGATGATTAAGAGCTGGTACTGAGCACCGGAAACTACCGGCTCAAATTAAGCACTGCTGGAGGTTAGCCAGGAATGTGGGTGTCATTTTGTTAAGCACGACAGCTGACTAAATGTTTTTTGCTCGTACGTCAATCAGGCACTTCATATCTAATATTTTTACATCTGCGCCTAATAGAACTGTGCAAAATCATTGGCCATATACAGTTAACTTACCGAATGTGATAGGTATGTCAAATTCAGTTTAAAAATTGATGTCTTTTTAAACGGAGCATAGGTATATAATATCACTTTGATTCTGAGATTCAAATTCATTGGTCCTTCATTTTACATCCTGCTAATTACTTTCTCAGTTGTGTGAGACTTGTAGCAAATTTTGATCACTGGGGTGCTGGTCCAAGTGACTCAACAATAGTCTGAAAAAATTTTGCTTCCCACTGTTGCCACATCATAGTAGTGAATTACCTGATTTTGAACAATAATAGCAACAATATAAAAATTGATGCAATCTGAATTATCTGTAGGAATATGGAACATACATGTTATTATTACCCAACTCAATATGACCATATTGACTACAAAATGTACACATTTATTTTAGTTCAAATGAGTTTTATTACATTTTCAACAGTTATAGTTAGTACAGTGGTACGTTATCACAAATATAGCACGCAAACATATTTAGTAAGAGATCCCATGTTAGCATTAGCTTATTGTTTGGTTGAGTATAGGGTAATATGGTGGCCGCTAACAATTGTGTGTTTGATAGCCAAGTTGATATTGAAATAGTAATGTAAAAAAGACAGAAATGAGCTTGATTACATTTAGAAAGTAGGGAAAAGATAGGAGGTACAATAAGAAAGGGGGAGGGACATCGCCAAGAAGTGTTTTCGGATGGGTGTGGTCAGTCTTGCATTTAATATTGGATCCGTTGGTTTCTACACTGAGGAAGGATAATGAGCATAGGTTGAAGCATGGGTCCCTGCAAACACTTTCCCAGGGTCCCCAAAGTGTGGTCTGTGGAGTGCCTGAGGGCCACATTGATGGGGCAAATGCCAACATGGTGGGAGTGGACCTTTATGAGGAGAGGGGTTAAGGTGGGCTCTATCGCTAGCTTGGGAGATTCAAGTGTAAAAAGGAAGTAACTTGATTCTTGAATTAGAATGAAATAGAATTACACAATGTGAAACCAGAAAACCTAGGATCAATCCTGGTTTCCCTACTTGATCAAATTGTGTGATCCTAGACAATTGTCTAATTTCACTTTGCTTCCCTTTTCTTCATTATGACATATAAGAGCACATTGAAATACATGAGTTCTGGATATGCACTGTACAGAACCTTCTCTCTAGTGTTTGATTTAATAAACTATAATGTTGTCCATGTATAACAACAACCCAGACCACCCATAAGGTTCTATTTGACAACTGACCTGCCTCTTAGTTTACTATTGGCATTGTGGTCAGTGTGGGTGGAGGCATGCATACTTCTATGTTAATTTTTGAAAACTATCACTTTTAAAAATACTTCTGCATGCACTAAAATAATCTGATGTACTAAGGTGAAATGCATCTGCATGTTAATGAAATACACTTCTTTGAATTTTGAAGAGACTTTATAAAAATTTCATACGTTAGTTGCAAAATGTCTTATAAAATAATACTTTCCCAAGTTAAGTGGTGCAGGACACTGCATTTGCTTCTCCTCTTTTACTTCAGTTAGTGTAAATAAACACTTGCTGTTTATTTAACATCTTTCTGAATGTTACTGCTGGATCACGCACGTAAACAGAAGCCTAGTGAAGTCATTCTGCTGGGGGCCTCATGTGACGGTCAGGTGGGCCACATGCGGCCCACAGGCCAACTTTGAGTGTCACTGGGTTGAAGGGATTTGGCCACTTGGTATAAGGCAGGGTTCCCTAAAGTCGGTCTTGGAGGGCCAGATCCATGCCAGATTTTAGCGTATAATGTAGTTATTTTAAAAATCTGGCTTGGATCCGGCCCTCCAGGACCGATTTTAGAGAACCCTGGTGTAAGGGATGTAGCCCAGTGTTAGTGTTAGTGTGATGTTTATGGGGGCTTGTGAGATGACATGCAATCATCTAGTTTCCTCCAAATGTTTGTGTTTGAGGTATCCTTGAGGCATAGGAATGTGTTGAGGAAGTTATCAGCAATTCTGATGAATTGTGTCCATGCCACCAAGTGTGAATTGATTATTGAATAAAACCTTTCTATTCGGATAGGATGGATTTGAGGCTGATTGGAATAAATATGTCAAGTAATGAAATGTCGCTTTATTGAAGGGTTTGGGCTAACAATTGAGGGGATATGCCAAGTACGATGGAAGGGAGGTCAGGTGTCTAAATAATGTTTAGTATTTTGTGTATAAATGAGCTGTTGTCAGTGCAAACATTTTTAATCATAATACATTTTAGAATCATATGTTTGAGACCACCTACGCTAACTTTAGAGCTCCAGCACATTCTTTGGCTGGGTTTAACTTGTGGATTTTCAAGGGAGTCCAGTGTAACATGTAAGGTATCCAGAACCTACATTGTGCCAGAGAGGAAGCAATCTTGTTTTTCAGCAGATTGATCCATGTTTCATCCCAGTTGGTGTCAGGGAGAGTAGGATCTGCTATGGTGTGGAATTCACAATTTTGATGTCTTACGTGTGAGTGATGAGTATATTTTTGACTCAACATTTCTGCTTGAATTGAATTTATATAGAGTAGATAGTATGTCAGGTTCGCAATGGGTTTGAGTTTAGATATTAAAATGCTGATTTTTAGAAATTTGTAAGCGTCCAGGTCAACAAGTTAAAATTTAGATTTGATAGTTGAAAAGGGAAGGGGGTCAGAAGGGGAGCAGAGGTCTTTAATAAGTAGTCTGCCCTTTTCAGCCCAGTCTTTATAAAAGATGATTTTCCCTTCAATTTTGAGTTTGGAATTATGCCAAAGGGAGGAAAATGAGGAATTGGACATTTTTTGTTTTAGTTTATTATCTAGTTTGCAGATAGCTTGGGCTGTGCCCAAAAGTATTGCGGTGTGAGGCTGCCGGTGATAATTTTCCAATTAGAAAGTATGGATATAAGGGTTAGATTGTATACAAGTTTCTGTTCGATGGCGAGCCAAGTACGCTCATGAGGGGAGGAGAGATTAAACCAGTGTATACCTTGTCTGCCCAGAAATGCTATTTGGCATCTACGATGATCTGGTAGGTTAAGGCCACCGAGGTGTATCAGTAGTCTGAGTTTTTTAAGTGCTATCCTCTGTCTCTTGGAGGACCATAAGAAGTAATTTATAATGTTGTCCAGCCTTTTAAAGAAGTCATCATAGAGGAAAACGGTGAACATGCTTATATGGAAGTTGATCAATGGTGAGATCATCATTTTGGTGGTTTCAGTGCACCCCATCATGTGATGTATTTGAGGTACCAATTGTCTAGCAGGTCTTTGTTGTGTAGAAGTGTTTTATTTTCGTTATACCTTATGGATGGAAGCAGTCATTGAACCAAATACCTAGGCATTTCAATCTTTTGTGCCCAATTTTAGACCTATGTCTCCAATTGTCGAGATGTTGCAGTGGTAACTGAGTGGGAGAATTTCTGTCATGTCTTTATTGAAGGTGTATTTGGAGACCTGTGTAATTCATGTATTGTGTCTAGGCTAGGTGGTGCGGCCGAGGTAGCTTGTTCTGTGAATGCCAGTACATCGTCCTCATATGCTGCTAGTTTTTGGGGGCCCAATGAAAAATGTACTCCTGAGATTTTTATGTTTATTTTTAGATTAATGAGGAGTGGTTCTAAGGCCAACAAAATTAGCAATGGAGTAAGAAGAGTCTACCTTTCTTGTGCCTTGTTAAAGATTGAAGCTACTGGCTAAATGGCCATTGATATTGGTCTTGGCCATAGGCTGGTGATTTAGAGATAGGGTCATTTTGATGAAGTTCTGTCCTGAGTTGAAAGTGTTTAAGGTAGCTCGTAAGAAGGTCCAAGAGACTTTGTCAAATGCTTTTCAGCATCTAGTGCTATGGTGCAGGCAGGGTTGTCTAGGATATTTGCTTTTTCTATAGTGTGACTGAATGGCCTAATGTTGTCTGCGCTAAATCTGCCTTAATGAATCCAGTTTGTGAGGGATGCATAATCGATGTAAGAATGGGTTCCAGGCTGAGTGCCAGAATTGAGGCATAGATTTTGCAGTCAGTATTCAAAAGGGATATTGGACTACAGTTTTTTGCTAGTTTGGGGTCTTTGCCTTCCTTTGGTATGAGTATAATAGGTGTGTCTGATGGTGTGCCAGTGACAGCACCTGTATGGACAAAACGATCAAACAGAGTCTTAAAAGAATGTGATACGTATGGTCCCCAAGTGCGATAAACAATGACGGGGAAGCTGTCAGGGTCTGGGGCTTTTCCTGTTCTTAAGGAAAATATGGATTTAGCAATCTCTCGATAAGAGATTGGTTTGTTTAGGAGTTGTCTTGAGTAATCATCAATTTGAGGGACTGGTAGTCTTCTTAGGTATTGTGTGCATTCTTCATATGTTGCCTGGTTGCTTTTGAAGTATAGTTTGAGATAAAAATTTGTAGATATAGGGGAGGATATCTGATGATTCTTTAGAGGAAGTAAGTTTGAGCTTCCTTGGTGATGATGGTTGTAATTTTGTGGGTTTGATTTATTTTGTTTCAGAAAAGAAGCTATACGTTTGCCTGATTAATTGCAGCCATAGAAGTTGAGGCCTTCGTTTTTTTAATATACTCACATTTGAGTTTTACAAGAATGTCTAGCGTCTGTTTAAATGGATTACAGATGAGAATCTTTTCAGTATTTTGCAAGTCTGCCACAAGTTTTGATAATTTGGTATTGTCCTCTTTGTTTTTCTTGGCCATAATTTGAAGCATGGCTGCACAAATGGTGGCTTTTAAGGTGCCCCAAAGAATGTGTGGGTTAGAGCAGGAGTCAGCAATATTAGATGGTTGTATGTTGGAACAATGCATGCCTTTACCATGCATGCGGTTACTCTGCAGTCTTTACAAAGAATGCATCTTTATTACGCATTCCTTTACCACACTATCGTTACAACGACATGCCTTAGGGAAAGTGCTGGACTTTGAAACTCTATAATTTACTATTCCAACTCCAGTCTGCGCAACTGTAGGGAAAGCACTGGACTTTAAAGTCCAAAGCCGCTTTCCCTAAGGCATGTCGCTGTAACGATATTCATGGTAAAGGAATGCGTGGTAAAGATGCATTCTCTGTAATGCCTGCGTTGTAAAGGCAGAGCGTGGTTCACATCACATTGAAAATGCTGTTTCCCTTATTTGATAGGTAGCTTGTGATTTTTTGCTTCATTATTTCTATGTATTTGGGGTCTTTTGGAATAATATTGTTCATTTTCCAACTTTTGGGTGGTGGGGTAGCTTGTTAGAGAGAGTATGAAATAGTTATACATGCATGATCAGATATAAAGATCGGTTCGATAGTAGGGTTGGAGGTGTTACCTATGCTTTCTTTGTCCACTAGTAGATAGTCAATTCTTGACAATGAGTTGTGAGGGTGGGAGAAGAATGTAAAGCCCTTTCCAGTAGGGTTGGCTATGCCAAAAATATTACAAATTAAGCCAATCCTATGGAAGTACGCCACTGCGACCTGTAACTCATGTTGGGCAACAAGCCCTCTCAGGTATCCCACTATGTTTCTTCACCATTTAGTTTGATTGGAAATGTTTTTCTTTCCATGAGAAAATTATCTGATAAATGTGGATTGTGAAAATAAAGTTGAACCTATAGTCTCTCTCTTACTTCAAACATGGTGGTGGTGCTTATTTAATTGAAAAGAAGGTATATTAAAAAAAAAGTCTCACAAAATAAGTCTAGTAACATGTTCCACCAATATCACATAGAGACATTACTGGAAACATTAGCAGCACAATCTATCTTGTTAAAATTTGTAGCTTTTTTTGTTAGAATGTACACGATTTGTATGTGTCTAACCTTTTAATGAAAACTACTTTTTCATCTTTTACAGGGTTTCTTTGTTTCAGTATTTTACTGCTTCTTGAATGGAGAGGTATGCATTATATCCATAGACAAAAGTGACTGAAATGCCATGATGGAATTGCGTTGTATGCATGCAACATTGTTTCCGACTAAGACTGCATAGTCTATTGCTAATACTCATATCTGTCATTCGTAAAAAGGCAACATAAAACATTAGCATAATTCATTTACTAGTAATCTAGCAAACAAAACGAAGATGGTCCATTTGAAGGTTTTCATTTGAAAATGTGCTCACCTGATTTAAGTCAGGTTTTGCGCCTGTTTACTTTATGGAGCAACAACATTATGTGTGCCAATGCACTTGTATGAATCACTTTGGATGTAGAATATTGCAGCTTGGGAAGCCTATGTATGAATGACTACATTTTGCACTTTGGAATACTGTTGAACAACTTTGAGTACCATATTCTTGGAATACTCCTGATATTCTCTGTGAATCTCTAAGAAATTATAAAGTCCTTCCAAACTTATGACAAATCCTCAGGATATGCTTTTCCGACTCTCAGAGTTATGTGAATCAAGTTTGCGAATTTATATATTGAGTATGATTAAAATAATTCTAGATTTTAAAGGATCATTGAAATATTCTAATATTTCTTCATCTAAAGCAGCAGGTGGGTACCAGGGGGTTAATCATTGCCTCACTTCAGTTCACTTGCATACTTTGTTTGTTGTAACAATACCATTTGTCCCATTTTACAAAGTTTGTCTGTACCTACTTTCATGGTAGCTACACAATAACTACACTTTGCAAATGCATTGTTGTCATTGTTGAATTTTAATGTTAACGAACAGGATTTGTGATGATAAAAAAGCATCAATATGCTAGAGTTTCAACGTTAAAGGGAGTGCGTGGTGAAGAAAACCTAACTGAATTAAATAATGTTATACCAGAATAAACGAGAACCTCAGTAGCAGATTAGGAGATTCCATGAAAAGCTGAGCCCTGGTTGTATCAATGTGAGAACTGTTAAAATATATTCACTTAAAAAATTAAGCAAGGTGTAAGAAAATGGGGTTTGACCTATTTAGCCCCCTGGATGTTTTGCTTTTGGACTACCCAGTTTTCAAACTTTTACTGTGAGTCAGTCTCACCAACTGAGTCTCCCTTACTGTAAACTCTGTTAAAACGGATAGGGACTGCTAGCCACCCATGTCCACCTTTTAAAACATAGTCTGCAGATGCTCATTTGGGGTAAGAGGTTCTGGTGTGGCTGATTTGAACATGTGTGCGCAAGCGTGTGTGATAGCCCTGGGAAAAATGTTAATTATACCGGCATATTTCACATAATCTCAGGGATTCCACATTTCGCTTATTATGTAAACTTCCCAAACTTATGCCGTTACACCACCTTGCATATTTACACAGCAGTTTTAGTAAGCATTTACAGAGAAATATGCACAGGAAAACAGAAAGCCAATGTTTGTTGTTCGCTGTGCTTTTGTTTTGTTCCACCTTGTGTTAAAAATTGACATGATGATGGATTTTGTGCGAAAATATAGCATGAGATGATGGATTTGTATTTTGTGTAATTACGTTCAATTTTGTGTAAGTTTGCCAGAATTTCATGTAATTATGCAAAACCAAATTACACACATTTTGCCCGCTGATAGTATGCACGTGTCCAGGCTGCGAGAGTAGGACTACGGTTCAGCTCAGCCTGGTACCTGCACACAGGTATAGTCTGTTTGCAGAAGGTACTCTTCAGGGATAGGTTTTGACCTGGTTTATAACATGCATGGGCATTCTCAGTGTAGGAATGTAGTGCTTCACTGAAAGGGTGTTTGTAGTTTACTGTATTATACATTAGGATGAAATCTGAACCACAGTACAGTTTTGCCATAGTTTGGCCAGGAGACTCTTGTGACACACCAATCCTATGGTACACATGGATCCCCGGTGCAGAATCAATGTCACTTTTGTCAAACCTGTCATCCTTCTGGCACATGATGATTTGCCGTTCTCTGACTCAACTCATAATTAGATTCCTGGCTTTTTCTCGCCTTGCAGGGCCTAGTTAAGTACTCTACTGGCCAGCCAGAGGATCAAAGACCTCCTCACACATTAGGGCAATTTGCCAGTGATTGGGCCTGTTCCTGGGAAGTGAGAGGGTGGGGACACAATGTTCCTGGACTATTCATTTTTTACGCTTCACTGGGCCTGAAAATAATCATCCCAAGGAGACCAAAGGGAGTAAGCAAGGCATCTGAAGCCAATCACGAATGGGCTCCTTTTTGAAGTTTTGCTGGGAAAGGACCATGAAGCTGAATTTGCTACGGGTGTGGTTTCAGGTTCTCAACGTAGTCTTTCAACAGACCACTTCAAGTTGCCATCTCAAAATGTCACAAAACGCTGTGCGGGAGGGTTGAGACAGGGGGTGAAGTGATGATGTGTCATCCTAGGACTGGACAGAGGCGCCTACCTTCTAGAGCATTCGACCCCCACTAAAAATCCCCTGCAGAGGGGAGAGAGAGGGAAAGGATGCAGGAAAAAGGCCTCATGGGCTGAGACAGTGTAGGACCTTGTAGATTCACCTCTACAGGGCCAGTGACACTGGTCCCCTTACACCCTTTGAGGGCAGTAGAAAGAAAGACCTGATGGGGACCTTGAAAGGAAGAGTTCCCCTGGAACCTCTAAGAACTGACTCTTAACACTCATCAGAGAATATTCCCCTGACTTTCTTCTAACACACACATGCTTTTGAAGATGCCAAAGGAGGCCATGCAAAATGAAGAGTTGAAGCAAGGAGGGTATTCTACCTTCAGGGCTACAGCCGCTGCTGGAGGTGACCCCTGTCTGAGGGGAAGACCAGGTGCCTGAACAGAATACACGTCTTGGGTGAAGAGCTAGAGAGCAGGAGAGCAGGTCCTAAGCTCGCCCTCATCAGAGGGAGAGTGTTGAAAGAGAATACGCAAAAAATAATAAACAATTAGAGGCCAAGAAGCCAACAATTAGCAGTCCTGGTAGCTAGAGCCTGTCACCAGCAGCAAAATGAGATGAGATCCATTCAAAATGCTCCTATGGGGCAAGAAAAAACAGCAGGAGAATATTGGTTCCCCAAGGGGACAGGCAGGGCAGGGCGCATGTTGTGTCCCCTTCCTAGGCTCTCAAAACTCCTCAGAGAGGGCCAAGGCCCCAGGGATAAAAAGGGGCGGCAGAGGTACGCTTGACTTCTCACCTTATATTTTCTTTCCTAGGGACTGATGTGAAGACAAAGCCGGAAAGAGGAGAACAGGGAAATACAGTGAGCACCGCCACGCTCTGCTCTAATTTGTTCCCGGGGGGCTCCACCATCCCAGGGACCCAAGTTGGCAGTGGAAGTGCTGGGCTCTGCTCCTGCCCCCAGGCCTTTGTCTTGAGGCAGGCGCCCCTACTTCGATTCTCCCCCACCCACGGAACATGAGCTGGAAAGAGAGTGGTATTCCTGCATCCTCCCATTCTGGTTATAGCGGGGTGGGAGAGCAGGGAAAGACGTTGGCTCCCAAGCAACCTCCCAGAAGTAGTGCTGGGACTCACCAAAATCTCCCAACATGGCCATACCAAGGAACCCGATTTAGGCCAGGCACCGGATATAAAAAAAAGTAGAAAGAAAGAAAAACATTTTTGAGGGCCAAGACCTCCAAGTGAAAAAAAAATAACTTGCTACTTCTGTGGTGCCCTAGAGAGGGCAGGGTGCCATCGTCATCTCACTTAGCTTTGTTTGGGCTGCCAGAAGTGCAGTGACCCTAGGCACATCACTAATGGAATTTGGTCCTTTAACCTAAAGGTTCTAGAGTCTAGAGACCCCTTTTAGTGGGCCCTAAGGCTGCTTTACAGCATCTGTAAAAGTAGAACAAGGACTTGTGCGCACAGTTTGCTGAAAATTACAAAGTCAACACTGAATCATTACATGTATTAGTGAAAGCCTCTGAAATGCTTAATTGACAATGATAAAGTTAACAGTGAATCTTTACCTATATTAATGAATGTTATTGTAAGATGGTACCAATCTTGGAGGTTTTAATGTTGTTGCATTGATTTAATGCGACATGTTTCTGTTTTTATTAATGTGTTGACACCCTGATAAAGCCTGTTGGCAGGCCTTTTGATAATTACACCATATTATATTGTGTCCAGTATATGTTGGATTTGTGGTTCTAGGGTTCAGGGCTCGCTGGAGATGTAAACTGTTAGAATGGTGTCACAATATGTATCCATCATATATATATTTGTAAATTAATATGGAATATTGAGTAGTGCATGCATAATAAAGTACTTGACCCTTTGATAAGTGAAAGAACTGACTGGACAACAATTTATTAGGTATTATTTGTTGAGTGCTTGCAAACTGTGGTTCTAGCCCACACCATCTTTCTTGAGTGCACCTTGGTCTGCTCTGCCTTGCTATCCTGAGAGTTCAAATGCTTCAATGGGGTACTTGGTTCCCAGTAGATGGAAGGCTGCTGACCTTGTACCTGAGAAAGACGTACATTCTTCCAAATAATACCCCACTTTCTTACAGTGCATGCATTTTGTATGGTTGAAATGTCATTTGACTTTTCTGTGCAAGGGCATACCTCATATATAAAGTTACTTTAGAAACCAGCAGGCGACTAGTTTGTCTAGAAAATATCTTTTAACAAGATATTTTCTGCTTGAACTTGCCTCCTGCAAGTAAATATCCTGTAAGATTTTGCACTATGAGAAATACAAATTTTGAAGATTTGTGCAATGGTAAACTTAGCAGTTCCACAGAATTATGCCCATGTAGTAAAACTTATGCTCATGGTTACTATAAGGTTCTTCTAGAGCAGAAACTGACAGCCTGGGCGCAAGAAAAAGAGAGTTACAGGTGCCCATAAATTTAAACTCTCAGCATCCCTAGGCATAATTGGAATAATCTATGCAAGATATATGTATCATAACTTTCTTTCTTTGAATGCTGAAGAATATGTATTGCAGCAACAAATGCTGGACGGAATGCTGACTGAATCAAACATTCACCCCAGTCAAGAGATCTGGGTTAAATCCATCGTGCTTTTGCTCACTACGCCACCCCAGTTTGGACCCAGCCATATGCAAATCAGTCTGGACCCTGTTGCTCATGGCAACAGTCCAGCTGGTACTGCCAAGCCAGGTTCCTCCCTGGACCAGAAACAAGCATCCTGGGACTGGCTTTAGGGTAACACCCCTCATCAGCCAGGTTAGCTTGAATTCAGTGGCATAGAGAGCAAGGGACCCACGTCTGGGCATACCCATCCCACTTAGGGCAAAAAGTGCTGCAGCAACAAATGATGGGAGGATTGCTGACTGATTCAAACATTCACCCCTATTCAAGAGTTCTGGGTTAAATCCATCGTTCTTGTGCTCACTACGCCCTCCCCAGTTTGGACCCAGCCATATGCAAATCAGTCTTGACCCTGTTACTCATGGGAACAGTCTAGCCCGAACTGCCAAGCCGGGCCAGAATATGTATGATATTTTGCTTTGCCAAATAGTGCTAGAGCTGGAGAGTGACTGTCAGCGCATTTTTCACCCACAAGGGATGTTCAGACTGTGCGATAAGGCTACTGGTTAACTTCTTTGTGCTTACAAAATGGATGTATGACTAAACAACTACTGCCTAAACCACGACTTCCTGAACCACGAAAGCTAAACAACGAGCAATGCTAAACCACTACTTTTTTTACAACGACTTCCTAAACCACGAAAAAAACCACCTTGTGACTGGCCAATAGATGGCACTATTGTAATAACAATACTTCCACTAAATATTTTAAATTGCTCATTACCCATTTCATTGATAATTTATTCAACGTATATTTTAATATATAGTCATATTTTTTAAAACCGGACTAACTACAAATGATTGAAAAGTGTTGAACATGATAGTATGCTAAAAAATTAAAATTTATAGAAAAACGAAACATCAACAATATTGAATAAAAATATTTTTTACATATTTTTGATAATAATTCCATATCTTATTATTGATAAAATTATTTTTTTTACAAAATTTTGACTCTGATTTTATTATTTAACAAAAGAATAAAATAAATAAAAATTAAATCAATTCAAACAATATAAAATGTAAATGACCTACCTGACAACGTTGAGGGGAGGAGGAGAGAGACTCGTGGTTTTTGGTGCCGCCAACGTATTACCATGCTGGCAGGATGAAGGCTGTCTGCTTCCCCGTTCTCCTCAGTGCCTGCCTTCCTGGTGATAGTGCCTACCTGACAATGCCAGAGCATTCCCAAAGACGTTGTTCCCTCCACGTGCTACCAAGCAGGATAAAAGCTGGCTGCTTCCCCACGTTCCTCAGAGCCCGTCAGCCAGATATCTCCAGTCAAGTGTCAAGTTGGGGGTGGGGGACGTGCTACAAAACAGGATGAGGGCTGGCAGCATCCCCGCGCTCCTTGGAGTCCGCGAGACAGGAGGCAACAAGGCCGATTCCATGTGTAGATGAGGGGTAGGGGGGCGGAGAGGAGAAATATGCCACACATTGTGCCAGGGGGCAAAGAGTACAAAATGTAAAAAAGTTGCCCAGAAGCCAGTTTGCGTCACTGCCGTTTCCAAGTTTAATAAAGGGGTGGGGGGTGGAGAAGAGTGACGTGAGCAGTCCGGGGGGGGGGGGGGAATTAATGTCAGGCCTTAGCAGCAGTCCGGGGGGAAGAATGACGTGCAACGCATTGTACCAGAGAATGGGGGCGGAGAGATGCCAAGCATAGTTTTGCATTGCAGTCCGGGAAAAGTCGTGGTTTAGGACTTCGTTGGTCAGGACTTCGTTGATCAGGATTTGTCGTTGTTCGGACTTCGTTGTCAAGGTAAGTCGTAATTAAAACTTCGTTGTTTAGGATGTTTCCCTTACAAAATACTACAACAATGCTTAATAATTTTTCAAAAAGTATTTTCCGTCACTGCCTAATTACAAGTTGCAGTATCCCACCCTGAGTGTTATCGTACGCCAATACAGGTAGGATGGTGTCTCCAGACCCAAAAATTCTGGGTTTAGAGACAGAGGGTGAGGTTTCAGCTGCACCAAATGAAATTGCCAGAGGGTATGGGCAGCAGGCACGAGCAGGTGCAATGCCCTTTCCTCGTCTAACCCCGAAGCACTACTTGTGATGCAGATACGACAATTTGGCGGACCACAACTCCTCCTCCCCTTGACTTCTTGATCCCCATAAGCAGTGCTGAGGCATCTTCCTCCTGCTCTGAACAGGTTCAAAATCTCAGCTGATTTGTCTCGGGGCAAAACACGCAGATGCCAAATTTTAGTGCAGCTGTACCAGTCGGAATCAGACATTCCAGCCTCCTGCTAATGAATTTTATTCTACGTACCTGCCCTTTTATGCCTGCCCCAAAAATGTGATATACTTTCAAACAAATTTTGAACCACTGCCACCTGGACCATTAAGATATAAGTTGGATGTGCAGATAAATGTATTGCAAAACGTTTCTGAATATCCACTCTGTTCTGTGTGGGTGTTCACCTCATTTACAATGTACATGCATGCCACTCCTCTTTAACCTCCGTGAGAACGCCCAAGTTGTTCTATAACTAAAAAAAAACAAATAGGCATAGTGTAGGCATGAGTAGCACCATGCACATATAGGGCCTCATTTATGAGGCCCCTTGCTCCGCCGGAATGTCACTTTTTGTGACGTTCTTTGGTGCAGGAGCCTGCTCCATATTTATGAGACAGCACTAAGCCACTTTTTTTGGCTTAATGCTGCTTCGTAAATATCGTTCCCTTTAATGCAGTTTTCTGCACAACATTCTGCAGTACACATAGAAACAGAAAAAAGCCTCTTGTGATTGTTTTTGGTGTAAAGGTGCCTGTGTTGGCGCATGGCAACCCATTGTGCACCGGCGCAGAGGAAAATGATAGGAATGTGCCGTATCTGATAGATATGGTGCATTCCTGCCCTCTTCCTTTGCCGTAGGGCAGCGCAGCAGGAAGGCCCGCGGCGCTGCCCTACACCAAAACCTCATAAATGAGGCCCATAGTTTACAACATTATTAGTGCAAAGTGTGTTTGTTAAATACCGCATATATTATACAAGCATGAATAATAGTTTCTTTCAGGTATAATGTCAAACACGTAGCTTTTTTCAGCACAGCATGTGAAGTGTCACCAGGCCCATGTTGGGAAGAACCTCTGCCCCTAATTATGGTTGCCCTCTGCTGTCCTATTCTGGCACAAGAGCATTCACCTTACTTGCATTAGGATTAACTTACTATGACACTGTTATTTTTATTTATACGTAAAAGGTGTTAAATTGTACGTTTAGATTGTTGATTGTAAAGGCGCTATTTCCCAATTCAGTGAGATTTTACAGGTTGAGCATAACTGTTAAACTTGGATCATCTATATATATTATTTATTTTCTTTTAAAGTACAGTTTGAATTTGCCGTTGTGGGGTCTTAAATGCATTATAACTAGGGATCCCGGTTTATGGTATTTATTTTTTTAACATTTCCATCTATATTTATCCATGTTTATTTTTTGGCCATCTCATTGATGTTAATCCATATTTATTTTGTGTTTTGAAAACAAATGGATCTGTAAAATTGTATATTTCCACGTTTATTTAACTTTTGGACGTGCACTCATAAATGGATGCCTGTCATGTTATAGCAAATTAAGCAGCCACGTATAACAAAAGACTACACTCACAGGTACATATTAGCGTTATACTACAAATATATGTTAGCATATGCCTGTATTTAAGGAAATCTCACCCTGTTTTTTAACTCTCCATGCTGTCTATCTGCTCAGCTGTTGCCTTGAATTCATGAAATACAGCTTGGAGAGTATCTCAAAAGATGCACGATTTTCAGTATTTTTCAGCTTTTAAAAATAAATACAGACAAGAAACACATTGTTTTCGTCCTGTATTTATCTGTACAAATCTGTAAAAACTGAAAAACGGAAGCCTTAATTATAATGTTGTATTTGAGCAGTGCATTTTAAAACATTGGGTTACAAACATCCAGATGTCCTCTGCCAATTTCCATCTACAACGAGAGGAAAAAATGTACTTGACAATGTTACTATTTCAGTCGCGGCTTGCATGACTCGCGGGTGGGGGGTGGGTTACGGGGTCACGCGGGGGTTCGTGTGGGGGGGGTTAAAAATAAATTTAAAAAACCTTTACTTACCGGGTCCCGCGCCGCCTCCGCTCATGGCCGGGTCCCGCGTTACGAAGCAGGCATCCTCCTTCCCCTCCCTAAGCCAATCACAACGCTGCAATGGCACCGTTGTGATTGGTGCGGACGGCACCCAGCCGGGCGCCTGTAGGGAGGCCATTTTCTCTATGTAGGCTGCATGCAACCTACATAGAGAAAATCCAGAGTGCGCATGATTGGTTTGGTCGCCCCCAGAGGGCCGACCAAACAGTCTGGGCACTTAGAGTGGGCAAGCCACTCCTCCCCGACCCGCCCACCCCCAACCAGGCATACCGTTCCGCTTTCTCGCAGTGCGAGAAGCATAAACATAAAATGGTATTTAAAATACCATTTTATGTCTCTGCTTCTCGCACTGCGAGAAAGCAGTGGAGCGACGCACCTCCGCCTTAATGGAGGAGCCGCCCCTGTACTATTTGTGGTGAAGTTACAACCAGTGGTTAATGCGTTCCTGTTATGTTATGTTATGTTATGTTAGGAGGTTCTTGTAAAGCGCACGTACACCGAATTGGTTTCATGGCGCTGCTCTAAGAAGTGCCGAATCCCTAGGGACTTACTCTTAAGCTTGTCTGAACAGCCAAGTCTTGAGGAGCTTCCTGAAGCTCAGGAGATCTGTGAAGGATCTGATTTCGTAGGGCAGGGAATTCCAGTAGCTGGGAGCTAAGACTGCGAATCTGGCACCACCCATGTGCTTCAATTTGAAGGAGGGGATGGATAGAAGATACTTGTGTGCCGAGCGCAGGTTGCGCGTTGGGAAGTGCCTTTGGATGAGATTATCCACAAATTTGGGGCTCCTACCATTCAATGATTTGAAGATAAGGCAGCAAACCTTGAAGGCACATCTCTGAGGAATTGGGAGCCAGTGTAGCTTCCTCATGAGGGGAGTGACATGTTGCCACCTTGGTTGCTGAGAAATCAGTCTCGCTGCCTGGTTCTGTACCAGTTACAATCGTTTGATTAAATAGAGAGGGATGCCAAAGTATAAGGAATTGGCGTAGTCTAAATGGGACATAACCATGGCTAGGACTACCTGAATTAAGGCTTCCTGAGTAAGGAATCTACTAATTTTCCTTATTTTCCTCAGTTGGTAGAAGCAGGTCAAAATCACTGAGCCAATTTGGGTCCACATTGTAAGCTCACAGTTGATTGTTACCCCCAGACTTTTGGCAGAAGCGGATGGGGTGGGAGGTTGTCTTAGTTCCTTAGGCCAAAATTGTGGGCTCCAAGGGTTACGTGATCCCCCTGTTAGGACCAGTTTGGTCTTATCTGGGTTGAGTTTCAAGTGGTTGCTGTTCATCCAGTTGCGGATGAACAGCATGGTAGATTGAAAATCTCTGACCGATTCGGGAGAGTCACTGATTGAAAATATTAGTTGGAAGTCATCTGCAAAGTTGAAAGTGCTGACTTTCCTCCCCTTCAAGGCATGTATAAAGGGAGGAGATAGAGATTGAACAGATGGGGGGATAATGAAGAGCCTTGCGGGACTCCACATGTAGTTTCCAACTTTGGGGCTCTAAACTGGGCAATGTGGACTGACTGAGAGCGATTTTCCAGAAAGGATCTGATCCAGTTGAGAGCCAATCCCTGGATCCCCGCGTCCCTGACCCGATCGATCAATATACCGTGTCACCGTCGACCGTGTCAAAGGTGGAGGAAAGATCCAGCAACACCAGAGCCTGAAGGGAGCCCCCATCAACCTCCTTCCGGAGAGTGTCCAATACCGTCAGTATGACAGCATCTGTGGAGTGTGCTGGGCGAAACCCTGCTTGGTGTGGGTCAAGATTCTCGGACTCTTCCAGGAAGGCATAGAGGCATCTGGCCACGTAAGCTTCCAAAACCTTAGCCAGGTAAGGGAGCAATGAGATAAGGTGATAATTGCTCAAGGTTTGAGGATCCAATCCTGGCTTCTTCAAGAGGGGAACCACAGCTGCCTCCTTGAAGGTGTCGGGGACATAGCCATGAGATAACGACTTGTTCCTGATCATATACTGTTGTGATTACCACTATGGATGAGTAGGAATTTTTATTGCTACCTCTGAGAAGTTCAATGAAAAGCTTCAACACTTCGTGAAGGTTTTAAAAATATTTGCTTTGCCCCACTCAGGTGAAAAATGTGACTTTTGGAACAATTAACGTTGCACATATTCATATTTAACATTCACAACATGGTTCTGCATGAGGTATATGTTCCAGAAAAGACATAGGCCACCATTAAGAGTTGACAGAGCAGTGCCTTGGTGAGATACTGTTCTGGACAACTACAAGTGATCTGGTGTTTCCTGACCAAGATTACCAGGGCCAGAAACACTGTATAAGGATGCACAAACTATGAAACCGTAGGTAGCTAATGTACACAGGGGCGTAGCTTGGCCCCCATATGCCCCTTTCGCACATGGGGAGCAGATAATGGCACCCCCAGGATTGATTTTCCAGAATCATAGAATCTATCCTCCTGTACTTCTGTGCAAAATAATGGGCACATATTAACAATACCCTTAGAATTGTTTTCATGAGCAGTATTAATTGTGCATAGAAAAGCTCGACAAAAGGTAAACATACCTTGATAAATTAGGCTTGGCTGGGTTCGATTACAGTGAATTTTATCTTTATCATCTATAGCAATAGGTCATGTAAGGAGTCAAAGCCAGGACCAGTTTCTAGTAGGTTAAAGCGTTACCTCTTTTTTTACAGAATTCACATAACTGGCCCTGTACGTGACGCACCATTTCTGGTATCTATTTAGCATTAAGGGCCTCATTATGATGTCGGTAGGAAAACATTCCGACCGACTCGATCTCGGAAACATTTCTAACCGCATTGGATTCGGGGAGTCCGACCGACCGATTATGATGTCTCCGAACACCGTTCGGTCGGACTTCCATTTACTTCAATGATAGCCTGTGTTCCGACCGACAACACAGGCTCCTATTGAAAAAAGGAGTGGTCATGGAAAACCTTGCACCCTGTGGCGGGCACCCCTTGGTGCCTACCACACCGTGCATGGTTGGAAAGAGGGATCCCATGGGTATCCCCACGGGCCCCAACTGGAGGTCTCCGGATGAAGTGGGGCCTGCTACGGGCCCCCAAAGTCAGATTCCGACAGCCAATCCGTGTCAGAGGAACCGATTCGGAAAGGCTGTCCAAATCCAACATTGTAATCGCTCGGTCAGAAACGTGGTCCATAGAGACGTAAGAGTCGGCTCTGACCGACTCAGTTTCTCCAAATGCCGATCTGAACGAGTCAGAACGACCAAACGGTTTCCGACTATCATAATCGGTCAGTCGGATGTGTTTCTGAGTCGGTCGGAAACGTGGGTTCCGAATCGGATTCAGACAAACCGAATGCCGTTCGGAGCCTTTCTGACTGATATCGTAATTGTTGTTGAATATTAAATACTAGAATTGTTGCCACTAATGTGAAATGAAGTGTCCTTCTCATGGTATTCCTACTGTCTCACTTGATACCGCTGCTGGTGTTTACTATTACACTCTCCCATCTGCAAAATATATCATTAAATTTAATTCGCGACTACTGACTGGAAGAGTTGTGTTCGTGGTTGAGTGATTATTTACTGTTGTTCCTACGAGAATCTCCAGAGATCATAACATTAAAAAAAAAAAATGAACCTTCTGATTATCACAGTGCTTATCTCTTACACATTTCCTCTCAAATACAAGAACCACAGTATGCATTTCTACTAATAGTGTGCACTACTTTTTACTATTCATGATCCCGCGAAAGACCCACAAGAGCGTAAAAATTAGTTAAAAGCAAAATACATTTATTTTCTTCACAGAAGTTATCCCTTAGGCAGCTCCTCTCTAAATCTAGGGGGACAGCATGCTTTTCTACTGCCCCCTTATGCAGCTTTGTTACTACATTTCCTCAACACCTCCAATTTTTCACAGTAAACAGTAATGGTGGCCATTTCATTTCAAATATTCCATCAGCCAGCCAATCAGAGCACTTGTGGGACTTGTGGGAGCCTCTCGCTTCCACAAGATTGTGAAGGCTCTTAGGAAAAACAGGCCTCTTGACCAATCACAGGGCTTCAATTTTTGGATTTTGCACTCTTGCGGGAGGCCCACTGAACTCTCACAAGCCCAACAGCCAAAATATACAATTATATTTGACTCTTAATATCTAAAAAACTACTGAACGGATTTACACCAAAACACAGATAATACAATCTGCAGACCAAGATCTAGCTCCTGCCGAATGTGTTGCAAATCCGTTCAGCCGTTTTTGCTGTAGCCTTGTCTAAAGAAGTCAATGGAAAATGCATGGGGATTTTGCATTTCGAGACACCTTTTTTCTCTGCCCCTGCTGGACGGATACCTTTGAAACATTTCAGGAAGTAGCTGAGGTGGATGAACTTTTATTTTAGAAAGCTTCATCAAGATTCGTCAAACAGGGCCAAAGTTATTAGCAAACCAACAAAATCTCAGTTTATGGAAGAGGAAACCTAACTATATATATATATATATATATATATATTCACTGAAAAAACCATAGGTTTTAGGGACAGTTATAGTTAGTTGGACATTGCACTCATACAAAACCCGTGAAATTCCCCCATTATAGTTAGTTCAGCTAACTATAACTCGCGCCCCGCAATGCACTGCTGATGACGTCACATATTACATCACTCATGACATGGTCAGTGACATCATTGATGACATCACTGATGACATCTCAAATGACATCACTGATGACATCATCCAGTGACTGTGTGTTTCTGTAAAGTTTAAATATTTTTAATATATATAGGGAAAGGCGTATTGAAGAATGAGTGGGTGTATAAGTGTCTGAATGGATGATTTACTAGGTGCGTGACTAACTCTATAAGTGAGTGATTAAACGTATCTTACTGAATGCATGGGTTAGTGACTAAACTGTGTGAATGTCTGTATCCGTCTGTCTGTTGCTGTGTAAGCGGCTGCATGGGTTTGTGAATAGCTACATGAGTGTCTATATGAGTTATTGATTGGTTGTCTGAGTATCTGTATGGGTGCCTTAGTGTTTGTGTGGGTGGGGTGTGTGTGACTCTATGCATAGATGTGTGAGTGGGTGATTCACTGGGTGCATGGTTTCAAGAGTGCATCTGTGATGGACTGTATGGGTGGGTGAGTGTGTGTATGGGTGTGTTAGTGAGTGAATGTATGTCCCAGTGGTACATGTGTGAGTAACTACATATGTGAAAGGCAGTATATATGTGTGTTGGAGTATATAAATAGCTATAAGCAAGAGTGTGTGATTGTGAGAGTGGCTGTATGGATGAGTGTGTGCTTGTATCAGTGATTGTATAAGAGCGTAAGAATGTGCTAGTATTTGTATGAGTAAGTGAGCTGGTGTGTGTATAACTGTATAGGTGAGTAAATGGCAGTGTGTTTAATTATTTGCATGACTGACTAGGTGTGTGAGTACCTCTATGGATGAGTGGTGGTGTTTGAGTGTCTATATAGGAGTATGAGTGCATATGATAGTCCTGTACTGAGTGACCGTAAGTATGAGTGACTGTACGGGTGAGTGAGTGGATGTGTGTGTGTAGACCTAAGAATCAGTGAGTGGGTATGTAGTTATTGGTGTTGGAGTGTCTATGGTTTTGCGAATGGCAGTCTGTAATTTAGAGTGGGTGTATCAAAGGTTATATTAGGGTGTGAGGAGGTGCATCAGATTATCACGTGGATGATGTCATCAGTGATGTCACTGACCATGTCATGAGTGATGTAATATGTGACGTCATCAGCAGTGCATTGCGGGGCGTGAGTTATAGTTAGCTGAACTAACTATAACGGGGGAATTTCACGGGTTTTGTACGAGTGCAATGTCCAACAAACTATAACTGTCCCTAAAACCTATGGTTTTTCAGTGAATTTGTAAGGTTTTTTAAATGCTAATTTCTAACTATAACGTGCCTGAAACCTATGGTTTTTATCAGTGAATTTCAAAGGTTTTTTAAATGCTAATTCCTAACTATAACGTGCCTGAAACCTATGGTTTTTTTCAGTGAATTTCAAAGGTTTTGTAAATGACAATTTTTAAATGTATTAATTGTTATATTTATTTTTTTGATACTGATTTACTACATTTTTTAAACTATTTATTTTTAGATATTTTATTTTTTAAATTACATTGTATTTACCTATACATTACATTACAAAATATACTTTCTCAGAATGAATTACTTTAGTTTAAATACTTTGCAAATAGGCAATAGACTTTTAAGTACAGTAGTTACAGTTGTTGCAATGGGCAACACAATTTCAAACACAATGCAACATTGAGTTCAATGTGAATTTCTAGTTAAATGCAATTAGTAACTTTATGGATTACTTTTCTAACCACAGGACTGGATCCTAGATTCAGTCCTGCGACATCTCCTGTAAACAGTTGAGTAAAAGCGTTTTGGTTACAGTAGTGATTTTTAAGGAATATTATTGTATTTTAAAAGTGGGCACTTAGAAACTTTTTCACATAGAATCACCAATGTTATCCTATGGGAGGAATTTCACTTAGCAGGTAAGTAATGTTATCGTTACTTTTTCTTACTCAGTGGTGGATCCTGGATCCAGCACTGGTGCATCTCCTGTAAACAGTTGAAATAATGCGTTTAAGTCATACAGGCGATTTTTTAGGAATATTTGTAGTTTGTGAAAATCGACACTTTGAAACTTTTCTGCTGAAAACCAGACAATGGATTCCTATGGAAGGAAATACAAGTTACTGGTAAGTACGGTTAGAATTACTTTTCAGGGTCAGTGCTGGGCTAAAAGATGCAGCACTGGGTTCTCTCCTGATAACAGGTGAGTAAATCGGAATTCGTAGTTCGGCTGATTTTAGAGGAATATTATAAAGTTCCAAAACTCCACACTTAGAAGAATTTCCAAGTGAAACCAGTCAATGTTAGCCTACGGAAGGAAATTCAAGTTACTGGTAAGTACGGTTAGAATTACTTTTCAGGATCAGTACTGGGCTCAAAGATGCAGCACTGAGGTCTCTCCTGATAACAGGTGAGTAAATCGGAATTCGTAGTTCTGATGATTTTAGAGGAATATTTGTATGTTTCAAAAATCAACACTTAGAAACTTTTTCAGCAAAAAGCAGGCAATGATATCCTGTGGAAGGAAATTCAATTTACTGGTAAGTACGGTTAGAATTACTTTTCAAGGTCAGTGCTGGGCTAAAAGATGCAGCACTGGGTTCTCTCCTGATAACAGGTGAGTAAATCGGAATTCGTAGTTCGGCTGATTTTAGAGGAATATTATAAAGTTCCAAAACTCCACACTTAGAAGAATTTCCAAGTGAAACCAGTCAATGTTAGCCTATGGAAGGAAATTCAAGTTACTGGTAAGTACGGTTAGAATTACTTTTCAGGATCAGTACTGGGCTCAAAGATGCAGCACTGAGGTCTCTCCTGATAACAGGTGAGTAAATCGGAATTCGTAGTTCTGATGATTTTAGAGGAATATTTGTATGTTTCAAAAATCAACACTTAGAAACTTTTTCAGCAAAAAGCAGGCAATGATATCCTGTGGAAGGAAATTCAATTTACTGGTAAGTACGGTTAGAATTACTTTTCAAGGTCAGTGCTGGGCTAAAAGATGCAGCACTGGGTTCTCTCCTGATAACAGGTGAGTAAATCGGAATTCGTAGTTCGGCTGATTTTAGAGGAATATTATAAAGTTCCAAAACTCCACACTTAGAAGAATTTCCAAGTGAAACCAGTCAATGTTAGCCTATGGAAGGAAATTCAAATTACTGGTAAGTGCGGTTAAAATTACTTTTCAGCATCAGTATTGGGCTCAAAGATGCAGCACTGAGGTCTCTCCTGATAACAGGTGAGTAAATCGGAATTCGTAGTTCGGCTGATTTTAGAGGAATATTTGTAAGTTACAAAAATCGACACTTAGAAACTTTTTCAGCAAAAATCAGGCAATGATATCCTATGGAAGGAAATTCAAGTTACTGGTAAGTACGGTTAAAATTACTTTTCAGGATCAGTACTGGGCTGAAAGATGCAGCACTGAGGTCTCTCCTGATAACAGGTGAGTAAATCGGAATTCGTATTTCGGCTGATTTTAGAGGAATATTTGCACAATGGTGAAGGGAGGGGCGGGGCCTGAGGTGACATCTGTGCAAACGCGCCCCGTGGCGCGTTCTAAGTTGGGGGATTAAGTCCCCTTGAATCATGAGGGTCCCTGGGGTCCAACTAGCCCACCCTGTACCTCCAGTATGCGCCAGGGAGCTGCGTTGCAGAGAGGTGTTCAGAGGCCACGCCCCTTTTGCACCTCTCTGCAACGCAGCTCTGTGGCGCTTTCTGGACGTACCTGGTGGGCTAGTGGGCCCCAGGGACCCTCATGATTGAAGGGGATTTCATTCCCCTTCTTAAAATGTGCCACGGGGCCTGTTTGCACACATGTCACCTGAAGCCCCGCCCCTCCCTTCACCACTGTGCAAACGCGCCCGTGGCGCGTTTTAAGTTGGGGATTAAGTCCCCTTGAATCCTGAGGGTCCCTGGAGTCGAGACCATGTACCTCCAAAAGCACCACAGAGCTGCGTTGCAGAGAGGTGTATAAAGGGGCGTGGCCTCTGTACACCTCTCTGCAACACAGCCCCTGGCGCATACTGGAGGTTCCTGGTGGGCTAGTTGGCCCCCAGGGACCCCCAGTATTCAAGGGGAATTACTTCCCCTTCTTAAAACGCCTCAGGGGCACGTTTGCACACTGCTTCAGGGAGGGGGCGGGGCCTCCGGCACGATGCCATTTTTTTTTCTTTTTTTTTATGGGAGGGGGCTGCGTGGCCCCCCTTCCCTCGGCCACTTTTGGCCCCGGGGCCTGAGCATTTTTAAAAACAGGAAGGGGGCCGTGTGGCCCCCTTTCCCTGGGCCTCTATTGGCCCCGGGGACCCCATCCCCCGGGCATGCCCTCTTTTTAATTTAAAAAAAAAAATATATTTGGAGGGGGCGGCGTGGCCCCCTCCTCAGGCCATTTAAGGCCCCGGGGACCCCATCCCCCGGGGCCGGCCTTGCCCTTTTTTTATTTATTTTTTTTTAATTGGGGAGGGGGGCTGCGTGGCCTCCCTCCCGTGCCACTTATGGCCCCGGGCCTGGCCTCTCGTTGGAGACTGTGGGGGGGTCCCCAATCCCCCCACAGTCCCAGCCGGCTCCCGCCTCCTGCGGGAGCCGGCATTGCTTTTCCACATGGGGAGCAGCTAACATGCTGCTCCCCGTGTGGAAAAGCAATTGGGTTTGCATTTTGAAAGAGAGAGCAGGTTTGCTATGACAGGACGGGAGCCGCGATGCAGGGCGAGGCACCCCGGGACACTGCAGGAGCCGGCCCTGGGGGTGGTGGTCCCCAGGGCCATCACTGGCTCCAGGAGGGGGGCCGCGCGGCCCCCTCCCAACTTGTTCAAAGCCCCGGGAGGTGGTGGTCCCCGGGGCTCTGGGGATCCGTAACGGACCCCCATATTTAAATCTTTAGTGCCCCGGGAAGTCGAGGTCCTGGGGCGTGTGGGAGGCTGGAGCCCCCCCACACAGGTTTTTAAAATAAAAAAAAACAGCCCCGGGGGTGGCGGTCCTCGGGGCAGCGGGAGGGCGCACAGCCCTCCCGCCATCATTTTTTTATGAAGCCCCGGGAGGTGGCGGTCCCCAGGGCTTGGGGGGCCTTAGAGGTCCCCCATAAACAATAAACCCACCCCTCGTATGCCCCCGGGACTTGGGCCACCCGGGGGCAAATTTGCATCGAAGCGCGGGAGAACGCGCTTCGAAATTTTTTTTTCGGCAGGATCCGCGCACCCTGAGCGCATCCTGCCGATTTAAAAAAAAATGTTTTTTCTGCCCAGGGGTCCTTGTGGGACCCCTGAGCAGACCTAGGGGGTCAGGGTGTTTCTACCCTGCCCCCTTTGTGCGTTTGCACACTTGCGATTTATTTATTTTTCTCTGCAGGATTCGCGCACCCTAAGCGCATCCCGCCCCAGGGGGTCCTTGTGGGACCCCCTGAGCAGACCTAGGGGGTCAGGGTGTTTCTACCCTGCCCCCTTTTGCCCTTGCGCACTTGTTTCTGTCCCTCGGTTCTACCGAGGGACAAAATGGCTGCCAACACTTCCTGATTTGGAGTGTTGACAGCCAATTAGCATGCAGCTCGTGATCGGGAGGGTACGCGGACCCTACTCGGCCATAGATATATATGTGATTTTATTTGTGATTTTCTCAGAAACTACTGAATGGATTTACACCATTTAAGCAAAAGGCACGACACTGAACCAAGGGCTACCTCTTTGCCAAATTTGGTGTAATTCCGTTCAGCAGTTCGAGCTGTAGCCGCGATGAAAGGATCCTATGGAAAAATGAATGGGGAAAACGCGTTTTGGGACCCCCTTTTTTCTCGGCCCCCGCTTGATGAATCAACCCGAGACTTTCAGGGTAGGAGCGGAGCGGAGCGCCCCAACAAGTTGGAAGCTTTCGCGAAGATTCGTCAACCGGCGCAAGAGTTATTTCAAATAGAATGTTGCGGATTTCCTATGGAAAATACGTTTTAACTATAACTATCTACTGGCGACCGCCAGTAGATATATATATATATATATATATATATATATCATATATATATATATATATATATATATATATATGTCTCCACCTACTGCCTGCCGAACTCACAGCGGGTGCCTTCCTGTTACGTGAAGGTGGATTTCACGTAAAAACATCAAGCTCCGGGGGGCGTGGCAAGGCGGTCTAACATGGCAGACGCGCCATAAAAGAGCTCCCGTAGCCCTGATATAATCCGTCGATTATCCTGCCGTATCGGCTTCAAAATCATGCATCTACCCTGTGCAGCTGCTATCTATGTTCCACTGCTCCCCTACAGCTATTCTGGGGAGCGCGACTGCCGCCTGGTGATCCCCGGCCCCAATTGAGAGGTGATGCCAGAGTGTGGGACACACTGCCGCAACGGAGAACCCGGCGTGCTGAGAAAGCCATGGTGCGGCCCTGTGGCACCTACGGGGTAAGGCAGCCGGGGGCCGAGACACCGGCGACACCACGATCGTGCCGCGTGTGGCTGGCGTTTGGGGTTCGGCGGCTGGGCTGGGCCGCGGCGCACCTCGTTCCAGCCTGCGCGGCCTAACAAGGGGAGACAGGAAGCCTGATTGGGGGCTTGTGTTCTGGGCCCCCCCCTTCGCCGCCAAGTAGACCCCACCGTTACATCCAGGCAACGGGCAGCAGGTGTGGGGACGCGGTAGTTGCCGCAAGAGACGCTGCCCTCCGCCTCTGCATCGGCAGCCGCACCGGGCTACACCCCAGCTGCGGCACCCTCAAGTGGGTGTTTGCCTGTGCTGAGCCCCCTGCTTGCAGGATTTGTGCCAAGACATGAGCGGTGAGCTGTGAGCTATGATGAACTGAGGGGGCTTGGGACGCTGGCGGGCAACCCTCCATGAACTGTGACTGGCTGGGAGACAGTGTGTAAGCAGGAGAGCGGCCCTCGGCCTCTTCCCTCAGTGGGGCGTTTGCCCGCTTTGGCGGCACTTCGTTAGAGTGAGCTACAGCGGTTGAGACATTAGGCACCTCCAGGACTATAACACCCCATATTAGTGGTTGGGTAAGTAGAGGAGGCCGGACCAATAACCTCTACACCATTGCTACATCGTGCGGACATCTCACGCCGAATACACCTGAGGTGGCCCGATATCAGGGGTTTGCCATCGTACTCCACATATAGTCTCTGGCAAGGCCTCCACTCAACTGTTGCAAGCGGCCCCCAGTTGGTCTGTGGCAGTGGTAGCCTTGCCCCCAAACATCCCGCACGATTGCGCCATCATCTTGGCTTGGCCCAGCCACATCGCTTCAGATCTTGTATACCCACAGGGATCGCTCCCCCACCAATAGTCCCGACATGACCAAAGATAAACTCCCCGGCGCAACGGCAATGTAAAGTACCATGGACAAGTATACTTGCGCTGTGGCTCAGGCGCCGAATCCGGGGGATCAGACGTCATCCATGCGTGTCAATGCAGCTATATTTGCAGCCATAACGCAGTCCAGGGACATGCTGGAGGCCAAGATCGGAGCGGTTGGCTTGAATGTCATGTTGCTCAGACAAGATCTTCACAATGCAGTACGATGTATAGCTGAAGCAGAAACTAGAGTGTCGACGGTTGAAGATGCAGTGACTACTCTTCAAAAAAGTGTCCACACTAGAGACAATAACGAAGGGTCTGGTAACACATGCTGAAGACACAGAGGTGCGCGCACGCAGGAATAATCTTCGCTTTGTGGGGTTTCCTGAAGGTTGCGAAAGTAACGACATAGAGGGCTTCCTTGTTAAATGGCTGACCAACTGGCTCCCCGCTGGTGTCCTGTCCACCTGCTTTATAATCGATCGTGCACACTGGGCCTTCCTGCACGCCCCAGGCCCATCATTGCCAGATTGCTAAATTACAAAGAGAGGGATGTCTTCCTTCAGCAAGCTAGGCTCAAAGAGACCCTCAACTATGCTTCATATCCTATAATGATATTCCCAGACTATACAAGACTAGTCCAACAGCTCCGATAATCCTTTACGGAGGCCAAAGCTCGATTGCGGAGTTTGAAAATCCAATACTCCCTGTTTCTCCCGGACAGACTGTGGGTGTCATATAAATCATAGACTCACTACTTTGAATCACCGGAAGAGGTGTTCAACTGGACAGACGAAGTCGTCAAGCTCAAGCCGCACACTCCACCTAGAATACACTTGGACTCGTCGTCAGGAGGCCCGGGACACAAGATCTCTCCGACTAAGGAAAAACAACTTCGCAGATCACTCTCTAAGAGACGCTCCAAGACTTGCAGCAAATCCCGCATCCGAGCAACACAGGACACGACATGAACGATAGCATCTTAATTTTCTCCCGCCTCAAAACTACGGACCATACTGCCGACAGCATTATACCATGGGCTACTTTTATTGACACTTTCCCTTGACTCTGAAGACACTTGTATGTACAAGGGAAGTTCATTTGGGACCCATTGGCAGAAGGTAGCTCCCGACCCCCGTTGGAGTTGGGACACCTATCATGCCGCGACAGATGCTTCAACGTTCATGAGGTATTGGGGTGGGAGGGAGGGGGGTTGGGGTTTGGGGACGTTACTGTTTTTGTTTTTTAGTGACATTTCTCCACAGTACATATGCTAAGTCTCAATTGAATATGCCCTTCATGCATTGTCTCTCATTCACCTCCATCACTGCCAACTACATCACTAGATATGTCCAAACTATACAATAAATGACTTCGCATTGTCAGCTGGAATGTCCGGGGCCTGTTAGACAAGGTCAAGAGGGGGGCCGTATTGCGACAGGCTAAGCGCTATGAAGCCGACTTCTTGCTTTTGCAAGAGACACTTTTACTCGGTAATAAGACGCCGTGCTTAACGCAATTTGGGTACGTGCAGACCTTTCACTCCAGTTTCACTCGAGGCTCTCAAGGCGTAGATGTAATGATCCATTGCAGAGTCCCCTTCCTCCATGATAAAACATGGTTGGATCCCCAGGGTAGGTACATCATAGTCACAGGCACGTTATATGGCGAGCCGCTTGCTCTGGGCAGTGTCTATGCCCCTCCGCCATTAGCATGGAGCCTAACAGAACGCCTGATGACACTGTGGGTAACTATTCCCTTGGGCCTGACAATAGTTGGGGGCGACTGGAACGATAGTATCTGCCCCCATGCTGATAGATGGCGCAGTGCAGGGAGACCAATAGAAGCACGCGAGTCTAAACTACAGCTTCTGGTGCAGGGGATGGACTGGGTAGATACCTGGCAGAGACTACACCCAACCGACCAAGGTTACACATACTTCTCTAGCGCACATGGGTCTTTCTCCCACATAGTTTACGTCTTTATACCTGCAACACACGTACATAGACTCGAGGTGGCGGAGATGCTACCCGACTAGACTCTAAATGCCTCCCCTTCCGCTGGTGATTATCTCCGTGGCATTGTTTATGTTCAGGAAGGTGACCCTTCCTGCACATAAACAATCTTTAAAGAAAAATTACATTTTGTAACTTCCATGTGTGCTGCATTAAGCAGCACACATAGAAGTGACAAAATGTAATTTTAAGATTGTTTATGTGCAGGAAGGGGGACTTTCCTGAAAATAAACAATCTTCCCCTGCACGCAGACACCCTTGCACTGCATAAGTGTAGTGCCAGCTCAGGGGGAAACGCAAGGCTGCACCATATTCTTGTAAATATGGTGTAGCCTTGCGTTTCTGAATTGGCCTCACTCCACCACTTCTTTGTAAATATCCCCCTGAATGTCTTGTTACTTGCCATCTCTGAACGAAGCCCATAGTGTCATATCTTATGTATTACTAACTGTTTCGTGATGTGCAGATTTTTTCACTAGTCACATTCTGCCACTACCAGAAGGGGTGAGGGTACCACAGCAATTGGATTAGTCTAAAATATGTTTTTTATTCTGTTCTGATGTAATGGAAGCTGCAGTGATCAACGTCCTCCCAGGAGAGATGAGCAGACTGCCTTTGGAAAGCTGTAGATATATTAGACTTGACACATAACGGAAACAGATGTCTTTACTTAGTCACATCTCGGTTATTTAATAAGAACAATGTTTGCAACAAGAGAGACACGAGGCACTTCTTACGTGCCAGAGACAACATGCATTACCTTCAAGAAAAAGATGCATTACACAAACCCATTACCTTTGCTTATATCTTGACTAAGCGAGCTTTGATATCATTTTTTGAACATTTCAACAACCCGCGTAGAGTAATGTTATACACGACTTCGTAGTTGAATATGACATTTTTAGGAACATTTCTTCTAGCGTTAATTGTACATCTCTGTGCACATATCATTTTGATGGTGTGCAACTTCATGGTAGCTATCCCATTCCTCAAAACCAAATGAAAAAGGGGTTTATCCCAGTTACGAGCAAATCACCTGCCATTTTGAAACCGACATATGACAGAAGTTAGTTTTGCACAGCGGACCCAATTAGCTGACTGAACCATTTATAGCCCATTTTGAGATTAAATTACATCCAGTCTATGAATTACAACACTGTAATAAATTAAAGATTAGTGTAGAGTTAGTTTGAAAATTAATATGCATTTTTGCTCAGGACATATACATAGTGGTAGGGCATTTATGTGTTTGTTTATGAGATAGAACAGATGTCTCCACCTAATTGGGTAACACGTTTATTTTGAAAGGTGCACAATTTATGTTTACAGACTGTTTATAAATTAGACACTTGTGGAACACCAAAATGCTGCGTTTTTTTGGGCTCTTGGACGGTCAAATCGTACCAGCAAGAATCATTGTCATATTGTGAGACAAGCATCATTACAGACGCAATCCCTAAATAACTAAAACATATTTAAATATTACCTGTTTGTCAGTCTTGGACACGTTGGAATGCTATGGCTAATTGCTGGTGTAGTAAACCGCTCTCCCACTCAGCATCTCAGACTTTTTTTTTAACGAAATAGACTACGAACTAATGGGCAAAATAATGCATTTATAGCCCCGTGGAGACGTTTTGGGTTAGTTTTTGTAGTGTGAAAGGACAAATTGTAAGATTAATTTGTTTTTTCATCGCAAATGTTACAAGCATCTTAGAGGGTAACTAACGTTTTTGACATGGTATTTTTGCTTCAAAATTCGCCTTAATCCAGAAATAAGTCTGTCGCTACTAAAATGTTTTATATTGTGCCTAAAGGCTTTAGTTTTTTGCATGCTCCTGTATTGTGGCTTAAATTAATAATCACCATAGCAATTCCATTTCCGGCGAGCATTATCACGTCACTTTTTATTCCGGACTGAATCTGGGAAAGAAGCCTTGGAAAAAATGGATACAACAACCAAACTACATGCAGAGTGTAGCAATCAAGCTTGATCCTCTTAAACTCGAGGGTCTAGCTGGTATCCACTCCCAATGAAATGTATGACAAAATAGAGACAAATGTAGCATTTTACAGTCCAGTATTAAACATACAGAGATCCCATTTCTAACAACATCCTAAAAAAACAGAGACAAATTCCAATAACTATAGGTGTGCCGAAGTGTCAAGTAGATCTCAGTTGTAGTAAAGCATAAACTTGCCTAATATTGAATGTACTTGCTCCAAAATGATAAGCACACAACATGCATCTTTGTGCAAGCCAGGAGAAGCAGCGTCTTTCTGATACAATGCCACATGTTGAAAAATATACCTGCTCAAAATTCTAACATTTAGCACTAATTACTATCTCATAGTACAATGTGAATTATGTTTCCTGTAGCAGTTCTCAGCCTTTCAAAATGTAGGAGCCTTAAAATTGAGTCTCTTGTACGCCATGGTACTGTTATCATATATTAAAGGTATTCCAATATATATGTGACTATTGCTCAAATATTCAAGGATGTGAACAGTTTATTATGATGCTGCTCAATCATTCTAGTTTTCTGCTCAATGTGCAAGACTGCCAGGGGTTACCTATAAACTAAAATAGGCATTTAGGGCCACAGGTATCAACCAATTTTGCGTTCGCAAATGGGCTGATTCTGCGAATCAGCCCGTTTGCGAACACAAAAAAAAGGTTTTTACATGTATCAAAACCCATTTTGCGATTCGGTAAACTGTTATTACAAGTCTGGCAGTCCACAGGCCGTCAGACTCAAGGCGATGCGGCAGTGGCGGTCTTCCAACCGCCCTATTATGACCAGGGAAGTCTTGCTGCCCTGGGACCACCCCAACCACCAGGGATCAGAGATCAGCATATTACGAGGTTTCTCACCGCCACACTTTTCATGGCGGTGCGACTTCCATGAAAAGTGCAGTGGTGAGGAAACAAAGGGGGCCCTACAGTGCCTCCTGGTGCCTCACACCATGTGGATGCACACAGGGGGGCACAACATGTTCCCCCTCTGTGCATGCACACCAGTACCTGCACGGCATGGACTGCAGCAGTCCATGCCATGCAGGTACTGCTTTTGGCGTTCCCATTGCAGCCCCTGTTCCATAGACACCACCCTGAGAATGCCAAAGAACCGCCCTCCAGACCAGTTGAAAACTCCTGAACTGGCGGGAGTGGGGGGTACCTCTCCCGCATCGCCAAACTCATAATAAAGCCCTAAGCCTTTTCACAGGAAAACCTGAGCATGAGGAATGTGACAGATATCAGTTTAGGAAGGACAGCTGGGGAGGGTCTAAGAACTTCATTAACTCGAGATGGATCAGGGTCAAGCCTGCCCATTCAGAGTTAAATGTAAAGGGAGACATGGGAAAAAGAAAAGCCTTTTGGCCATAGACCCTCTGTAGCCAGTTTTGCACCAGCCCAGTGAGAGGAGTAGCTGCCCCCAAAACCAATTTGGTTGACATTAAGATGAGGGGAATGCTCATTTCCCTAAACACATCTCTGGCTGTACACAAGCTCCTCTCAGGGGCAAAAAGAGTTGGATTTGCCTCAGAATAGTCCACTGTGGTATAGTTTGCAGGAAGGCAATCAGGATGTGCGAAACTAGAAAGGGCTGCCTGGGAACTGCTCCCTCATTAGTTAGGGAGTGTCCAGGGGTCACCGCCACGCACTGGCAAATGAAACCTTCAAAGTCAGGACCTTACTCGGAGCTGATCAGAACATTCTCTACAAAGAAGGGGGGGACCAAGGGCAAATCAAGGTCCAGCACACGTGCCCCAACACTCGAACTTATCAATAACGAGGTATGCTGTTCCTAGCAGAAGGATTGGGATCAGTACAGAAGGGGGGGGAATAGCTCCAATAAGGAGCAAGGGCCCTCACTCACCCCGGAGGGTGTCATGCTTCATCATAGGGTAGAACCTCGTTGGGCCGGCGTTGCAATGCCCAAAGGGCCCCGCACAGTGGCTCTTTGTCGGAGATATTTAACCTGTGGGTTATGCCATTTGATTAAGTGGGTGTGTGTGGGATCTCTGGTGTTTGTACAGAGGTGATTAGAGTGCGGGGTGAACGAAATTAAAAATAACTATAGGAACTCGCTAAGTTAGCTTTATTTCGTGGGTTCCCTTTTATGGTTAAAAACCTGTAATGCTTGTTACTGGAGATTTGTCAATGGTCTCTTCAAGCGTTGTGAGTCAGTATAGTGGTCAACATGTTTCATGCCTAATTTGTCATATCGATCGTAGCATTTCGCCAGGACCTCAATACCCTATTTTCTACTCAATGAGGGGTGGTGAGTATAAATGTGTATAAACTTAAATCCATACCCCCACCAGAATGCACCCTCCAAGATTCCGGAATCTCAAAGGGTAGCTCCTTGGTGCTGCGTGACCTTCGTCTTTGAGTCACCAGTGACACCAGTGAGCGCCCCTTGACTGTGGAGCGGCAGCCCGCACTTACCTCCACCGCGATCCCTGCTCATGAGGAACCTGATTGCAGATGGTTTATTCTGGTGAGGGTATGGACATGATTTTTAATCATAACAGGGAATTCGCGAAATAAAGCTAATTTAGCAAGTTCCTATAGTTATTTTTAATTTAGTTCACCCCACACTCAACTCACCTTTGTACATACATCAGAGATCCCACACACACCCACTTCATCAAACGGCAGAACCTGCAGGTTAAAGATCTCCGGCAAAGAGCCATGCGGGCCCGTTTGGCATTGCTGCGCTGGCCCAACGAGAAGCTGTCCTATGATGAAGCTCAACACCCTCCGGGGTGTGTGAGGGCCCTTGCTCCTTATTGGAGCTATTCCCTCCCTTCTGTACCGACCCCATTCCTTCTGCTAGGAACAGCACACCCCATTATGGATCAGAACATTCTCTAGACCTGCAGAAGAACAGAAGAGGACTGGACCTGATGTTTGAAACCTATGTGGAGACCTGAAGGTCTGGACCTGTCCCATGAGTACCCAGGACTAAGAAGTGGACTACAAGGGTCAGTTAAATGACCTCTTGTGTGGCTTCAGGGACACAATAAGTTGCCAGAGGTCTTTTTCATAAAGCCTTAAAAATGACCATGAGCATCTGCTCCAGAAAGTCTTAAAGGTTGGGACTTCAAAGAACCCCAGAGCATCAGTGGGTCCATGCAGCAAAGGTGTCTGATTGCAAAGCAATTTTGTTGGGTAGAGTTGCAGGCTAGCCCCGCTGGAGGACATTAAGCTGAAATGGTGACAAAGTCCCAGCCAAGTTCAAACAGTGACTGCTAGTTGGCGCTTTACTTATTCTTGGTGCTCTTTGCCTTATATCTGTAAAAACTCATGTCCCCAATTTCCCTTATTCGATTTATTGCATTTTGGTGTATTTTATTCATCACATTTTTCTCACTTTTTCTAAATTAGTTGTAGTATTTTAAAAGTGTTGCATTTTGACTTTACCTTAATAGGTTTGTGACTTTATTCCTTGAGTTTGACTACAATACACCCAAATTATTAATCCGCTTACTTACACAAGGCAAGTACTAAAAATGCAATGTTTACAGCAATATAGCCTGATCTGTATTGAAACAATATGCTAAGCCTCATAGCAAGCCAGTTCTACATCCCCTTAGTGTGTGTGGCACCAAACTGCTTTACAGATTATGCTTCCAAATCTTTCAACTATACACTCCCACAGTCACCATTCATTCTGATGCTTACATCTAGCTGTTTTCCTCCTGTGCAGAGACTGGTGAACAAGGAGTGAGTGAGTGGGGTTCACAGAGAGAGGTTAAGCTGGATTAGGAAAAGGGTGAGGGCAGGGCGAATACCATCCACCTGAGACCAGTCTTATGAATTATGTTATGTTGTGTGCTTTGTAACTGCATCACAGAGCTGCAGAATTTGTACACTCCTGTACCTTCTGCTGTGACCTATCACTCATGGCATGCATAGAGATAGAAATGCTGCATATCTGCACATGCACTGATAGTCAGAATCATGAAAGTGGGGAGAGTGGATGGACTGCTTGGCTGAATAAAATGGCTTTTTTCTTATTCTGGATTGGTAACCTCTTCAGGTCCAAAAGCAGACATACAGCCCATCGAGAAATTCCCTGATGTTCCAGCTGGTCATTTCAGTTATTTTTTCGATGTCAGTGTCATTTCAAAATCCTGGAGGATAAAATGATGGCTACATCACCACTAAAAATAATGTTGCATATTCTTCGTTCAGGTACACTTCCCTCTAAAAGGTTACCATGAAAAATTACATTGCAATTATATATTTCAAAATGCTAAGCAATCCCAATTGAATCTCTCCAGTCGTTTACTGTATTTTGGTCTTCCTTTAATTTATATTTGAAGTAAAAAAGCCAACCCGCTTATGCTTCATTCTACATGGACTTGGTCTAGGCAGTTTATAAATGATTAGATCATAGAAGCACCTTCAAGCCAAGATAATAGCATGTGCTGCTTTACAGCTTACCCTATATGAAATAAAGAAAGACGAAAATAAGAAAAAATTACAAAAGAGATATTAATCAGATTTCCTTTCTGTACTAACATTTGTTTACATTTGATATGTATTCCTTGGGTGACAGGCATAGGAGCGGAAGTTCACCTTCATATAAAGGAGTTGCATGTCACATTATCAACAGATATTGAGCTGAAAACTTTAAGGGCAAAAATGTCGACTCTCTATACCTATGATGTAAATGGAAAAACGTTTACTACAAAAATATCAATGGTTAAAATTATAGTAGGTATAAAAAAATCTACTACTACAAAAAACTTTCTACTTACAAACATGCATCATTCAAAATATTTAATGCTTAATAAAATATAAAAATATGTTATTTTGAACTAATATTAGTTGAGCTTAAAATAAACATCATTATATTAAATATAAATATACAGATGCATATATTCAAAACTATGAAAGCAGAATTCTTAAAACTATTCATTGCAGACTTTATTAAAAAACACAAACTCTTTGTTTTATATTAAAAACAACAAATACCATAATTAGATAATTAGATAGTTATGCCCAAAACAAAATACCTCTTTCGCTACCTAATTCAAAGTACAGTAATGTATGTAAATTTTAAATGTAATATTAGAAAATTATTTGTTCTACACATTTATAATAAATTAATCATTTTTAATTTTAAGTAAAACCCCAATAACCCGTAACTCAAAAATAAGAATGATTTAAAAAATACGACCCAAAAAAATCAAAACAATTAAACTAAAAACCGATGTTACTAAACTGTGAAATTTCAAAACGTAAAGGGATTTTATTATTTACTGCAATATTTTGATAAACTATATATAAACACTGGTATTATTACAAAATAAAAAACATATCCTTGATATTATGTCCCTTGATAATTTTGCAGCCATGATATCTTGACTTCAATGTTATGGTCAATCGATATTTTGGAGTCGATATTTAGTTGAATGAGATAGTTTGTCACTCCTAATCCATTAATTCCTGTTCTGTTTATTCACCTCTAATTTGTCCCTTTGATGATCAGAGAAGGCTAGACTGATGGGTGTCCATTGAACAAACATAGTGGCCGGTATAAACTGATGTGCTACTGACAGTGCTCTAGCTAACATCATGCATGAATTGCATCAACCTAAATTATCTATCTCTAATTCGCCTTACGGAGCTGTATTAATACCACAAAAAGGACAATGAACCGAGACTGTACCTTACAAAACAGACTATGCTGTTATGATTTTTACTCCTTTCTCTGTCACTTTTAATCAATGCACATTGAATCAACTGATGTTTTAAATAAAAAATGTGTACAATTCTTTTAACTCTAGTATAATTAACTAAGCACATTGTTATGGTTTTAATTAACTATCTCTAATTCCCACCCATAGATCTAGTTAATAATACATTAATTAAACATGTGCATATTTTGCAAAATGTTTAATAAATTTCCAAATCAGTTTAAATTGTTTTTAAAATATGTCTGAGTGTCATTGCAAATTTGCCCACTCCAAGTTCATTCACATGATATCAATTAACATTATGGGCACTGTTCACAAAGATCAATGTACATGAAGACATCTCCACATGATTTAGGAGAAGATCAGCTCATGGATGGAATTAATTATTTCTATGTGGAGATCCTTGTGTAAATTGAGACTTACGAGTCTCCGCCATCTATGACCAATTTTACAATTGCAAAGTTACTCTTAGTAACATGCCGGCTGTTTGTGGGGATCTCCCTCACTGGGGCAGAGTTCTCCATATAAAAAGTAATAGTGAATTTTAACTAAATTATTTTTAAATTAAGAAAAATATATTTAAAAAAATTCTCTAACTCTATTCAGCTAGGAATAACACAGTAAAGAAGTACAGTGCACCTACACTAAAAAGTTGCATACTAATACATTTTGACAATTAAATTTTAAACATTTTGTTAAAATTATATTTTAATTTAAAATACCTTGAAATAGATATCAATTATCAATCTTCCAACTATTACAGTATCATTTGTGTTAAATGTGTCACCATCTTGGATAAAATTCATGTATTATGTTATTTGTGCTGTAAAGTTTTTTAAATAAAAATAAGCTATCATTTACAATACATTTTATTAAAATTATGTGTAATGAAAAATTAACATTTTAAAAGTATTTGTTTTCTAAAAACAATGTCTATTTTAAACTTTCATATATTTTAAGATATATTATACATTTCCTTATGTGTTAACGTCATTCCCTTCCTCTAGTGACTTCAAAGGTAGTGTGCTGCAGTATGAGCCGTTGGCCATCCGTAGTGCTAGACTTACCCCCAGGCTTGGCTGGAGTATGTTTCAGCCTGTTTTGTCAGTAGTACTGCTGAAGTGAATGCAAGTGTGTATGTTGTGAATTAAAATTGTCTTACTCATTTATGGGTGAGTTTTTTGTCATGTTGCTCCTTTAAGCCCTCCTTTAAATTGTCAAACCACACCCATTTTGTAGTAATTATTTTCCATGTTTTCACCATTTCCGTTTCACTCCCAGATTTACTACGAAAACCTATACCTATGTGTGCTGTTATCTCCACCACTGGGTTAGAGATCTCCCTATAGAAAAGATAGGAGAAGCAGAGTCTGAGCTTTCTGGCTGGAAGTTTGTGAATTGCATTCTGGAATACATGCAGAAGTTCTACTTTAGGTACTCCAAATATCTTTTTGAAGAGGTCCCTAAGTGTTTTAAAAAATCTAGCTTCCACTGTTTCAAGATTTCAGATGTTTCTATTCATTGGCATGCTATGCTCTGCATTGCAATCAGCAGCTACTGATCGGCAACTCATGTTTCCCATTCAGTGATAAATGTAAATTTAATCTCAACGGGAGGGCCAACTTTTTTATAGCAGCAGCAATTAACCATGATATGAACTTTTTGGCCTTGAAGGAGTTTTAACAAGCATGAATGAAAGAAAGGTTGCTATCCAGGATTTGAGTCAAAACTAAGTTCATGGCATTAAACAGAGCAGAAAAGGGTCATTGTCCTTCTATTTGCACCATAACTATTATCACATTATCTACACCTGTCTCACAAAGAATCTCATTTGTAGCCTGTGAAGGCTCCAAAACCAGGACTGGCGAATTTGACTGAATCTGCCTTGCAAACTCCACTTAAAACAGCTCTCTCCTGGCTTCCAGTAATTTCAAGGATCAATTGTAAGGTCCTTTGCACGATACTCAAAGGCTACTAGGGCAAAGGACCATCATTACGACTAAAATTAGCACATCACCAATAGTTAGACATGATCTTATGCTCAACAACTGCACATTTGATCACTCAAAGAGTCTTCTAGTAGATTAAACAAACATGTAGGCAGAATTCTTAGGCTGTGAATTGCTGTGAATCAAAATCTTTGGCCAGAACCAAACTGCTCATAATGCAGGTAAAGTCTGAAAACTGAACTGTCCCAGCATGCCTTGAACTGTATGCCATTCATACAGAACTGGAACAGAGTAATACTGGCTTCTGGCCTCCCTTTACTAATTGCACTCTATAGTTCCATTTTGTCGCATTGCGCTTTTGCATTTCAGTGTGAAGAAACCGAAAGGCCACTTTTAGTCACACTGAAATGGCCGAAAGCAATTTGCAATGCTCTACACAAATGTTTGATATAAAGCAACAATGTACTCACTCAATTTACCACCATACTTATCATACTCAGAACTTTTCATAGAAATATTGCAAATTTCATCAGAAAAATCTTGCGCAAGCATAGTTGTGTTGCGCAGTTGTTTTCAAAAGTTCAATAAATGAAACCACAAAGTTGAAAAGAATGTATATTTTATATTCAATCCAAACACAAGGAGGAAGACCTTGGCAGTGTCTTGTGAACAAAGCTGTTCTCAGTGCAACCAAGTTCATGACAAATGATCTTACAACAATATAAGTTGACAATCAATCAACTTGTGCCCACTTAGTTGAACTACACGGGGTTGGTTAGTGAGATGCAAGGGAAAGACCCAAAATCTTCAATGGTGTTGTGTCTGTCAAGCTATCCACTTGTGACACTTGCATCTCGCCGACATTTCTATCCACGTAGACAAATCAGATGATGATCTTCAGGATGAGATATTAATTGAAAAGCATCTGAGTGACAATCAAAACAAAAAGCCGGAAAAAGGAAAACAAAATATTTAATACCTAAGTGAATCACTTAGTGCTTTGTGGTCCATTGTGAACTGAAATAGCAGTTATATTTTGTGGCGGTGGCCTTCTTGCTGTACCCTGAGAGTCTGAATTATAACAGTCAGTCAAAACAACTTTATTCGATTGCTATTTCAGACAATAATAAAAGTACATAAAAACATACATTCATTACACAAGATAAAAGTTAGGATAAGATATATACAATTAATTATAAAACCCATAATTAAGATGGAATTCATTAAATTCTGTTTAAACTCAGTGATTATATTACAATACGTTTTCTGTGGCTTAGTACTTTCTTTAGGAACATCGTTACCCTCCACACTCTATGTTCATTATCCAACATCTGTAGTACATTAAAAGCCGGGCGACATTGTCTAATCCCCAAAGATTTTAAGAGTGTGACAATCCATACCTTCCTTAAATCGCTATAAAATCTACAAAATAGAACAACATGAATGGTTGATTGTTCTGAGTGGTTGTCACAGAGACACAGTTGCATTTCTCGGGCCCAGTCGTTCATTTTTGGAAAACTAACAAGTTTGTGGAAGATTCCAAGCGTAAATCTAGTCAGTAAAAACCTATCATAGGCACCAGGTACCAATGTTAAATACGGTTGTATATTAAAAGTTGTTAAAATCAACTGATTGTGCTGAACAGTGGGCTTTATAATCTCGCTTGACATTCTGTTTGTATCTATTAGCAGGAGGCCCTCTTTTTAAAATCCTTTCTTGTGACCATCCGCATTGTATTCGGATCAGTGAAATATTCTGTATGGCCTAGGTCGCCCATAAAATCTCAGACATACCTTAACCATGGGATTTTTAGGGCTCCTTCCAGCTTCAAGCTATCTATTAAAATATCTCGGTTTAGCTTTGTCTCTTTCTTTGTCCAAATCCTATGCCATAGAAGTATAGGCTCCATTTTTATAAGGTCAGAGATGTATGGTAAGCCCAACTCGGCATGGCAAACATATGAGGATGTGCCATTTGGTACGGTCAAAAGGTAGCGTAGGAAGGTGTTTTCCACAATTTGTATTGGATGGACATCGGCAAAACCCCACACCCCTGCCCCATACATGGCCGCTGAGACACATTTTGCTTTATAAATCTGGATAAGCTCGGCTGGCGGTCTCCTGCCCAGTTTTTTTGAGAAATTAGCGAGGGCGGTTGTTGTCCTTGAAAACGCTAGTTTTTTTGCTGATACTGCCTGGACCCATGAATCATTGTGGTCAAAGAGAATTCCAAGATATGGAAATCTCTTTACAGGCTCTATCTTTTGACCATCTGGCTACCGCTTGATGGTCCTTGAAAACGCTAGTTTTTTTGCTGATACTGCCTGGACCCATGAATCATTGTGGTCAAAGAGAATTCCAAGATATGGAAATTTCTTTACAGGCTCTATCTTTTGGCCATCTGGCTACCGCGGCCACACCTCATTATGAAGGTTTTCGAGATGTTCATCCTGAGGCCGAGATTATTCATAAAATTAGAGAAACTGTCTAGAACCCTCTGCAGTCCTACTTGCGTGCGTGACATCAGGACTACGTCATCCGCATAAAGGAGGGCGGGTATTGGGCGGCCGGCTATTTGGGGAAAGTCTTGAATATCTTTTAACAGCGCCTCACCAAGGCCATTAACATAAAGGTTGAAAAGAAAGGGGGCCAGAACACAGCCTTGCCTGACCCCCCTCCTTATTGAAAATGGGGCCGAGCGGTCACCGCTCAGGCCAAATCGCACTCGCGCCTTGGTGTCACTGTATAGGCGCCTGAGAAAGTGGATAATTTGTATGTCCACCCCCGTAGCCTTGAGGATCTCCCATAGTTTATCATGCCTCACAGAATCAAAGGCTGCGGTGAGATCCACAAAAGCCAGGAACAGCCTGCCCTTTTTTGCCCGCGAATACTTCCCAACAAAGATAGCTAAATTTAGGCTCTGTTCAATCGTCCCCAGGCCCTCACAAAAACCGTATTGGATATCGGATAGGACATTGTTATCCTCTGCCCAATCGTGTAAACGTTCTAGTATTATACGGCCTACCACTTTGGTCAAAGAGTCTAACAAAGAAATGGGTCTGTAGCATCCCGGGTCTTGGCGGTCCCCCTTTTTGAAAATTGGCACAATAATCGATTCCACCCATGTTGCTAAGAAGGGGGCAAGGCAAGGCAGCTAGCAGTAATTACCTGGGTAATAATCGGGCCCCATAGAGTGTTATTTGACTTAAACAGGTCTACAGGGACCCCGTCTGGCCCAGGAGCCTTACCACCCAGGCTCGCGGAGATGGCACGATTTACTTCCTCCAGAGTAAAAAAACAGAGGAGAAATAAAGATATTTCTCCTCATTACGCCTATCTTTATCGCTCATTCCCAGGTTTACAAGGTGTTGTAAATCTGGGAATGCATCAAAAACCATGGGAGTTGTGTGGGAACACCCACGCAAAGCCCATGGAATGCCTACCCAGGGCAGCGTAACATTTTGGAGACACTCATAGCCACACAAAGTGGCTTTGCGTGGCTTCAAAAATATGACTTAAGGTTTGTGTCACTGTGCAAGAGCGACATATGGCCCTGAGGATTTTAAGTATTGCTAATTTACACTTTTACAAGCAAAAACATAGAAAGTATTTTTTTTAGCTCACTTATGATGTGTCTTGGGCTTGTTAAACTTATGGATACTGTATGTATGGTATGGATCAGACTGACCCAAAATATATCTTTTTTCCGATCAAGAGAGTTCTAGGAACCAATCCACAAACTTTGCGGCATACACTTACCACCAAACTCGCTTTTAGAGTCAACAATCAATAGTCCACAGAAGACAACAGCATGCATGGCAACCCTCCCGATTCAGGTGGAAGACTACCGATTTCAAGGCTAGCCTGCCGCCTCCCGATTCCTGTATGCAAAAACCCGATTCCTTGGCGGGCTTCTGCAGACAGGGACTGGTCCTGTGTGACTCGTAGTATTCACTGGCAATAATATGCTCCTGCAGGCCACTGCACAACACATTGGGGCCGATTCCGATTCGGGCCGGAAATCTCACCGACCGAGCCGGACCCAGAGAGATTTCCGAACAAATCGGACCCGTGCAGCCCGACCGAACGAGTACGATGCGCACGTATGCCATCGGACTCGATTCGGTCGGACTCCCATTGAAGTCAATGGGAGCCTGTCGTACAACGCGTACGCGGGCTCCCATTGACTCAATGGGTGCGAGGCGGACAAGGACGCCCCCTACAGCATGTACGCGGCGAGGCGACTCGCGCCGTACACGCACAGGTAGGGGGGACCCATGGGTCCCCCCTGTGTGCGACTCGCACGGCTACGCGTACAGGGGGGTCCGACACGTACAGCTCCGACTGCTCTTTCGAGCCGGACGGCGCGTGTCGGTCAGACTGCTCGTGGCGCGCATCGTACTTACTCGGCCGGGGAACGTCTCCATTGCGCGGTGCGAGTCGAGTCCGAGCGAGTCGGTCGGTGCGGTTAGACCCAGGAACGAGTCGGTCGGAGCGGTCGGGACGCCCGGACGAGTCGGTCGGCGAATTCGCATCGTACTCGCTCGCCCGGACGCGCGTACGAATCGGTCGGGAAATAGGGCTCCGAATCGGATCCGGTTAAGCCGAATCCGATTCGGAGCCCTACCGGCCGAGATCGGAATCGGCCCCATTGTCTCTGCCTGCTGTAGCGTTTTCTCCGTTCTCCTGACAGGTAAGGAAAAAAAGTATATTTATGTTTTGTCCCAACCATGACAATAAACCTGATTCAGGCCTCACCAGAAGTCAATGGGAGAAATACATTTTCCCGATTATTTAAAAAAAATCTCCCACTTTCCTTTTCTGAAATGTTGGCATGTATGCAACTGTCACTGTCTGTGCACTATGCTCAATGATCAGGGACCATTTCATGACCCTTTTTTCTGCACCAGAAGGGATCTCTTGGCATCTTTAGTACATATATTAACTCAAAATATTTCCAGGTTAGTGTATGTTTTGCTGACGGCAAAGCTCGAAAACACAGAGTAGTAATTGCCTCTTTCTGTTTCCGAGTTCTTCTGTCAGCAAAACATGCCTCAAGATGTATTTAGAGTTAATGTATGCGCACAAGAGGCTACAAAGAAACGCAGTGCAGAAATCAGCATTCTGATACGGTCCCAGATGAGCGTAAACCGTTGCTTCTCTAAAAATGGCTGGTGTAAGGAGAAAGCGCAGGTTTTGCATCTTACGGAAAAGATGAAAGTTGCATAAAATTCCTAACAATGGCCTGGTATGAACGCACAAGAGTTCTTGTAAAATTATTGCTACATAATGGAATGAAGTCTGTTTTCAAAATAGATGTAAAAAGAGTATATGGTAAAGAGAAACATATAATATCCTGAGGGGTCAATTTTGGAATTATTATAACATTTCACTAAGCGATCCAATGGATACATGTATACATAATTCATTTTTTACACATTGTGTCAGAGTTATAATATACAATTCGAGATGACAGTTTCAGTATTCTAATATATAGTTGATAGCAACTTTTCTAGAAATAATACAGAAGCCTCAAAAATGTTTTGTAGTGGAATAGTACATAACTGAGACCACAAAAGCCTTTTTCGTAGTTGGAAATATTGCAATATTTGTGCAAGCATCAGAACCTAGTCTGGCCAGCTAATTATGTCTACAATGTAACGATATCACTCTATTCATGTAGCTGTATCAGGACGGTTAATGTTGTCTACATGTTAATAATACAGCACCAGATGTACCATGCCATTTTGCTTTAGCAAATGGCCTTATTCACAGAATCGTGTTTTGTGACTGCAAAAAGTCATTTTGGTATGTAAGAAACCTAAATTGTGAAATCGCAATTTGGATTTGCGATTACATACCGATTCAGTATTTGGAAGGGACATGTGTAGGGCGTCCCTTCTAAACACAGAATTACAGTGGGATGTATTAAGTTTTACAGACCACTGAAAGGTAGTGGTAAGTCATTCGCAAACGGGAAAAGGTCCATATGAGACCCCTTCCCCTTTGTGAATGTAAAAAAAAAAAAAATCTACAATAGGCAGTTTTCCTATGGACCACTGGCTATCCTTAAAAAATGTTAGTTACAAGAGTAGCAAGTTTCTTATTTTTTTTAAATGCATTGAGTTTTCCTTTAAGGAAAATGGGTTGCATTTTAAAACATGTTTTATTTAAAAGCAGTCATAGTCAGGATGGTCTGCTGACCGCAGCAGGCCCCTATGCCTGTGATGGCTGCGATTCATAGTGTGTCACAATTTGCGCCCTACCTCTTTAATATTCACAATGCTGGTTCAGTGCAGAACACTACGAATCAGGTTTTTGTGAACCGACCTATTAGTACATAGGTTGTTTGCAAAAACAGAATGGATTTGGTAAAAGTCAGTGTGCAATTTGCGACGACGTTTACTGAACCCATTGTTAGTACATCTGGCCCATTTTTCCATTCATCTATATCATTCAGTCCATGATCAATATATATTTATTTATCCAATGTATTATTTTTAGTTTAAGATTGTACACTTCTTACCATCTCTGACTATTTTGATAACTTTTTCGATGACTGCCATTCACCTGGTTTTTATATTGTCATAATTCCAGATATTGTACTACCAATGAAGCTCTCTGTGTTTTGCAACATATTTTATTGCAATGTTGGGAAAAGCACATTTTGACCTTTTGTGTTGTTTGACCTATGTAAAAGAAGCGACAAGGACATCATAAACACTAAATCAGTAGTCCTTAACCTTTTCACTTCTGTGGACCCCCACTTAATCTTTATTGGAACCCGGGGACCCCCACTGAATCATGATTGGAATTCGGCAACGTGGCCTGAGTAATTACTGGAAGGCAGGGGTCCCAGCCTAAGCATTTTCGATAATTTGAACTAAAAAACAATGCATAAAAAAACAGAAACAAGCATTCATCAAACAAATATACAAATGATAAAATATTTCATTTAATTCACAAACAAATATAAAAGTATCGGAATTTTAATGGGAACTTTTCTAAATTCAATTGAGGCCACTCATCATCCATACTGTATTCTGTTCATGCACTGCTTCCATGAATCAATCTGAGAATTCTAACTTGCTTTGTAGTCTCCATTTTCAAAATGCTACACATTTACAGAATGTTTGAAAATGTTCAATTGTACATGCTGCTTCTTTATTTATATACACTTTATCAATCTGTTCATATCATTTAATTTTCTATGCAGTCACAGACCCCAAGTAGGGTTCGCAAACCCCCAGGAGACCCGGGACCACAGGTTAAGAACCACTGCACTATATGACATTATTTGAGTTACAGTTAGAATGAAAGTAAAAGATTATAAGACTTGCTGCCATGTCGAAAGATTATGGGGTCAATTCAGAAAGGCATCTTGTAGTATGTAAAGTAGTACACAAGTAGTACTCTTTTACATACTTTTATACACGTTTGTGATTTAGCTAAACATTTAAATTGGGGAAAAAATGGGATAATTCAGGGAATGTTCATATATAATTAGTACAAATAGAAAAGACTGTGCCCTCTTTGTACTTTTACTAATAGGGAGTGAAGTGTTTCAGTGCTGATTTAGAAAGGCATGTAGGAGTAAGTAAAAGAATACTCCTATAGCGTTTCTTCCCATCCTCGTAAATGCAGTTGTGAGTTGGCCCTTGGTGTTTTGAGTGAATAGTCAACCACTGTAACTGCCAACCACATAGGGTGGAGAGGGGTGACAGAAAATATCCATTGTGCAATAATAGTATTGGAGGAAGGCACAGTGTGAGAAATTGAATTGTTGATTGACTGGGGCCCGGGTCATGCAGCAGCCACAATCCCTTGCAGGGTGAACCACAAAAAGTCACTAAAGTAACCTGTGGAGGCCTAATATGAAGGTTTATAGGCTCTGACCAGATGATCTATAATGTTGTTTCCTCTTTTAAAAGCAAATATAAGAGGTTTGTTTGTAGTTTCTCCTTCCAACAGAACTTGCCATTGTTTATTAATGATTCTGGTGATTTGATTACTGCACAAATCAGTTGGTAAATCAATGAAGATTTTGATTTGGGTGGGAACACGGAACCTTGTCGATAGCTGTGTGCATGTTTACTTGTATCTGTTATGAGTTTTCATAGATAACTTCTTTCCAGAAGTTTGTTGATAAGGACTGCAGCTTCATTGAAGAAGTCTTATTTTAGTTTGAAATTGCGGTCGACTCCTGGAAATTATCCATAAGAGCGGTTGCCTTCAGCACAAGGGTATGATAGCTATGGTTTTGTAAGAGTGTGTTCTTTTCTGTTTGTTTCCAGTAGAGACAGGTGCAGAATCTGAATTGTTGCATTCTTGTGGAGAGGTCCAAGTAGTTCACTGATTGTTGATCTGCAGTATGAGGTAAAGTAGGATCTCCACCACAACCATTAAGCCATGTCAAGAAAATGGTCAGGGATTTCCATAAAGCTGTCCAGATGAAAAGCACATAATCTATGTATCTTAAACATTGTTGGACGTGACCAAGATTAGTCAACTTTATCAATCAAATTCAGAATTCACAATAGACATTTATAGAGCATCAAAATGCAGGTTAACCTAGAACCCAATCAATAACTATGGATCATCTGATGAGATGTTTGAAGATGTGGTACCTGAAAATGGGAATAGTGGAAGAACGCTGGTTACAGTTCACAAAAGCTTCAAGAAAGATCCCTTAGTCTTACTCTTAAATTTCCAGCAAATCTCCACTTTATTTGGAAATTCTTCAAGCATTCTAGGTGCAGTCAAGGACACGATTTAGTGTTTGGTGGATAGGGAACCAAACTCTCGGTCCCCCAGCCAATGTTTGCCAGATTTACTTTGGCTAAGTAAAATTTACTTCATTGGTGTAAACCTTCCTCTGATTCCCTGAGGGACTATGGTTCGTTGGAGGTAAGCCATCCATGAATCTGCCCAATTTAGAATGGGGGATCTGATGGCTTGCTTTTTACTCTCCATCATCGCCAGGAAAACAAAATAATGTTCGCTACACCATTTGGGAAAATCCCATGGTATTGGGGCCATTCACTTTTCCTTTACAAAAACAAACTCCGACTTGGGAAGTTTGTTTCTGAAATATTTAAAATGTTTAAAAATTTGGTGTAAGCATTTGTCACCAATGACAGATGCACACTTAAATGGCTTTGTATGAACTGTTTTGGCATTGGTTTATACAAACCCATACAGTTCACCCCTGGGCCTTTGGTGCACTCTAAATTTGGTGGGCGAAGTAAAGGCAGGATGGCAGGTGTAAAGTCCTTTACATCTGCCATCTAAATCATCTGCCAAACTCTAAACTCTGCCAAACTCTGAACCAGGCCAATAGTTTCCTTGAGTACTCAAATGCATACATTTTTCTCTTAGTGAAATTGTAGCAAATATACATTCACATATGCATAAATGTAATGCAGATGTGCATTTATAGATCTAAATCACAGTTACAACCAGGGGGCTAATAGTGTTTCAGAAAACAAGATCCTAAATTGGACATGTGAAGAATTGGGCTATTAATTTGAGAGGGCGTGAGTCCATCTAACTTAACACACACAATCTGGTTATGCCAAAGCACAGTTCAAGACTCTCTGCTCAATCTATCTTAGCTATGGCACATGCGTGGAGCAGGTCCCAACAGAAATGTCTGTTACGTTCAAGTAGTGCCAACAAATTTAAGGTCAAAATATCAACACAAAAAAATGTACGAAACAAATGTTTAAAAATAGAGAATAACTTTAATAAGGAAAAAGACACCAAAAGTGAATAAAATTTGATAAGGGGAAACAGTAATTATTTTTTTTTTAAACTAGAAGTAAAGCACTGATGTAAAGTCTCAGTGCGTGGTTGACTGATTCCTAGGCATGATTTCAGGCAACAATGACAGAGTGGAGGTAAACTATCCAGGTCGCCTGCTCAAAGTTTTTACCTCCAGATTCAGTACACTTTCTGGAGATCAAAATCTTCCAGGGGTCAAGGTCCAAGGCTTATGCCGGTGACGTTCCCTCAAAGTCGGACACATTGTCATTAAGCTCCCCCTGAATGATTGGCTTTGGCACCAAAAGCTCTGTCTGATATAAAGTTGGATTTTGCAGCTGCCGAGGTTGCTTTGCTGCCATGATAGATTCAATGCATTACCCTGATTGAGGTTTTTACCTTTGGACCTAGTGCCTTTTTTGATTCTCAAAATCTTCCAGCAGGATAAAGCTGGAAGCTGTAGTTGGGCAGAGATCCACAATGCCTCATTGAACCATTTTCAGTGTTGCATAAGCTCATAGCCCAAAAAGCATGATTTCTGGCCTGCCTTGCACCCTTGCATGGCAAGCCTAGGCATCTTGTATCAGTCTACTATAAGTGGAAAAAATGACTTTGTATATTTATATATACATACACATAACATACTGGTAGTCACCAGTGGGTAGTTATAGTTAGGACCTAGTTTCCATTGATAAAGAGATTTTGTTTTGCTAATAACTTTGGCGCTGTTTGACGAGTCTTCATGAAATTTTCAAAACTAGTATTCCACTCACTGCAGCTGGTCTCTTGAAAGTTTTGGGCTCATCCATCAAGTGGGGGCCAAGAAAAAGGGTGGGTCCCAAAATACGTTTTCCCCATGCACTGTCTCATAGGGATTTCTGAACACGACTACAGCCAGAACCACTGAAAAGAATTACACTAAATTTGGCAGAAAGCTAGATCTGGCAAGGGTGAGGGTTGTATTTATCTTAAGACACAAGTTATAGTTAGTTAATATAACTATAACTGCAGAATTTCTATGGTTTTGTGTGAGTAAAACCTGAACCTAACTATAACGTCGCTGTAAACTTTGTTTTTTTAGTGAATTTCTAAGGTTTTTTCCTGCTATTTCCTAACTATAACATCCCTGTTACCCTTGGTTTTTTAGTTTATTTCACCATTTTTTTAAAATATAAATTGTAGTACAATTTGAGCCATAAGTTCAATTTACTAATATACTTTTTCACAAGTTTCTAAATATATTTTATTCTCACATTCATTCTTATTATATATTTTAAAATTGAAAATTTTAAAATGCAGGTAAGGTAACTATGTAGTCTTTCTTTTATTTTAAATTCATTTTATGGATCTGTGGATCCGTTGTGAATCCTCAGACAAATAAGGGGTCTGCGGGTTATATTGCACACATTCAATACTAAAATAACAACACATTTAATGCAAACATATACTGTTGCAATTTCTATAAGTGTATCACTGACTGCGTGTGGATGTGTAAGTGGCTGTGTGATTGACTGTGTGGGTGTGTGAGTGGGTGTGTGAGTGGGTGTGTGAGTGGCTGTGTGGGTGTGTGAGTAGTTTGGTGGGTTTTTGAGTGGGTGTGTGAGTGGCTGTATGGGTGTGTGAGTGGTTGGTGGGTGTGTGAGTGGCTGTTTGGGTCTGTGAGTGGGTGTACAAGTGGTTTTGTGGGTGTGTGAGTAGCTATATGGGTATGTGAGTGGGTACAAGTGGTTGTGTGGGTGTGTAAGTGGATGTGTGAATGTGTGAGTAGGTTTGTTGGTCTGTGAGTGGATGTATGTTTTTTTTAAAATTGGGGTCTGGATCCTTGAATCCACATGCATCTGCCCGCATCTGTGAGGATCAGGGGAGATCTGGGCAGATCCAAAGATCTTCGCATGCTAAAAAACCCATTTTTGGACAATTTCTTGCCCATGAGGGGTCCCTCACACACCCCTTTTTCAGTCCCATGGGGTCAGGGTACCTCTACCCTGACCCCTTCAATAAATTTTACATTTTATTTTCTCCACCTGGTAACCATATCTCGATGCATAAAATGGTGGCCACAACTTTCCTTTCAGGTTGCGACCAGCCAAACACTGCATTGCTGTTGGTGCCTGGATTTGTGATTCCACCCAGATCCATGGAGGATCAGCAGCAGATTTGCATCTCTAGATATACATAAATCTTTTTACTTTAATAACTCCAAATCTACTGAACAGATTTACACCAAATTTTAAAAAGCACTCTTTTTGAACCATAATCTAGCTTTCTGCCAAACTTGGTGTCATTCTGCTCAGTGGTTCAGGTTATAGTCATGTCTACAATCCCTACTGAAAATTGCATGGGGAAAACACATTTTGAGTCCCTCCCTTTTTCTTGGCCCTCGGTTGATGGATCACCCCAAAACTTTCCAGACAGCAGCTGAAGTGACTGGCACACTAGTTTTGAACATTTCCTGAAGATTCATCAAACGGTGCCAAAGTTATTAGCAAAACAAAAAACACTTTTACTATGAAACTAGGTCCTAGCTATAACTACCTACATGTGATCTACCAGTAGCTAATAGATAGATAGATAGATAGATAGATAGATAGATATGGTATGTCTATAGCGTGAAATTAGGCAGAAGAGTGCTAACTGCATATGGTCAAAGACAAGCTTAAAGGTCATTGGCAATAGGAAAGGAAGCTGAGCTGTGAATGGTTAATGCATTGCGCTGCTCTCTATGGAGGGCTCCTGCGGGTCCATTCTTCTGTTGTCAGCTGGGTCCTCATTGAGTCAGGAATAAGCCCGGGCGGGTAACTATGCTCCGCCAGCGTAGTTTACGTAGTTTTGCCTACTCCGCGTTCCGTTGCGAACGCGGAGGTTAGGCAAAACTATGACTCCATGGCAGAGCATAGTTAGCCGGCCCCTCCACCCCCCCAAAGTAATTATAAAGTGATTGAAAAGGCATTTACCTGTTGTGGCTGCCTCGTCCTCGCCATGGCCACTCTCCTTCCTCCTCCTCGCCGTCCTTCTTCACTGATAACCCCTACATTGTACGTCTTGCGAGTGTGCATGCGCAAGACGTACAACGTAGGGGTTATCGAAGAAGAAGGACGGCGAGGACGAGGAAGGAGAGCGGCCATGGCGAGGAGGAGGCAGCCACGGCACGTAAATGCCTTTTTGATCACTTTATAATTACTTTGGGAGTGGGGAGGATACGTAGTGGAGCGGAGCGAAGTTCCACAGAGTTGTTTCCCAACTCCGTGGAACTTCGCGTAGAGGCACTACGCCTGCTCCGCCCAGGGTTAGTCAGAAGTCCTCCTGCTTTTTCTGTCCCTTGAGCACACCAAAGGTCAGACAGCTAACACTTGGAGAGCAGTTCCCCTCTCTAGGGCCAACAGGAGTCAGCCAACTGTAAGACTTCTTTCTTACAGCATGTCCTTCTTCTTTAGATGTACTGTTCCCCTGTCCCTGAATGTTTTTAGGGCATACTGTGAGGTGCCAGTCTTGTACTGTGCACTAGCCAGTGACTGGAGATTTTTTCATGCTTAATCATATCTACTATCTTGCCCTATGCCACCTCCTTGAGTAGCATTTCAGAAGACCTAATTCAAAATTGTTAACACCTGGTACCATGACAAGGGGCTCTGGCTCTCCCTAAACCACTCCCCAAGGTGAGGTCCTGTGAATCAGAGAGAACAAATTCTGTCAGCCCCATTTCACATCTGCAGGTCAGTTCAATTCAGAAAGTTTATTCAGTAATAATACACATAGACTATAAAAGTACATTATAAATACTATAAATAAAGAATTGATGTTGAAGCAAAATAAAACAGCACAATTTCAACCAGGTAAACACTAAATAAAACCCACGACAAAGTTAAAAACAAAAGAAAAAAAGAAAAATTTAAGAAATTATTCCCCCTTGATATATTGAACAAATCATTGAACACACAAGTTACTGAGTACACATCCAAAATTAATTTTAGTCTACAGAAACCTACCCAAACAATTTGCTTTCCTTAATCACAAACCTCAGCAAGGTATAAACAGTCAAAATAATCTCATCTGAGGCCAAGGATTGCAAAAAGTGCAGTGCTTCTTTGCAATGACGCAGGGAATGTTTAATCAAAAGGGGCTTGACAGTGCAGGATCTAGGCTTGGAATAAAAAGTGCAAAAGAACATTATATGCAAAGTGCTCTGTGTTGACTTCTGGTCACAGGGGCAGGGTAGGAGGTCAAGTGTCAAGTCATTGCACCGGGAAAAGGTGACTAACCTATGGAAACCTGAGTAAGATAAAGTGCTGATGGTTCTGTGCATCTAGCAACAGAAATGGCTGGGTACCCCAGCTGGTTTAAGCTGCATGTATAAAATAAATGAAGGGGACTTTTTTTACCTTGCCCCACCTTAAATCTTCCCAGAGAGTGTACCCAAGGGCCTTCCTTCCCACCAAAGTGAGGGATGAGGCTGGCTCTTCAAACAGGTCCCGCCTGCACAGGGTCGCCTCCACATCCCTCATTCTCCTCAGTCAGGGAATCTCTAATTATCGGGTCAATAACAGACAGTCCTTGACTATCATTCTGTTCAGCGATAGAACCTCATTAGCCCAGCCCCTGTACCAGAGCATTATTGGGTGTGTCCTTAGAATATCCTTGAGGTAGGGTAGCCCTAACTCCCTACGGCAGATAAAGGTAGAAGTACTCGGGGGAGACACAATAGGTGATGGCTAAATTTATTTTCAGATACCTGTAATGACAGAGTTGCCTGAAAACCCCATACCCCTGCCCTATAAGAGGCCATATTGGTGCATTTGTTCCGATAGATAGTAAGCATTTCTGTGTTTGATCGTTTGCCCAGTTTGCCTGAAAAGGAAAAGAGTTCATTAATGCTCTTCACCAGCTGGTTATTTCTAACTTCCAATAGAGGGAGCCATGAGCCTCTGCAGGTAAACGTTGCCCCTAGATATTGCCCGTATGTTTTAGTGGTATAGCAGGAAGCCGGAGGGTTGGTTTTGAATTACTTTTGTGACCACAGGACATTACAAAGGTCGTGCTTGTGTTGCTCCTCAAATCTAACCCCTCCATAAAAGAGTAAAAGGCACCCAGATGACTAAGAAGAGCTACAGGGGTGCAGCCCATAAGGACAGCGTCATCCATGTATAACAAAAGCGGGTATAGAACACTGTTCATCCTGGGGCATATCCTTGCATGTTAATACCAACTCCCTCTCCAGATGGTTAATGTAAAGAGTGAAGAAAAAAAGGTGCAAGGACACATTCTTGCCCCAATCGCCTTAGAGCACTCTCTTCCCCAACCCAAACCTTACTGCAGCTTTGAAATTGCTATAAATTTCCCTAATGGGGTTGATAATGGATCTGTTCACACCCATGTTTTCCATGATACTCCACAAATTACTGTGGGAAACACAGTCAAAGTTGCTGGACAGATACATGAAACCCAAAAATAGGGAACCTCGCTTTGCAACTGTGTACTTCCCCAGCAGGAGAGACAGAGAGAGAGAGACAGACAACTGTGTACTTCCCCGGCAGAAGAGACAGATTGAGATATTGGTCCTTTGTCTCAAGTCTTCTCTTGAACCCATACTGAATGTCTAAAAAGGGGTCGGTCTCCTCAGCCCACTCCTTAAGGGGGGAGAATAAGACACGAACCAGGACCTTCATGGTGGAGTTCAGGAGAGAAATTGGGCGATAACAACTAGGGTCCCCTTGATTCCCTGTCTTAAAGAATGGGATCATTAGCGAGTTGGACCTTGGTGAAATTTTGGTAGAGGAACTTACTGGCCAAAAGACGTTAGTTAACTGTGGATCCCATAGTTCAAGATCAGTCTTGAATAGATCTAAAGGAAACACATCAGGGTCAGGGACTTTACCACTGGGGCTAGGCCTAATGGCCTCCATCACCATTTACAGAGAAGGACAGCACTTGGGGAAGAAGAGTTCCTTTACTAGTCAAGATAGATCCTTACCGCCTCCCTCCCCTCCCCTAGAGGAGTAGACTCCACCAAAATAGGAGGACCATTCATGACCTTTTATGGCTATTTCAATTGAAGGTTCTTCAGACTATTTAAGACGTGGTTGATTTACAGCACCACAAAAGGCTTTCTGATCATTCTTAAGGCTAGCTTCCCTCCTAAGTCTTAGATTTTAATGTATTTTTCCTATCCACAATTGTCTGCTTATAAGCCTTTCTACACTGTACAACTTCAAATGATGACCTAGGATTTTTATGGAGGGAGATCATTAACTCTTAAATGCATTCGAGTGCATATTGCATCAAACCATTCCCTCCTCTTTGCTAAACCGCCTTTGGAAGGCCTACATAGAGCTGCCCTAACGACCTCAGATAGGGTAATAACCCCACTCTTTATGTTAGCTGCATCATCCTCTGCGTCTAGACAAAATCAAATGAGGTGTGATTGTCTTTAACCAGCTGAGATAAAAATGTCTCAGCGTTAACATACTCCCATTTGATACAAATTCCCTTTTTCTTTGGGCAGAGATGTCAATTACTTGTCAATCACAGGGGGTTCTGGCTCTCCCTAAACCACTCCCCGATTTAGATGTGGTCTCCTCCTTTTGTCGGGGACAAGCATTAGTTTAACTAGAAAGTCTGGGAGGTCCTGTGAGTCAGCAAGAGCAAATTCTGTCAGCACCATTTCACATCTCCAATTCAAAAAGGTAGTGGGAAAACTGTTCTTTGTTCTGTCAACTGTTCTTGTCTCCTTCCCAGAGGAAATCTCCATTAAGTTCCCAGTCATGATAACATCCATGCGTTCCTGGGCCCCGAGGCCAGCTTATTGTCCCCTGGAATGCGCAGTCGTTAATTAAAGCCAGGGATGTGTAATGGGCCTCTGTAGGTGAAATGAATGGTAAAGTTGGTTCTAAGTGACTTTTGTCTCAGGCAGCACTTACTTAATTTCTATAAAGGTACTTTTTCATTAAAATTACACAAAAACTACTTTCATCATGCGCCAGAGGACTGCTGGGGGCTGTGACCCTGTGTTTCTTGTCGCTGCTGCCAGGGGGAGACTACAACCCCCCAGGAATCTCTGCGGCACGAGGCACCAGCACCATACTGATGCCCAGAGGGCAGGGCTGTCTCTCTGCTCATTTAGCACTGCCAGCTTCCCTGCTGCACGGGACGTGCCAGAGAAGAGCTATGGGCCATGACCCCATGTTTATGTGGCTGCTGCTGGGGGGAGACTACCCCTCCCAGGAATCTCTGCGTCAGGAGGCGCGAGCACCGCTTTGTTGCCCAGAGGGTGGAGCTATCCTGAAGTGCATATACTGCTGCCGGCTTCCCCGCGGTGCAGGTGGAGCCCGATGTTGGACCTAGCTCTTTTTGCAGGGTTAGCCCTAAAACATTTGCCTTTTTCCTGTATTTATTCTGACCTGTTTCTGTTGACTTTAGCACTCCGGGCACTTTGCCACTGCTATTCAGTGCTAAAATGCATGTGCTCTCTCCTTTAAACTTGGTATGATTGGGCTACACCTGTTTGCCATTTTTAATTTACCTGTAAGTCCCCTGTATAGTGGTATCCTATGTACCCAAGGCTAGTAAATTAAATGCTACTAGTGGGCCTGCAGTGCTGCTTGCACCACTCACAGAAATAGCATATCAAACCTGTCTCAGGCCTGCCACTGCAAGGCCTGCATGCACAGTTTACTGCCACATTGCCTTGCCATTGAACGTTACTTGGCAAGCCTTTTTCTACATATAGGTAACCCCTAAGGTAGGCCCTAGGTAGCCCTATGGGCAGGGTGCTGTGTAGGTGAAAGGTAGGACATGTGCCTTTATTGTGTGGCATGTCCTGGCAGTGACAAATAGCCTATTTGGTTTCTCACTCCTGTGAGGACTGCTCCTCTCAGAGTATTGCATAGGGAATTCCCTGATATGTTTTTAGTGGTAATTTCTGATCTGGAAGGAGTAGTGTTGCCATGTTTGGTATGTTTGGGATAGTGGTGATGAATTGCTATTGAATGCTTGCTTATTGGTGAAGGTGGATTTTTTATTACTGTTTTATAAATGCCACTCTTAGAAAGTGGGTATTTCTATGTGCTTATGACTCTTTGTGCTTCGCAGTCTGACTCCAATCCACATCTATGGTAGAGTCACAGCTGCGCTTGTGCATACTTTCCAGACAGCCATCACACAGGAAGGGTTGGGTGTAACAGGTGTGCATCTGCATTCATATGCATATTGAATGGTCTGGAGAGTGAGGGGCATTGACACTTTGCATTTGTATAGGTTGTGTCCTGCCCTCACACAAATGGGTCGTTTACCCCCTACAGATGTCTGGAGCCAGAGCTGGTATTGAATGGGGGTGTTGTGCACTTCTAAAGTTCTTCTGAAGTTACCTTCACATCAAAGTATAAGTACAGGCGCTCTGACCTCATAATTTTAGACAATGAGTAGACTTATAACATGACGCTGCTGGCTCTACATGCTGCACCTTACCAGGAGGGCCTGCCATTGGAATAACTGCTTTGAAGTGCTGACCTGCTGCCTGCTGGGCTGAGAGAAGGACCAGGACCGGACCCGCAATGCGACCTGCCACAGTGTTTGGGGGAGAGTGCCATACCAGGCTCCCCGCCACTTTAGGAGATTTCACCAGAGGGAGAGCGGAGTGACTGAGACTTTGCTCCGTGTCATGCCCGGGCCTGTCTCTGAGGAAGATTCCACCCAGTGCTGCAGAGCTGAGGCTGACTGGTGGGTGATGCACCGCACTGTCATCCTGGCCATGAGGGGACTGATCGGAGTCCCAAGTAAACATTGGTTTCGGCAGCTGCGCCGCTTGTCCATGGGCATCTGCCTTTAAGTGTTTGATATACAGGGGACCCAGCGAGGTCTCCCCACCAATGTGGGCAGTATATGTGCCCCCCTCCCTTTCTGGTAACATACCTTTGGGGGCGTTTTGGCTTCCACTAGCAGGACGGGAAGGAATCCTCGACAGAGGCCCCGTCCCAGCTGAGTCCGTCAATTACCGTATTCACCATAGCAGGCGCGCAACTGCTTCTGGACACATTTTACTGCATAGCACCTAATAGGAGCACAGGTGTGCCGTGCCCTATAGTGTTATAGTAGTTTATGCCTTTTCTTCACTGTCTGCTGCATTTTATGGCCCAATGTAATGATGTATATTGTTGTGGTGTTTTACATTCTCAGGCCTGGACAGTAGTGATGACTCATGTTCCATTACATGCTGCATTTCGTGTTCACAGGGATATGTCATTTTATGCCTTGTATAGTCAGGATAACGTGTAACCTATAAGCTGATGGTAGTATATGCACAATAATGTTGTCTTTCACTGTGTTTTCATGATGTGTGCCACACATAAGTGTTTATCTTGTTGCACTAACTGTGATGTTATGACAATTGCCTAGTTGGCAAAGTCATTTATGGTTTATGTCAAGGTTGTTCTATGTGTTATATACAATATATGTGATATTTTTAAACAATATTGTGTGGAGTCTCTTTTGTGGTGTATTTATTGCGTCACTGGTGTGTGTGTGTGTTGTGCAAATGATTTACACATTGCCTCTGGGATAAGCCTGAGTGCTCTACCAAGCTACCAAGGGGTTGAGCAGGGGTTATCCTGGGTGTGTAACTCTCTTACCCTGACTAGAGTGGTGGTTTCTGCCTGGCTTAAGTGCCAACCCTATCCAACGAGAAACACCATTTCTAACACCTGGGCCAAGTGTGGGCCCATCCTGCGCCAGGAAAAGGCAGGGCTGGGCCACCCCCCTTGGCCTTGTGGTATGGCGCTGCATGTGTATCAGACAAGTCATTCCTGGACCCATCAAATACCCCATTCACATCATAATTTTTGTCTTCACTGACTTTCAGCTGGGGAGGGGTGGCATTCCCCTGCTCTCTGGTCTCATTGTGAGGAATACATCAAGACTGTGGGGTAAGTGACGGGTACTTAGCCCCCTGGAGTTTGGTTTTATGGTTGTCCTACAGGCAGTGGTTGGGCATTCTTTCTGTGTGCTGGCCTCTGGTGTGGGTCTTGCGCAGAGGATCTACTACTATGGTAGCAACTTGGGGAAGAGGAAGGTGGCCTCTACCAACACTATCGATAAACGCCCAAGCACCAGAAAACTTATCCTATGCTTCCTAAACAACGCAGTTTGAGTCCTCGCTGAGGAGGTAACCTCCGTGGAAGATGAACTTACCACAATTCATTCTGAGCCGAACATAGTCTCAAGGAAGGGGGCTTCCTTGTTGCCGCTTTCAGGCCTATTGACAGCCCCTCCACTCAGCCATGCCCCTTGACCATCTCTCCGGAAAGGGATAAATCCAGGGCCCCACCAGTCAATTCTTCACAAGACCTGGGCTATGATGGACACAAACAGGCGAATGCTTTGTGTGTAGGGGAAAATCCTAAAAGTAAAGAATTGAGGGTATATACGCACCTTTCGTTCAATCCTCCACCAATTAGACCAGAACCTGCCGGCCCTCTCCGCCTTCCTGGACGCAACCAAGGCATTCGAATCACTCAAATGGCCGTTTCTTTTCACTATACTGCTCAGAATCAGCATTAGCATCAAGTTTTTGAAGCTTATTCAATTGCTCAACACTCGCCCTACTGCCAGACTCAGGGTCAATGACCTGATATCTGGCTCGTTCCATATATCGCGCGTACTGAACAGGGATGGCCCCTTTCACCCCTGCTATTTTCAATAGCGATGGAGCCCCTCGCTGCCAGGATGTGCCAGCATCATACAGTTAGGGGACTGGGCCTTTCGGACAGAGGGTTGATAATATCCATGTACGCCGATGATATTACATTATACATACGCGAGCTCGAGACAAACCTTAACCCTGCGCTGCGGGCGGTCCTCTTGTTTGGAGGCATGTCGGGCATACAGGTCAACGGCCAAATCAACGCTTCTGGCCCTGACACCGGCCCCATTTGCTCTCGACCTGGACTTCCCACTAGCCTGGGCCGAAGGAGCGGTCAAATATCTGGGGATATGGCTCAGCAGAGAGGTACTAGAGATCTGGAGAATGAACTATGGCTGGCTGATTACCTGGCTGGAGAGTAAAATAGCCATCTGGGCCATACTGCCACTTTCCCTGGCTGGCAGGATAGCCATTGCAAAAATGGTAATCTTGCTAAGTTCCTGTACCTATTTGTCAACATTCCCCTCCCTCTCACACAAGCCTTTTTTAAGCAACTGCGCTCCCTTCTTGTATCTTATGTCTGGGCGGGTAAACAACCACGCATCACCTGGGAGGTGCTGACACTGCCACTCGCACAAGGCGGGCTCGGTGCACCGGATTTTGAGCTCTACGCTCTAAGTGCACAGGCTCAATACCTCCATTATTGAACCCATCCTATCCCATTCCAACCCCATGTTGCGGTGGAGAGGGACGTTGCCTCGCCTGCCCCACTGCCGGCTGCCATTTACTACACCGATAAAAGAACAAATGAAGAGATAAACACTGGTGAGGCCGTACACTGGGCATGGGAGGGTCTTAGACGGCGCACAAACGTCCCATTACTGTATGCACCATAGATGCCACTAGCACATCACCCTAGTTTTCCCCCAATGCAAGACACCGGCTCTATCCAACGTGCACGTCGGATGGGGCTTGCTACTTTTGATGACCTCTATCCAGAAAATGAGTCCCTAGCTAGACCACAAAGTCCTGACGGCACCCAGATGCCCATCCTACAACTCTTTCTCTACTACCAGCTCAGAGCCAACTGTAGACAAATCCACACTTCCTTCCCCTCTGCACCACCGTCGCTGGCTGCACTAGAGAACATATTGGCAAACCCGTCGCCCAAGAAGCTAATTACACGTATTCATAACACCACACAACAAACCTCGCCGATCATGACGCCTAAAGCGCTAGAGCAATGGAGTGTCGACCTAGACCCACCACTCACTGTGGAGCAATGGGCTTTCTGCTGCTCTCAGCTTAAATATCTTTCCCCCAACTACAAGCTGAGGCTCATCCATTTTAAATATCTTCACAGACTGTATCGTACGCCAATACAACTACACAAAATGGGCCTGAGACCTGTCGCCAAATGTTGGAGGTGCGCTGATACTCTGGCATTCTTTTTCCACCTAGCGTGGACCTGCCAACCCATCTCACAATTTTGGGACAAAGTATTTGACATTATTCATGAAGTGACAGGATCCAGTCTGGCCCTTACTCTACTAACAGCCCTATTAGGTTATATGGCTGAGGCTCCTCCGGGCACGGGCCGTTTGTCGGCCATGATGCTCCTCCTGGCCAAGCGTTGTATCGCGCTGAACTGGGGTTCATTTAGGGCACCCAAAGTAGACACTTGGATACACAAAATCACATATTGCCAAGAGATGCTGATGGCATACTGGGACCTAATGCCCATGGCATCCAGGCCGAAGGACATATGGGCCCCATTTGTGGCAAGGGCCAACACACGTAAAGAGAGGGTAGTTCCTGAGCCCCTAGCAGCAATGCATGCACAATCTCAGACCACCGTGTCGCCTATCCCTAGCACTTAAATATACTACTAAGATCACGGGGGCAAATGCAACACACCCATATAGCACACCATACCTAGACGCCGGGAATAGCCCCAATATGTAGCTCGCTCTATGAATATAACGGGCACGCATTCCTGTGTCATACTGCTAATTCTTTGCTGCCCTATCAACATTGTGTGTTGCTATCTACTGCCTAATTTTTACATTGTTTAAAGATGATATGTACTGATGCCTGTTGCAGAAAGTGACTATGCCCGCTCGCCATCCCTCTCCTACTCTGTTGCAGCTGTGAAGTGCCTTGTATACGTTATGTACTGATGTATGCTGCAAAATCGATAAATAAAGTAAAAAAAGAAAAAAGAATTGGGGGTATACAGTAAATAGAAAGCGGGCACTACGCCATCTAGGTGTAACAAAAAAGGGACTTTGCCCCCTGAAATATCATCAGCTGTAGAGCCATGTGCCCACCTTGATTCTTTTGGGAAATTGGAACAGCTTATCACAAGGGCATTTGATGATCTGGTAGCTCGCACTTCTGAGGTAGAAAAATGTATGAGCAATCTGGGTGACTCTGTGACTGCGATTTGATCCTCTTTGGCTACGTCCAATAATAATGGAGGATCATTTGATAACCTGGCCAATAATCCCAGTGGACCCCCTCATGTCCAAGCCAATGGCTTTTGTCCCCCTCAACTAGGGGTTGGGGGCCACGGATCAAGACCCACTGACTCCACTGTTAATCATGCCCTTTCCACCCTTTCCCTGCCCCCTCCTTTACACTCTGTCTTTCAATAGGGCAGGGTGCCCAATTTTAATGATCATCACTCGTCTTCTATATATAAGCCATCTCCCGCCCACCTACAAACAGGGAGGGGTTGCTTTGAACCTGTAGTTCTCTTCGTGGGGACTCTTCCCAGTAATGCTGTCATTCAGCTCCCCCCAGCCACCACTCCTTATATCTTAGTTATGGCATATGTTCCTCCCCTAAAAATAGAGGTTATGGAGAGCTTCCAGCAGCTCGAAAATAAAGTAACACATTGGCATTATAGTAAAGTCAATGTAGACCTCTTCTTTGTTAATGAAATAATCATGGTCCGGAGATTGGGCTGGATAGGACACTCTCCCAAAAACTTTGCTGGCGACTGTATGGTGATCAATTTCTCTAATACCTGGTGGGCGGGAGACATTCTGAGCAGAATAACCCAAGATTTCGTCCCCAGTGGCCATATTACCTTGCTTTCCCTTGGTTACTTTTACAAACCTCCCGGCCTGACTCTCGGAAGGAGGTTCAGGATGAGAGAGATTACTTTTGCCGAGGGGGCTGATGCTCATCTGCCGCACCAAGTTGTATGGGCCCCTAGCTTATCCCTGAGCAATCGCTTTGAGTCTTTATGCGAGCTGGACACCCAGGATGACTCGGTCCCAGGTTGTACAATTCTGCCACTTATAACCAACAATGTCCCTTTGGTACCTTAATGGTTCTGAGCTGGAATATCGCCGGGTTTAGTCTGGAACTAGTGGATAAGGAGAGCATTGAATTTGAGTCTTCCTGATGTTATTTGCTTACAAGAGATGTGGCATATTGGTAGTACCCTTGCTTTAGATGGTTATGCCTCATTTGTGTCCCTCTCATGGTAGAGATAAGGGAGACTTAGTCACTTTTATCAAATTGAGTCTCAGTTGCAAAATGGAGGGGGTTGTCAGAGAATCTCCCCTTATTTTGGGCTCACTCTTAACTTTCTCAAACTAGCTCAGGGTTTTAGGCGTGAATAGCTACAACTCAAACTTAGCCCGGGGGAGCACATTGTGGCAAGCGAATTGAGACATTTTGTCACTTGCTCAGCTTTACTGTATTTTTATTGATGGGAGACTTTAACTTACACCCTTTCTCTGACTGCTTTTTGTACGGAGATTGTGATAACGACCCAGTGGCTAAACCAGGCACATTTGAAACATACACCAATGGGGGATACGTTTAATACTCTCTTTATAGAATCCAATCTTGTGAATCTTCTCAACATGGAGGATATAAATAGCGCACGGCAAACTCCTACCTTTAAGGGGGCAGGCTCCGGTTTGATTACATTTTTGTTTTGGAATGCCTTAATGCATCCTTAATCGATTTCAATACAATCTGGCATGTGCAGAGCTATCATAGCCCTTTTCTGGCCACCTTCAAGTGGTCACAGACCTTAGTCAGGGCTGATAGCTGATATCAGGAAACTGTGAATCTTACAGCACAGGGGAGTAGTCAAAAATGGACAAAGGTGGTGCCGGACGATTTTAATCGTCTTCTCTTATCCTCCTGTCAATCAGATTTATTTTCTTACCAACCTAGATGAAGGAGCTACAGACACTAATACTTTGATGGCTTTTTCTAATCTCTCTGGTTGTGTCAGGACAACTCTTACTCTCCCTAATGCAGTGCCTTTGGTGGTGCCTCCTAAATGGTTTACTAAGGCTTGTTCTAAGGCCCATAGAGCACTTATGGCATCCCTGCAAAAGCAGCCCCACATTCAGGAGAAAGAGAGGAGGGCCAGGGCTACCTACTGTCAGGCATGCAGAGAAATAAAAAGGACTAAAAAGAATATGTTATGGGGCAATTTATTGGGGGCATGTGCCCTACGTGACAGCGTAGCGTTCTCCTGGGTCACGATCGATCCTTTATTCTCTCCAGACCAGGTGTCTGTTCAGACCCTTACCATCACTTCTCAAACCTAGTTAGACCATTTTGGGGCCATCTGTGACCTTGAGACTGGTGAGGTTTTATATCTTGAAGATTGGGAGGCAACTGGTCTTTGTTTTCAGTGGAAGGAAGTCAGGAAAGCCATCATGTCTCTCTCTGATGGCAAGGCCCCGGGCCCAGATGGAATAGCAAGGGACCTGTTTAAATCTGAGGTAGATCTTTGGGTCCCTATATTGGCTGAGGATTTAAACCCTGCCACTCATAGTTCGCTTCCGAATAGTTAGCAACATTCGGTTATTGTCCCTATTTTTAAGAAGGGAAACAGGGCTGACCCTGCTCCCTGTCTGCTAGTGAGGTCAAAATTCTTGGGTGGGTCCTTTTGGATTGCTTTACTACCTGGGCTAAAGAAAGGAATGTGATATCGGAGGTCCAAAAAGGGTTTAGGGCAGGGTGGCGTACTATGAAACACAACCTGAACCTTTATATACCTATTTAGCCTTCGAGGACCTCACCTTGGATTTTGACAGAGTTATTAGAGCCAAGCTCTGTGCTGGGGTCCATGGGGGTCGACCCAGCTCTGGTTTCCTTTTTGCGCAGCCTCCACGAGGGCCTCACTGCCTCCTTGATGTACGGGCCAACTGGTGAATGCACCCAGCCTTTTAATTTGAAGAGAGGGGTGCATTCTGCCCCTTTTCTATTCACTTTCTATATTAACAGCCTGTTATCAGCCTTATTAGACCATGGGCTAGATCAGGGGTCTCCAACCTTTCTGTAATAAGAGCTACTTATGATTAATTAAAATCATCCCAAGCTACTCATATTAGTGTTGTGATAATGACCACATCAGACAAGATTACGTTAGTGGCCACCCTATGTAAAATTACAAGAAGTGATAACTTGAGTGCTTCAGGCAGGATTGCCAGCAGTAAATAAAATAAAAGTTTTTGGAATGCCTTTACTTGGGTAATACATAACGGCAATAGTTTAAATGCCCTTGGCACCAAGGTAATAATATCAATAAACCTCTCCAAAGCCACATGATTCATCACTCAAATATCAGTTTTAAGTAGATTTGGGAAATTCAAACATCAGCTTATCAGTTCTGAAAACACACACATTGTCGTCTCTAATATGCACTTTTCAATTTTGGTATAGATATATTTAGTCAAGCTAAAGCTTCTCATTTAGTAGGCTGGACTGGACACAGATGAGCTATTTACAGGTAGCTGGAGAGCTACCAGTAGCTCATGAGCTAATCGTAGGAGAAGCCTGGGCTTGATGTACCGAGCATGGGCAGTCGTCCTCTGCCTGTTCTTTTATACGCGCCCACCGCCGTTTTAATTGCACACATGGCCAAGGGCCTGCAGCCTCTTTTAGACCTTTTTGTTACTATTACGGATGGTCTCGACTTAACCATAAATTATTCTAAGTCTCATGTAATGGTGGTTTGTCTCAGAAAAAAACTGTTCTAAAAGTTTTGCAATAAAGGGTCACCCTATTAGCATGATTGAGCATTTCTCTTATCTAGGGATCCTACTGGATTTCCATTTCACCAGGCAAGCCTTGTTTGAAAAAACGCCCTGAGGTTAAAAGTGCTATTAATAGGATTAGCGTATTTTCAAAGTGTTTAGGCCACAAACATATAGGGACTATGCTTAAAGTATACAAGGCTAAGTGTATCTCTGCAGTTTGCTTTAGGTGTGGTATTTGGAGTTTTATGTCAGCTACCCAATGACAGGTAATCGAGAATTCCTTCCTTAAAGACCTCCTAAAGGTCCCCCACAGCACATCTAGTGAGGATGTCCACGAAGAAACAGCGCTGGGGTACAGCTCTGATTTTATTAGGTTACGACCCCTACTTTTATGGTTGTCCATTTGGTTAAAGGAGGAATTAAATTTTAATAGATCCATAGCACAAGATTGTTTGAACCTGGATCATATGTCCCGTATTCCATGGTTCTTATATATCAAACGATCTCTTACCTCATTGGGCCACCCAGAACTTTTTTCAAAACCTGAGCGCATTGTGAAGGGGGATATTCTTTGGATAAAGCAGGCTTTTCTCTCCAGGGTGGCAGCGGAGCGAGAGCCCTCGGGACCTGTGCAAAACGGTCAATGCGCCATTTTGTTATGGTGAAAGCAGTCCCTGGGATACAACCATATTTAAATTTGGGGATATCTAACTACCATCAAAGGCTGCTAACCTATTTTCAGTTAAATCTGTTTGATCAGCTGTTGTTGCCTAAAGGGGTTGGTCAAAAGTTTCTGACTTACAGGCATCCTCCTGTAATAATATTTTCACCCGATACTTTTCATATTGTTATGAGCTACGCAAGATTTAACATCCTAAGGGAGATATTCACAAGAACGTGCGCTAAACATCTCCAAAAAATGTTAACTCAACTTTACACATCGCAGTCTATCGCGGGAAAATAACCCCGTGTTAACGTGGAATTCGCAACACGGCGGTACCATGCGATAGTCTCCCAAAAACGCGGACAATGTCCGCGATACAACAACCGCGACCATGATAAAAACCCAAACCCCAACGCAAAAAAACATGCGATGGGCCAAACCGCGATGAGGAAATCAGCGATAAGCAGCACCAGGCCTGCTATACACACACGGCAGGCGGGAAAATCACTACAAAAGTAGAAAAAACACACAAACACAAAATGACCAACACCGAAGCACCATGGAGGCAGCCGGAGCAGGCACAGAGGACGAGCGGAACCCCACAAGCACCCCGGTCGACCAGCCTGGGACCTCGGGGACAGGGAAGGGCAAGGACAAGAAGAAGAGGAAGAGGAAGACGAAGTTCAGTCCGCAGGAGAATAGGATCCTGGTCACGGAGGTGATAGAACACCATCAATAACTGTTCATCACCTCCAATGTGTCATTGGGCACCAAAAATGGAATATGGCGGTCCATCGTGGACAAGGTGAATGCCGTCGGAGAGCACAAGAGGTCAATGGACGAGGTCAAGAGGCGATACATTGACATCAAGCGCAAAACCAAGGAGAAACTCGCAGGCAACCAGAAGGCAGCAATGCAGACTGGAGGTGGGAGCCCAGCGCCACAGCTGGAGCTGGATGACATGGAGGAGCTGGTGTCGACATTCATCAGTGTGGAGACGGTGGCAGGAGTCGGGGCACCGGACACTGCTCGACATGACACAACACAACAGCAACAGGGTGAGTAACCACCAGGTACTGGGGGATGGGGGAGATGGCCACAATGGCACACATGCACAATCAAGCAGAGCACAGTGCACACCCACAATGACTCTGGATCATGGCCCTGATCTACAGACTGTCACAATGTACATTGCCATGCTGTCTGAATGTGAACATGTACCATGCGGCTACATACATATGGACACATTGTAACACAGCATCTCCCCTTCACATTGCAGGGGCACCGTCAACACCTCCTGCAGAGCAGTCCCAGCCACTCTTCACTGATGACGAGGAGGACACCACCAGCATCGACACCCAAGCCCTCGAAGACATCATTGACCTCATCCGCCAATCACCTCCAGGACCAGGGCAGCCCAGCTGCATCGAGGAGACCCCACCCACTCCACAAACCACCCAGCAGGAGGCACCCACAAGCCCGGCTGTCTCCCAAGACCCCCAGAACAACACATGGCCTTCCAACGCCGTGTGTTGGAAGGCCAGAGGGAGATGGCTGAGCAGGTGCGGGTGGGGTTCGACCTCATGGCTACCAAAGTTGAAGCCATCCATGGGTGTCTGAGTCCCATCAGGGACCACCTCCAGTCCTTAACGGACACCCACAGGCCGCTCCATGGTCTCCAACAATCGCTGGCTACCATCGCTGGAGTCATGACTCGGATACAAGCACACCTGTCCACTCAGAGTGGCTCCAGCGATCTCAGCCGTGAGCTGGCACAGATGCGGAGGCTCATGGAGGACATGGTGCGGATGGAGGCGGAAAGGATGGCAGCCACCGCTGTTCATCAGCAAAATGTAGCTGGGATCTACCATGCCCTGCATGTCCTCATCATGGCATTGCTGCCACAAGGTGTGGCGCAGATGAATGCTGCTGCTCCTACACCATCCACATCTCCACCCCCTGGTGTGTCAGTGCCTCACAGTGCGGCAGGCATTTCCACTCCGGCACCTGATGTGTCACTGCCACACAGTGCGGCCGACAATCCACCTCCGGCCCCTGATGTGTCAGTGGCACACAGTGCCGCAGCAGGAACTGCACCACCCACAGGTGGGGCAGAGCACACATCCGAGGACGAGGATGTGGATGGGCTTGAGATCAGGAGGAGGCACTAGCATTCATGTCCGCCACCTGGCCTGTTGCTGCTTGGTGCCGCACATGTCCCCATGACCTTCCACTGACCCCCGATACACTCTGCTGCACTCACCTTGGACCGTGACATGGACTGCCATATCCTGTTTGGTGACCAATGACACGGCGACCAGACTGCGGACTGTACCCTTCCTCTTCCGCTGTACTTGTCATTCCCCGATGGACTCTGGCTGGCCCTTCACGGGCCCATATTGTGAAGTGGGGCTGGCATGGCCCTGTACTGCTCCAGCTGCAAAACTCCACTGGATGTGCATTAAACATTCAGAAACGCACTGCTGTGTCATGTCTTTCATCATTCATGTATGAATGTGTGGATGAATGTAGGGTCAGTGATTCCCCCTAACGTCAATGATGCTCATCTAGTGGCATTCCAGTCACAGTGTGCTACATTGCCGATTGCGTTTCCGGGTGCCGTAGACACTACAACAGGGACACACGCATTAGTCACTTCCTTGTCCGGAAATGGACTGAACCACGCCCAGAGCCCCCGAGTCATTGTTGCAAGCCCTGCGCTGGTCTGGCGTACGCCAGGCCAGACCACTCCACTTACGCTCCGAGGGGGGGGCACATAGCTACAAGTCGCAGGTTTACACGCTAGTGGTCTGCAGGTCGCTGGTCTAGTTGTCAGCATGTCATGGCCACTCCCTGAGGGCAGGTTTGCACACACACCACACCCATCCGGCACAGGCGTCACAGGCCATGTGACCCCGCCAATATAAGGGGCCGACAACGTCACATTCCCCACTGCTGGTGGTGACTGGATGACGGACATTCCACGATTCTCATTCATTAAGGGCCCATGAGTTGTTGCGCACAGGGTTAGTGGCACCCGAAGCCTTGCGGCCGTCACAGGCCTACCACCACGTGGCGCTTAATGGGGTTGCACAGGGTTAGTGGCACCGAAATTGCTGAGCGGGTGTGCAGCCTGCGATGATGACGTGTGCACTGATGTGGTCTCTGCCATTGATGCCTCAGGACTCAGCATCATGTTTGGGACCTGCTGGGCCACGGTGCGGGTCCGCATGATGTGGAGCATGCCATGGTGGCGGGACCTGGGCCTGGAGCTTGCACGGGCACGTGGTGTGCCCACTGGTGGACACACTGTTGGCGGCAGGTGAGCAGTGGGGCCTGGGTGCGCAAGTGCGGACAGCCAGCACTGGCCGGCGGGAGGGGGTAGAGTGCGGCTGCATGTGTGTGCAGGGACGGACAGGCGTTGTTGCCATGTGCAGTGAGATGGACTCCTCCATTATTGACTCTGGCCTCGATTACAGATTGCAGACCTGGTGGCTTGCAGTGTATACCAGCACGTGGTTGGAGACACACCGGTGGAAGCAGGTGAGCAGTGGTGCCTGTGTGCACGGGGGTGGCAGTGTCCCTCCCTCTCTCTCTCTCTCTCTCTCCCTTCCTTTCCCCTCTCTCTCTCTCTCTCCCTTCCTTTCCTTCTCTCTCTCTCTCCCTTCCTTTCCTTCTCTCTCTCTCTCTCTCCCTTCCTTTCCTTCTCTCTCTCTCTCCCTTCCTTTCCTTCTCTCTCTCTCCCTTCCTTTCCTTCTCTCTCTTTCTCTCTCTGCCTTTCTTTCCTTCTCTGTTTCTCTGTGTCTCCTTCCTTTGATGTGCGCATGACACACGTTCTGATTTTGTGCTTTATTTTCCAGGCTGTGACATCAAGATTGTCCCGGACGGGCCCGACAGGAGTCTTCCGCATTGATGTTTTGTATTTCAATAAAGTTTTTGGTTGTTACTTCAATAATGAGTGACTGTTTCTCGTTCTTCTGACCACACGTGTGTTTCTTGTTGTCATTGTGCAACATCATGCGCTTTTTGTGGCTCTTGTGTCGTGCACGGTATGTGTTTGTCCGGGGGTGGGGGAGGCCTGGGAGTGGTGGCGGTGGGTGTTGTGGCCCTCATGGGTCTCCGAGCTGCATGATCATTGTCTCCATGGCATCTGTGGGTCTTCAGATGTGGCTCTGGGCTGGGCTCCCTTTCATACTGCAGGTAGTCGTCCTGCTTAACACCAGCAGAGGGCAGGTGTTAAATCCCTGCTGCTACCGCGGCTTATCGCCTGTTTTTGGTTCGCATCGCAGATCTAGCAGTTCGTTGTGAATGTGGTGTAGTGGTGTTTTCGTGTGTTTTTGCACGGGAACACCTACTCTGCATCTCATTAGGGTTAGTTGGTGGTGTCACCCGTGGAGGTAAATTTTGCGGCAGTTATCGCGGGAATACTGGCCATGTCTGCAGCTTGCACCCGCTTGTGAATGGGGCATTAAATCTATCTCCGATTTTGACGCGTTAAGGTGGCGATAACTCGGCGACAAGTCCTTGTGAATATGCCCCTATGTCATCAGTATATCCACCCGCTCCTCCTTCCCCTGAATTTTAGGCACGTGAGACCAGCATTTCTGTTTCTTCAACTGTTACAGGCTCCTAATAAATGTTTTTTTATGTCTCACTTCTTATCTGGGATTCTGCACTGGCGATGAACACTCGTTTTGTGTTTTATTGATTGTATTTGCAATTATATAAGCCCTGCTTTTAACTTGACCTTCGTATGTGATATCTGCAATGTTTTATGCTGTTCGTGTTTAAGAGCATTTTATTTTCGAGTCCCTGTGTAATTAACCTGCTCTATTTTAACTACTGTGGCTTTTATCCAGAGTTTGCACTAATTTTTATGACTGTAACATTTTTATTATGTATAATTTTGTGATTTTATGAATAAATCAAATAAAGGTAATATACCATACCACACCATACTTTCACCATGAAGTTAGATTTTTAGAATTATGTGAAAAATAACATTTAGTTTTGCTAGCATTTTCGCAAGTGAAGATATAAATGAAGGATTTTAACGTATCTGCTAATGGAGAATCGAGCTTCACCTACAGGGGGAAAAAACACCCTAAATATTTACTCAATGTGAGTCACACTATTTCCAATATGTATTGTGCCTTTTAATATACTGAGCGCCCAGCCATGTGAACTTACGAGGCACTTTATGGGGTGACATATTAATCTATAAAAATATTTTTTTGTGCACACAGTCAACTTCCAGGCAATGGGTGCATTTTTTGTGCTATCTACAATGGCCTTGCAGGAAATTTAAATAGGCCAACTGGGTGAAACCGATTTAGACAGTACTATTTTATGAACAGAACATATGCTTCGCGCATTGAATGGCAGTGTCACTGTGCATCCAGTCTTAAAACCGGTAAGAATAGGGTCAAGCTAAAGGTTACACATTTAGACAGTCGCAGCTCCTGGAGGGAGTGCTGCGGGGCGGTGGGGCGGGGCGGGGGAGGGGCAGGGTGGGGGGTAGTAAACTCCTGCATACGGCCAAACGGAGATAAGTACATAAATAAATAAATAAAACTAATTACATTATGCGCGCTGCAACGCCAAATGGCGATGCGGCGCGCGCAATGTAATTCGTTTTATTTATTTATTTATGTACTTAACTCCATTCGGCCGTATGCCGGAGTTTACTACCCCCCGCCCCACCGTCCCGCAGCACTCCCTCCAGGAGCCGCGACTGCATTTAAAATGACTATGTAGAAAAGGTGGATTTTGTTCATGGCAGTAATTTCCCCTCAGTAATTGCACCTGTGTTATTTTCCCACATGCATCTTACGTACCCCGTGCTATTTGCCCACACGATTTTGGTAGGTAAAGCATGACAACAATTGTGTTGGTAAAACACCAAAATTCTGATGTGCTCTCCTTGGAATGCATTTATGCTGGTTTACCAATGAGATCCTTGCCAGGTTTTACCTGGTATTTTGCACCTGAAATGGAACTGACCATATTTTTGCATTCAGGGACTTATTTCTTCTGTTCCTTCAACTCCATTAAATTTGGGTGTGTACTCTCCACATCCCAAGCAAGAAATCCACTACTCATGGCCTTGGTAGGAAAAAATGAGTGTATTGGTTTTTATGCTAGGTGTAGTTACCCACTCATCATTATGAAATATCCACATACTTACATGTCTGTGAATATTCATAAACCTTGCCACTGAATCAACTCAGAAAATAGTACTCCACTGATCCCAGATGTGTAATTGCGGTAATTACACAATCCTGACAGAATATCTGGGTTTGTCGTATCTGTCAAATGGGAGTATGACTTTAACAATGCATTTTTTGCACATCAACACCAAACTTAAGACACCACACTTTTAATAACTGTCCAAGTTAAATTACCATTTTTAACACTTAAACCTCTATTACTGGTGCTTTTATGGGATTTATATATTTACCAACACTACAGGGTAAGGCATTTACTGGGTCCAGTAACTACCTTCTCTAAGTTTACTATTGGAAAAAGAAAATATGATGTGGATTTCTATGTCTTCAATCCTGAATTCTGCATGTCTTTGCCATTACCGGGCATTTTCCTTTGTAACAGGTTTGACCTGCTAAAATTTACCAGGGGAAAATTGGAGGATACAAAATATATTGCACACAGTTATTGCACCACACGGAGAACTCCATAGTGCTCAGAATTCAGATCCCGGCCCAAACAGGAGTCTGAGCAGGAATCGTAATTTTGCCCTTCATAATTAGGGCTTAACTGATCTTATTTTTTATGCAGTCACAAACTGCATTTTGTAGTATGTTTAGTGGTGCTGCAATAGTGCTACTGAACTCCAACAAAATGCTATTCACAAACCTACATGTGGATGTCTCTGCCTCTCCTATCATTTATTTACCATGATCTACTCCCCAAAATGCAGAGATATCAGCAAACTTACGCCCAGGTTGTAGCAGTAAATGTGGGGGGAGGGCCAGCAGGGAGAAGGTGCTGGAAAATGAGGAATACCCACTACTAAATGGGTGTGGTATAGTGAACACCAAGGAGGGTTTATGGGAAGGTTAAAGAGGGATTTAGAGAGGGACATGCACCCTCTTACAAAAAAAGTAAGCCATTGATATGCAAAACTGCTCTTCTATAGTAACTACAGCCACAAAAGACACATACGATTCATAAACATACACCAGCTCAGACCTAGAGTACATCCAGCACCACACATAGCCAGCCACTGATACTTTAACACCCTCCCATGCAAAATAGTGGAGGCAGGGACTTAAACTAGAACCCAATAGGAAATAATTTCGAAATAAATTCATTTATTACGACTTTTTAAACATATGTATAAATGCAATTTAATGCATCTATCTATCTATCTATCTATCTCTCTATCTCTCTATCTATCTATCTATCTATCTATCTATCAATATCTATAAATAATATTATAATATAGAATATTATATTATAATCTCTCCTTGGTCCGACCCTATCGGGCCAATAAGCAATTGCGTTCAGACGAGCTTTTTCTAGCAGTTGTTCCCAGGATCAAAAAGGCCAGAAGTGGCGGGCGGCTTTTTTCTTATAATGCCGCCAGACTGTGGAATTTGCTCCCTCTGCCCTTACGGAAGGAACACAATCACTCAGCCTTCCGCAAACAGCTAAAGACGTGGCTTTTCCCCTAGGTGTTCCCTTCTGCCTCTATGAACTGCCTCAGCGCTGGGATGCCTTCGGGTAGCTACCCGCTTTAGAAGTGCTATTTCATTAATTCATTCATTCATGTTAATAATCGTTTTTACAGACACATAAATCAACCTTTAAAAAAAAAATACTTTATATTTATTCTATACATAATATTTGGTAATTTTACTACATAATAAATATTGATAACATTTTAATTTAGGTCGGATTATTTTTAATAAATCTTTTTGTATGTCATTTTAATTGGAAATATTTAAATTAATTAACTATTTAATTCAAAATTAATTTAATAGAGCTGTAGCTTTTTAAATTTTGTTATACATTTAAAATAAATATTTAAAATGACGTTTCCATTAAGAAATATCATAAAGATATTTTTACGATTTTTAAAAAGTTTAATACACTTTTCTTTTCCTTGTACTTTACCATAGGAAGATCTCCACATCTCAATTAGGGCAACATACAACGATTCAATAAAAGTATTCCGATTTACAGACATAAACCAGAGCGAAAACATGGTACAAATACAACTTGAGAGCTGCAGTGAAGATATTATTGCACATGGTTACATGAGATTGCCCTGCAGGCTGGGCCTCATGTGCCACTGTTTCTAATAACCGCTGGCTCTGTTGGAGGGGGTTAACTGGAACAACGTTCTAATTGAAAGCATCTTAGTCTAAGAAATTCGAATCCGGCATAACCAGAACATCTTTTATCTACGTTGATATTCATGAGAATTGTCTAAAAAAACAGAACACTCTGTCCCCTGTTGTTAGTGAGATTGTTGGCATGATCTAATCATTCAAAAGAATACATGCCACATTTTAATAATTATGGAAGCTTCTCCTTCTGGTTATAACAATTGGGCTTGGATAAATCGTTGACTTATTTAGCTCACCCGCTCATATTGCGATGACCCATTTCAGTAGAGACATTTGTCACGAGTTTTATCATCGCCCCTGCACCTTGTTTCCAAATGTAATTTGTTACAGCTGGTTTGTTGTTTGCAGAGCAGCTAAACCAAATGCACACGGTGACCTGTGCAGGGCTCGGTGCTTATTAAAGCTCGCAAGAAGGAAAAACCAAGTGGCACAGAAATTCCTTAGAAAAGCACGGCATCCAGGTGCTCGAGGATGTTGAGAAAAAGAAAAAAGCCGCATTCCGTGGTCGGGGGCCCGTCTCTTTAGGAAGTAAAGATAATTACAACGTCAACGTTGTTCCTTTAGTCTGGCTTAAAGAAAGCCTTAGCTGTATCAACGACCTCATGTAATATAAAATCAAATACAAAAATCAGTCTTCTTCATCCATTTGTCTTTCAATTGTCATTCACATTTTGCTTTTGCCCTTCAAAACATGCCTCAAAGGGGCATATTCACAAGGACTTATCGCCGAGTTATCGCCACCTTAACGCATCAAAAGTGGAGATAGATTTAACGCCCCATTCACAAGCGGGTGCAAACTGCAGACAACGCCAGTATTCCTGCGATAACTGCCGCAAAATTTACCTCCACGGGTGACACCACCAACTAACCCTAATGAGATGCAGAGTAGGCGTTACCGTGCAAAAACACACGAAAACACCACTACACCACATTCACAACGAACTGCCAGATCTGTGATGCGAACCAAAAACAGGCGATAAGCCGCGGTAGCAGCAGGGATTTAACACCTGGCTTCTGCTGGTGTTAAGCAGGACGACTACCTGCAGCAGGAAAGGGAGCCCAGGCCAGAGCCACATCCGAAGACCCACAGATGCCATGGAGCCAATGATCATGCAGCTCGGAGACCCATGAGGGCCACAACACCCACCGCCACCACTCCCAGGCACCCTCCCCAACCCCCCGGACAAACACATACCGTGCACGACACAAGAGCCACAAAAAGCGCATGATGCCGCACAATGACAACAAGAAACACACATGTGTGGTCAGAAGAACGAGAAACAGTCACTCATCAATGAAGTAACAACCATAAACTTTATTGAAATACAACACAAAACACCAATGTGGAAGACTCCTGTCGGGTCCGTCCGGGACAATCTTGATGTCACAGCCTGGAAAGTAAAGCACCAAATCAGAACGTGTGTCATGCGCACATCAAAGGAGCGAGACACAGAGAAACAGAGAAGGAAAGAAAGGCAGAGAGAGAAGGAAAGGAAGGGAGAGAGAGAGATAAGGAAAGGAAGGGAGAGAGAAAGAGAGAGAGAGAAAAGGAAAGGAAGGGAGAGAGAGAGAGAGAGAGAAGGAAAGGAAGGGAGAGAGAGAGAGAGAAGGAAAGGAAGGGAGAGAGAGAGAGAGAGAAGGAAAGGAAGAGAGAGAGAGAGAGAGAGAAGGAAAGGAAGAGAGAGAGAGAGAGAGAGAGAGAGAGAGAGAGAGAGATAGGGAGGGACACTGCCGCCCCCACGCACCCAGGCACCACTGCTCACCTGCTGCCACTGGTGTGTCTCCAACCACGTGCCGGCATACACTGCAAGCCACCAGGTCTGCAATCTGTAATCGAGGCCAGAGTCAATCATGGCATAGTCCATCTCACTGCACATGGCAACAACTCCTGTCCGTCCCTGCGCACACATGCAGCCGCACCCTACCCCCTCCCGCCGGCCAGCGCTGACTGTCCGCACTTGCGCACCCAGGCCCCACTGCTCACCTGCCACCAACGGTGTGTCCACCAGTGGGCACACCACGTGCCCGTGCAAGCTCCAGGCTCCGGTCCCGCCACCATGGCATGCTCCACATCATGTGGACCCGCACCGCGGCCCAGCAGGTCCCACACATGATGCTGAGTCCTGAGGCATCAATGGCAGAGACCACATCAGTGCACACGTCATCATCGCAGGCTGCACACCCGCTCAGCAATTTCGGTGCCACTAACCCTGTGCAACCCCAGTCAGCGCCACGTGGTGGTAGGCCCGTGACGGCCGCAAGGCTTTGGGTGCCACTAACCCTGTGCAACTCCAGTCAGCGCCACGTGGTGGTAGGCCCATGACGGCCGCATGGCTTCGGGTGCGACTAACCCTGTGCGGAACAACTCATGGGCCCTTTATAATTGAGAATCGTGGAACGTCCGTCATACAGTCACCACCGGCAGTGGGGATTGTGACGTTGTCGGCCCCTTATATTGGCGGGGTCACATGGCCTGTGACGCCTGTGCCGAATGGGTGTGGTGTGTGTGCAAACCTGCACTCAGAGAGTGGCCGTGACATGCTGACAACTAGACCAGTGACCTGCAGACCACTAGCGTGTAAACCTGCGACTTGTAGCTATGTGGCCCCCCCCATGGAGCGTAAGCGGAGTGGTCTGGCCTGGCGTACGCCGGACCAGCGCAGGGCTAGCAACAATGACTTGGGGGCGCTGGGCGTGGTTCAGTCCATGTCCGGACAAGGAAGTGACTAATGAGTGTGTCCCTGTTGTAGTGTCTACGGCACCCGGAACGCAATCGGCAATGTAGCACACTGTGACTGGAATCCCACTAGATGAGCATCATTGACGTTAGGGGGAATCACTGACCCTACATTCATCCACACATTCATACATGAATGATGAAAGACATGACACAGCAGTGCATTTCGGAAGGTTTAATGCACATCCAGTGGAGTTTTGCAGCTGGAGCAGTACAGGGCCATTGCAAAAACAACAGTTGATGGACAGAATGCAGAACAATGTCATACATTCACCCCAGTACAGAGATCTGGGCCTGAATCCATCGTTTTTTTGCTCACCATGCCATTCCAGTTTGAACCCAGCCATATGCAAATCAGTCTTGACCCTGTGCCTCATGGGAACAGTCCAGCCCGAACTGCCAAGCCAGGTCCTCCCTGGACTAGAAACAAGCATCCTAGGACCGGTTTCGGGTTTCACCCTCTTCAGCCAGGATAGCTTGCTTCCAGTGGCATGGAGAGCACAGGACCCACGTCTGGGCATACCCGTCCCCACTGGGTGACAAATGCAAAAACAACAGTTGATGGACAGAATGCAGAACAATGTCATACATTCACCCCAGTACAGAGATCTGGGCCTGAATCCATCGTTTTTTTGCTCACCATGCCATTCCAGTTTGAACCCAGCCATATGCAAATCAGTCTTGACCCTGTGCCTCATGGGAACAGTCCAGCCCGAACTGCCAAGCCAGGTCCTCCCTGGACTAGAAACAAGCATCCTAGGACCGGTTTCGGGTTTCACCCCTCTTCAGCCAGGATAGCTTGCTTCCAGTGGCATGGAGAGCACGGGACCCACATCTGGGCATACCCGTCCCACTCGGGGTGACAAATGCAAAAACAACAGTTGATGGACAGAATGCAGAACAATGTCATACATTCACCCCAGTACAGAGATCTGGGCCTGAATCCATCGTTTTTTGCTCACCATGCCATTCCAGTTTGAACCCAGCCATATGCAAATCAGTCTTGACCCTGTGCCTCATGGGAACAGTGCAGCCCGAACTGCCAAGCCAGGTCCTCCCTATGGCTATGTCTGAACTGGGGTGGCGTGGTGAAGCAAAATAACAATGGATTAAACCCAGATCTGTGACTTGGGGTGAATGTTTGCCAATGTGCAGCATTCCGTCCATCATCTTGTGTGTTTTGCATTTCGCCCTAAGTGGGAAGGGATAACGATGGATTAAACCCAGATCTGTGACTGGGGGTGAATGTTTGCCAATGTGCAGCATTCCGTCCATCATCTTGTGTGTTTTGAAGTACAGGGCCATGCCAACCCCACTTCACAATATGGGCCTGTGGAGGGCCAGCCAGAGTCCATCGGGGAATGACAAGTACAGCGGAAGAGGAAGGGTACAGTCCGCAGTCTGGTCGCTGTGTCATTGGTCACCAAACAGGATATGGCAGTCCATGTCACGGTCCAAGGTGAGTGCAGCAGAGTGTATCGGGGGTCAGTGGAAGGTCATGGGGCCATGTGCGGCACCAAGCAGCAACAGGCCAGGTGGCGGACATGAATGCTAGTGCCTCCTCCTGATCTCAAGCCCATCCACGTCCTCGGATGTGTGCTCTGCCCCACCTGTGGGTGGTGCAGTTCCTGCTGCGGCACTGTGTGCCACTGACACATCAGGGGCCGGAGGTGGATTGTCGGCCGCACTGTGTGGCAGTGACACATCAGGTGCCGGAGTGGAAATGCCTGCCGCACTGTGAGGCACTGACACACCAAGGGGCGGAGATGTGGATGGTGTAGGAGCAGCAGCATTCATCTGCACCACGCCTTGTGGCAGCAATGCCATGATGAGGACATGCAGGGCATGGTAGATCCCAGCTACATTTTGCTGATGTGCAGCGGTGGCTGCCATCCTTTCCGCCTCCATCCGCACCATGTCCTCCATGAGCCTCCGCATTTGTGCCAGCTCTCGGCTGAGATCGCTGGAGCCACTCTGAGCGGACAGGTGTTCTTGTCTCCGAGTCATGACTCCAGCGATGTCAGCCAGGGCTAGTTGGAGACCATGGAGCTGCCTGTGGGTGTCCGTTAGGGACTGGAGGTGGTCCCTGATGGGACTTAGACACCCATGGATGGCGTCAAGTTTGGTAGCCATGAGGTCGAACCCCACCCGCTCAGCCATCTCCCTCTGGCCCTCCAACACACGGCGTTGGAAGGCCATGTGTTGTTCGGGGGGGTCTTGGGAGACAGCCGGTGTTGTGGGTGCCTCCTGCTGGGTGGTTTGTGGAGTGGGTGGGGTCTCCTCGATGCAGCTGGGCTGCCCTGGGCCTGGAGGTGATTGGCGGATGAGTTCAATGATGTCTTAGAGGGCTTGGGTGTCGATGCTGGTGGTGTGCTCCTCGTCATCAGTGAAGAGTGGCTGGGACTGCTCTGCAGGAGGTGTTGACGGTGCCCCTGCAATGTGAAGGGGAGATGCTGTGTTACAATGTGTCCACATGAATGTAGCCGCATGGTGCATGTTCACATTCAGACAGCATGGCAATGTACATTGTGACAGTCTGTAGATCAGGGCCATGATCCAGAGTCATTGTGGGTGTGCACTGTGCTCTGCTTGATTGTGCATGTGTGCCATTGTGGCCATCTCCCCCATCCCCCAGTACCTGGTGGTTACTCACCCTGTTGCTGTTGTGTTGTGTCATGTCGAGCAGTGTCCGGTCCCCCGACTCCTGCCACGGTCTCCACACTGATGACTGTCGACACCAGCTCCTCCATGTCATCCAGCTTCAGCTGTGGCGCTGGGCTCCCACCTTCAGTCTGCATTGCTGCTTTCTGGTTGCCTGCGAGTTTCTCCTTGGTTTTGCGCTTGATGTCAATCCATCGCCTCTTGACCTCGTCCATTGACCTCTTGTGCTCTCCGACGGCATTCACCTTGTCCTCGATGGACCGCCATATTCCATTTTTGGTGCCCAATGACACGTTGGAGGTGACGAACAGTTCTTGATGGTGTTCCATCACCTCCGTGACCAGGATCCTATTCTCCTGCGGACTGAACTTTGTCTTCCTCTTCTTCTTGTCCTTGCCCTTCCCTGTCCCCGAGGTCCCAGGCTGGTCGCCCGGGGTGCTTGTGGGGTTCCGCTCGTCCTCTGCGCCTGCTCCGGCTGCCTCCATGGTGCTTCGGGGTTGGTTATTTTGTGTTTGTGTGTTTCTTGTACTTTGTAGTGATTTTCCCGCCTGCCGTGTGTGTATTGCAGGCCTGGCGCTGCTTATCGCTGATTTCCTCATCGCGGTTTGGCCCATCGCATGTTTTTTTGCGTTGGGGTTTGTGTTTTTATCACCGTCACGGTTGTTGTATCGCGGACATTGTCCACATTTTCGGGAGACTATTGCATGGTATCGCCGGGTTGTGAATTCCACGTTAACACGGGGTTATTTTCCCGCGATAGACTGCGATGTGTAAAGTTGCGTTAACATTTTTGGGAGATGTTTAGCGCACGTTCTTGTGAATATCCCCCAAAAAGTGATGGTCCGACCTACTCCAGCCATTCGCTGTCTTACACTATGAGTGCGGCCATATCCCTATGGCATGTGTACATTCATCTAAAAAGAAGTGCACTTCAGTGCCAGAGCTAGTGGGTTAATACTTTTCTTTGGTAATGGTTTTTTTTCTTAATGTCTTTGCCCTTTTTTGTCATTCTTGTTCGTTTTAACTATGTCTCCAGGGTACAGTAATTCAATGCCAATAGTAACTTTTCTTTGTGCCAATAAGCATCAGAATTTCTAGTGGTGTGCATTAAAACAAGAAAAAGTTTTTAGTCCAATCCTAAATACACCTGCTTGGAAGACGTACCTGTCCTGGTCAATTAGAATTAGATGCAATGGGCCTCTTATACGAGTTTTTGAAGCAGAGCAGTGCAACAAGTCACTTTGATGCGCTACCCTGCGTCAAAAGGAAAGGGCAGGAATGTGCTGTATCTGTCAGATATGGCACATTCCTGTCCTCTTCCACTTTGCTGTCACCATTTTGGCTGCCTTGCGCCAACGCAGTAACCAGTGTGCAAGGATGCCTACATTCTTGGCAGGATTGTTTTTGTGCAGGAAGGGGAACCTTCCTGGACACATACAATCCATAGAGGCATTTTCCTCGATCTATGTGTGCTGTAGAATGCAGCACACTGGAAAGAGGAAAAAAGAGGAGAAATTAAAAATGTCTCCTCGTTACGCCTGCTCTGGGGAGGCGTAAGGTTTTGGCACCGCCCCAAGTTTACGTGGTTTTGTAAATCTGGGCCAGCGTCAAAATCCATGGGTGTTGCGTGGGAACACCCACGGCAACACCCATGGAACGCCTCCTTGATGCAGAGTAAGGCAACGCAGCATTTTGCACTGTCTTGTCTTACTCCATATCTATGAGGCCATGCAAAGCCACGCTGGGTTGCTTTGCGTTGCCTCATAGATATAATTGAGAGGCCTGCGCCACCAGAGTGTCAAAAAAAGTGACACTTTGGTAGCACATGCCTCTTGTAAATGAGCGCTAATGCTTTTTTGCAATTTTTTTAAATTGCAAGCTTGTGGTCATGACCTTCAGACAAACGAGCGATTTATATCTTGAAGGGAAGGGAAGTATACTCCATCACAACGGTGATAGAATATACATACGACCAAGATAAAGGCCCGCCTACCACATTCCAAAGCGGGCAAACTTTAGCTTTAATCACAGCACATACTATTCCATCACCAACATAACTAAACCCCTCTGATGGCCCTGTGGAGTAATGGCTGTCAGAGGCAGACCTCCAATTCTGGCCACCTAATTTGGATAGGCGGAAGTAGAGGTCAGTTTTAACTGTCCATCACTGCCATGAATACCCTAGCAGTAAGGGGCAGTAAAAACAACGAAATGTTCCTCTTGTCATGGGAGAGGATTCCTATCGCAAGGGGAGCATTTTATTTTTGATTTTCAAAAAGAATATCCGGCTTCTGGATTTTGTTTTTGAAAATAAAAAAGAAACCAGTTTGGTGCAAGGCTCTGTCATGTTGATGGAGCCATGCACCAAACTTAAAAAACCATTGACAGAAACCATTGCTTGGAAGTCATTTCACAATTTGGCAGGCAGCACCTCCATCAGGACTATAGAGTTATTTACTCCATCTCCCTAGCGGAGAAACAGGCCACCCACCAACATCTAAATTTGTCTCTTCTTTACTCGTCCTCCTTCTTTTTTATTTTAGTGGCATTAACCCCTTCGGGGCGCGGCCGATTTTCGCCCTGTGCGGGCGTTTCATTGAGTGGGCGGGTTCATGGCGAGCTCAGCTCGTCATGCGCACACGAGCACTGCGCAGCATGATGAGCTGAGCTCGTCATGAGCATAGAAGGGTTAACTAACAATGAAAAAAATAATAATAACATTTTGCCCCAGCTTGCTACAGCCAGTCCGATAAAGTGTGCCATCACTGGATGCCTTTGAATGGGTTCAGACACCACCAAGTAAGGTAGCAGTCAAAAACTGCACACCCTTTGTCTTGGTACTAGCTGTGGTCTCTGCAAATGTCAGAAGACAGTTCACGCATGTATGTATGTATGTATGTATGTATGTATGTATGTATGCATGTATTCTGTATGTATATGGTATTTCTACAGTGCAAACATATGCAAAAAGCAGCAGAGCACTATACATTTTCAAAGACAAGCATAAAGCCAACAAGCAATAAGTGCGGAAGCTGGTTTGTAGATAAACACAACTGTGATGCTGTGTTTTTAAAAGAGGTGAGTCTTCAACTCTTTACTAAATTGGATGAGCATTGTAGCGGTCCTGTCGGATACAGGCATGTTGTTACAGATCCTGGTTGAATAGATGGAAAAGCACTGCTGTCTTGTTTTTTTTCAATTTAACACTTCTTTGTCTGAAGTTTGATGATGTCCTTGTCTGCAAGATAAGCAGGGGTGCTGGTTGTGATTGCTTTGTAAATGATGCAGCTGAATTTGAAGATGGTGTTGTCCTGCAAGGGGAGTCAACGGAGTTCTATTAGGATGAGAGTGAAGTGATCATATTTCTTGAGATGTGCTGCAGAGTGGATAACCCTATGGGGTGTCAGTGTGGACTTTAGGAGGCTGTGGAATAGGGCCTTACCACAATCCAGCTACTAGAGTACGATAGTTCAGAAGTCACTATCTAAACACAACAGTTTGAATTTCTTTGGAAGAGAGAGCTGGTACCAGGCTGTCTTTGCTTTAAATATAATTTGTTCCTTCAGGGTGAGCTTGGTGTCCAGGGTGAATCAAAGTGATGCGGCATTTGATGAAAGTTGGGTTCAAAGCTGTCAAGGTTTATGTCATTGAGCCCGGTTTGTGCTGTATCTTGTTTGTTATTCTTGGAAAACAGGAATTCTTTTATTGTTGGGTTGAGCTTCAGGTAGACGCTGGATATCCAGGACAGCGTTTGAGGCACTGGATGTCTGAGGCAGGGAAGGCATGTGTATCTAGAGTTTTGTATCAACATATTGGTGAATCCTTATGTTGGTATGTGTGAGTAGAGCACCGAGCAGCTCCATGTAAAGAAGATGACAGCAGACTGGATGAAATCCTGAGGGACTCCACAGGCGAATGGGATCTTTTCTGACCTTAAGGTCCCCTTGTGAATAAACTGATGTCAGTTAGAATGGTAGGAAGAAAACCAGTGGAGGACAACTGGGGTTGGATGGGCGACTGTGTCCAAGGCAGCTGAGAGGTCCTGTAATATCAGGAGGAAGGGGTCATCTTCCTCTGTGGTCAAGAGGGCACTGCTTATGATGTGTAAGCTAGCGGTCTCCGTACTGTGGGATCTCTCTGAGCCAACTCCGTCAGGAATGGGAGGAGGATTTAACGCGGAGACTACATGACACAGAATGGACACTAGCACTTTGATCCCCTCATAATATCTCCAGGAATGCACGCTTTAGAAACATTCAGTTCACAATTCTTCATAGGGCTTATCTCACATCTTCTCAAATAAACCGTATGTTCTCATCAGCTGAACGTGCCTGCCCTAGATGCTGAGCGCTGTTGGCTGACCTTAGGCACATGCTTTGAGCGTGCCCGGATATTGCCAGTTTCTGGCAATCGGTACCCACCCTTTTAGCTACAGTTACAGAGCTAGCAACGCTCAACTCATGGGAAGCTACAGTGCTGGGTATTTTCCCAAGGAGGAAAAGTTTTAAAATGCGGATACACTTCGCTAATTTAGCCCTTCTTTTAGCCAAGTGCATACTAACTATGCGTTGGCATCCACAACATGCACAACAGCCCCCATCCTTTCGCCAATGTATCGAGCTTTGCTCCATTGGGGTGAAGCAGAGAGTACTGTGCTGCATTGTGAGGAAGCCAGAAGAATAAGAAAACGTCTCATAGCAGCAGCCTGGGACACCATGCTAATACAATTCAAGGAGCATATAGAAGAGTACCCCTCTATCATCTCACATCAGTCTACTCCTCCTGTGTCCTCCTCTGATAGGGAATAACAAGACACATGGTGGATCTGGGCCAACACTAAGACTCAGCCTCACACCACTTACTCACGGCCCACTAACTAGTAACCCCTCTATTCCCTCATTTGTTTAATCATGTTTTCCACTCTTATATTCCTCTTTCTTCCACCCCTTCCAAGTTGGACTTCCCCAAGACGAACCCAACTAGTTAATACCAAATGTTTTCTTTTCTTATTTTAAAGATTCTCATAATGTATGTAGTGCAAAAAAGCTTGTTGTATTGTAATACTGCTTTCTGTATTTTTTTAAAAACCTAATAAAAAAATTGAACTATGATATGAAGCCAAACTGGTCCTTGTACAGGAGATGGCTAGCACTGATGTGCTATTGGAGTTGAACATAGTTGGCTTTTTCAATGATTTTACCGATAAATGGTAAGTGAGCGATGGGCCGATATTTGATGAAGTCATCAGGGTCTAGTTTAGGATTCTTTAGGAGTGGGAAGAGCTGGTCTATCTTGAAATCTTATGGAAAGATGACTTGAGTGAGGCAGCCATTGCCAATGGAAAGTATGGGTAAGAGAGTGTCCCCAGAGAAGGATTTGATGAAGGACGATACTAAGACATTGATCCAGCGCTATCAATATAATTTCTTCTCCTCCTAGGCATTGACATCCAGGTTGAAAAACATTCCTCTTCACAACTATACCAATATGACGGTGGGGCCCATAACACAGCATAAACATTCACTCTCTCATATATTCCCTGGAACTCATCCGCCTTTACTTAGGAGAAAAAGTTAATGACTTGCTGGAAGGAGACGGGATACCTTTTAAATCACTTCGAGGTATTCCGCTCATTGGTCGATGCACCAACTAGTAGGAATTAATTGATGGTGATTAAGACCAGCACAATCACTTAAATACATATTAACATTTACATTTATTATTGAGCTAAAGAACCACGGACTCATACATTTAATTATAATATAGTTTATCTAAAATTTTAAGCATGAATAAATTCAGTTTTATTAATCAGATCAATACATTTATTAGCCTTATAAGGAATAATTTGAAATTGCAATGCATACCCTTTTAGATGGAAGAATAAAGTTCGTCACAGAAGTTAAATTCAGATCTCAGCATAGAACTCCCAAAAACTGACTGTCTGTCCTGCTAAACAGGCCTCCTCGACGGACCACCTATACAGGTTTTCCGCCACAGTCTCGTTCTTTCTCAATCAAAATTAGGAGTAAGAGATTAATCATATTAAAATATAAAGGCCTATAGAAAAATAGCAGCGGCTTCTCCAGCGTCAGCGTCGAGTGCTCAATAAAAATATGTAAAAAGCAGCGCCCCTCCTACTTAAGAGTAGGTCCTCTTATACCCTAATACTAGCTTACTAAACAGAAATGTTTCATTTTTGGGGCGAGATTCACTCTAATTGGTCCATTGGAGGGGTGGCAAACATCTCCTCATTACCCTCCTTGCTCAAACCAGTTCTGTAAAATGTTTATAATTTTGTCCTTTCTCACGGGTTCAGGACATTACCAATCCAATTGACATTCTTTCTTTGTATCTTCTTTCCGATACTTCATTTTAAACAGTTCGTTGTCAATTCACGGACACACTTCTGGTTCTCACACTCTTTCGCTGAGTCCCCCTTGGCACACGCTTGGGTAAGAAGGTCATCACAACCTTGATCCCTCTTTCATCTTAAGCTTTGGAAGCACCCACGTGATGCATTTGTTCACAGCCTTTTCTTCCGCTTGGAAGCCATCTTACGCTTGCGCATTTAAGCTTGTTTGCCTCGGCAGCCATTTTTACAGCACGGCCTAGCAGGCTTGAACGAACTATCATAGAAACAAACAGATAATAGTTAAGAATAAAGAAAATAAGCCTTTTAGTTTCCCTCCCGTCATTCTACGTACCCCAGTTAGGTGTTACCTAGCAAAAGCGACATATAAAGCTATTTCTTACTTACCAACCACTTTCTTTTGCCACCATACAATTTACTACGTAGCACAAATCATGCAATATTATTCTAATTAATACGCAAATCATTAGGTTATCACTTATTTACATTAACAATTGTAAGTAGATTAGTTTGCACAGATACTGCATGTTACCAAGAACATTTATAAGGAAAACATACGTTGTTGGTTATTCATTGAAACGAACAATTGTATTAATTATTAACGTTAATATTAGGGGGTTCAAAATTTTCTCGTTTACCTTGCTCCATCAACTCCCCCCTTTGGTGATTTTTAATATCACCACAAAAACCCATGTTACACAATTTTGTCAGATAGCATATTTCTTGTCCATTTGCTTCTTTGTTAATTTTACACAACTGTATCTCTTTCATCTTGTCTTTTTGTTTTCTTATACATGCTTTCTTTCAGTTCTTCCAGTTCTATTTCACCTATTTCTCGCTCTCTTTCTTTATTTATCTTATTTTCTCTTTCTATTTTGTTTTGTCTTTTTCTTCTTTTGATACATATAATGACAAATCTCACAAATAATACTACTAAGATTATTACTGTCGCTGATATCATAACTTTCCCTATAATAAAACTACTTATTTTAGTAAACCATTTTGATACTGAGGAAAAACTCTTACCAAGTTTCTCCCAGGCATTTTCAACCTCCAGTGGAACAAGTTCTTTGTGCAAATTTGTAATATTCTTTATATACTTTTGTATATTTTCACTTTTATCTGGAATGTAAGTGCAACAATGTTGGACTTTCAGCATTCCACAGACTCCACCCTCTTTTGCCAAAAGAATGTCAAGGGCAAGTCGATTTTGCATCACCATAGCTCTCATGGCAACCATCTCGGTATTTACCATCAAGAACCCTCCAGCAGTATCTGTAGATAAACGATCTACTACTGTGGATAACTTCCGAATTTTAAATGCATTCAAAGATATTCCCACTGCTGGTATCAATGCTCCAAAAATATCACCCACTATTTCTGAAAAACTTTCCCTTTTTCTACGTGTGAATGTCTTATCCATTTCGTGTGTTCCTTTTTCTTCTCTATCTACATGAAAAATCTTTGGAAAGACCAGGCCTAAGTAGCACGTCCCATACCAATGGTCCGGCAACCTGTAATAAGCTCTGTTTCCGCAAATATAATAGATCCCTGGAAATATTGGATCTTTTCCCCCTTTGAATCCCCAACCTCCTAAAATTTTATAATTGTCTTGACAATCACTGGAACCCACGAAATAGTTATCATACCTTGTTTTATTTCTACTAATGCACAACTTTCCCTGTTGAGGCCAATCCAAAGTCATGGCTGCATTTGTCCTTTTCTTATCATTATTTTCTTCTTCAATTGCCCAAAGAGGTGTTTTTGTCTCCTCTTCTATCACTTTTCTTTGAAATTTTACTCTTCTGTTTTCAACCATTTCTAAAAACACCTTTTCCTCCTTCCTTAACTCACAGGTAAGGTTGTGTTTAACTATGTCATCTGATGTTAGAACCTTATTTTCTAAGAAAAATTCTCCAAATATCCTTGCCTCTTTCACCTTATTCAATTCAGTTATTATAGGAATCTTTGCAAAAATCTTATCTATGTCAGTATAATAATATTCTAATCTTCCTGTTCTATAAAATAGACTAGCTAAAACACTACATGTTATTCCATACGTCAAGGGAAGGTGATGGTAGGTCACACCTTCTGCAACAGACGCAGGCAATTGCATACAAACATAACAATCTCTCACATCCATCGTTTCTACATATTCATATAATAATTTTGTGAAAACATTTTTAGAAAAATCAGTTATTGATCTATCTTTATGTAATTCTGCACTATCTTTTAATATGGCTGTTTTCTGCAGGTCAGCTTCCTTATCCTTCTCTGTGTTATTCTCTAATATGGGCGTTTCTTCTACAGCTAATTTAATTGGAATGGTGATTGCTAAAATAAACCATACGAACATTAATAATCCTGTACAAAAGAAGCACATCTTACACCATCTACGTAAGAACTCACATCTACATGTTCTATTTTTAGTATCTACCATCTTGTTCTATTGTCTATATATATATATGTACAGAAAATGTGTCACCACACCTCAGAAATGACGTCTTAGCCACCCTACGTTCTCACTTTGTCTCGTTTGGTACTTTCTTTAGTTCTTTTCAGAACTCTTTCTTGTCTTATTCGGGGTTTTGTCCAGTCCGGTAGAAATTTCTTTCTAATTTCTTTAAACTTGTTGCACTTCACTTTCACCCATTAGGTTGTAGCTTTGTTCAGGGTTCTCGTGAGTGTTTTCTTCTTCTTTGATATCAGTCAACGCAATGTATAGCCATTCAGGTGATTTATATTTCAGATTTGCTTTCTTTACTCTTTTTGTTTTCTGCAATTGTTTTCCACCTTGTTTTTCTTGTTCCTTTTGACTTGTTATTTCATTTACTTGTTCTGCATTATTTCCATTTAGATTTATGATCTTGTATCTCAATCTTTTAACTTCGTGGGGCCAATTATCTCCTTTTCTCGGCCTTTTCGGTTCACTTTCTTTTTCTTCTCTTTCTGCTCTCCAAGTTCTCTTTCTTGTTTCTAATTTCTGTTTTCTTTCTTCTCCACTCTCTTCTGATTCTGTTTCAGACCTTTCTTTATTGTCTCTTATCTTGAACTTTATGATTTCACTCCCTTCATCTAGTTCTGATCCTTCTTGTGTTTTTCTTCTTTGATCACCTACTTCTGTCCCTCCTCGAGGTTCTTCCGAATTCGCGTCGATCTCTCTATCTGTTTCTATATTTCCCTGTTCCTTTATTCGCCGGTCTGTCCCTATTGCTCCTCGGGATTCTTCCGATTCTTCTATCTCTCTATTTGAAACTATCCCTTCTTCATCTATTAGAATAATTTCTGAAGGATCTTTACCATAGCTTGTACTTGGTTGCTCACTATTGCAGTCTTTTTGCTCAGTTTCTTCATTTATGATATCAATTTTCCAATCCTTTTTCAGACTTTCATCACAATCTGAGTGATCTGTATCAGATGCTGAACTGGTGTCTGATATTTCCAGATGTCGACTTACAGGTCGATCTTCAAGTTCTGGAACCTTTGCTATTTCATTTTCTCTTCCTGTTGCTGAACTTGTACTTGGGTCTTCCAGATGTCGACTTACAGGTCGATCGTCAGGATCTGGAACCCTGTTCGTTTCTTCTTCTGCATCGGATGCTGAACTGGTATCAGATATTTCCAGATGTCGACTTACAGGTCGAGTTTCAGGATCTGGGACTCTGATGGTGTGGCTGGCATGTACCCAGTGTTTCACTCCTGCACATTTGACTGCAGTTGTTGTCACCAGGATCACTTGTCGTGGTTGGTCCCAGCGGGGAACCAAACAGTTTCTTCTCCTGTGGACTTTTATGCGGACCCAGTCTCCTGGATTCAAATCATGAGCTGGTTTTCTTTCAAGAGTGGTCGCATCCGGTCCAACCTGATGAAACACAGAACGTACCACATCAGCTAATCCTTTGCAATAATCCAACACGAGATCATCAGTTATAGTCAGCAGTTTGTTGACAGGTACATGTGCTTGTCTCATTGCTCGTCCCATGATTATTTTGTGGGGACTCAGACCTGTCTTTCTTTCAGGTATGCTTCTGATAGTCATTAAGACCAATGGCAAAGCATCCGGCCATTTGAGTCCTGTGGCTTGACACATTTTCCCTAACCTGTTCTTTATTGTTCCATTCACTTGTTCTACTACTCCAGAAGCCTCTGGTCTGTATGCACAATGCAGTTTCTGTTTAATACCAAGTGCTTCACATATCAATTGAATTAATTTGTTCTGAAAATGTGTTCCTCTATCTGTTTCAATCGTTACTGGAAAACCATACCTTGGAATGAATTCTCTCAGCATGAGTTTTGCTACTGTAATTCCATCATTCCTTCTGGTCGGGTAGGCTTCCACCCAACGGGAAAACAAACAGACGACTACAAGAACATATCTTAGTCTATTGCTTGGGGGCATTTCTATAAAATCCATCTGCATTCTCGTGAAAGGACCTCCCTCTCGTCCTATTGTTCCTAGACTCACTACTGTCTTCCTTCCTGGGTTTATCTGTTGACAAATAAGACATCTTTGACAAAGACTCTCAGCTATGGCTCTGAATTTTGGGTTATACCAGGTTTGTCTGAAAAGTCTGATCATTGCATCCCTTCCGATATGAGCTTGTCCATGGTACATCCGTGCCATGTCAGAAATCATGCTATCAGGCATAACTGGTCTTTCGTCTCTGTAAACCCAAACATCATTTTCCTCCCTTTTCCTGCATCCTGCTTTTATCCAGCTATCTTTTTCTTCATCATCTGCTGCTTCCTGTAATTGTCTCACCTCATCCCATGTCTCGACAGGGTTAGTAAAAAGCAAAGGACACGAAACATGCTCTCTTTCCCTGCCTCGGTTCAATGAGACTACATTTTTGGCACAATACTGAGCTATTTCATCGGCAAACTTGTTGCCCACAGTTATGTAGTCTTCCCCATTTTTGTGTGCATTGCACTTCACCACTGCAATCTGTTTAGGCAGCTGTATCGCCTCAAGCAACTTTTTCACAAACTCACCATTTCTGATTGGAGTTCCTGCAGATGTCAAGAAACCTCTTTGGGACCAGATCTGCCCAAAATCATGAACCACTCCGAAGCCATATTGGCTATCAGTGATTACTGTGATTCGGACATTCTTTCCCAATTTGCATGCCTGAATTAAAGCAACTAGTTCAGCCACTTGGGCAGAACGTATTCCTCTCAAACAAGATGCTTCCATTATGGCAGCTACTGTGCATACTGCATACGCCGCACTCAAAACTCCTTCACTCGTTCTCAAACATGAGCCATCCACAAACAATACATAATCTGATTCTTTTAAAGGCTCGTCTCTGATGTCCGGCCTTGGTTTTGTACAATACTCGAGTACATTCAGGCAATCATGGTCAACTTCATCCATGTCTATCATATTCTCCTCATCCGGCAATGATGTCGAAGGATTTACATTTGTGCATCTGTCAATGGTTACATTGTCTGCACTTAAAATCACTTTTTCATACCTAGTCAGCCGACTATGTGTCATGTATTGAGTTTTGGTTCTTGTCAAAAGAATTTCCACAGAATGAGGAACATATACTCTCAATGGATAACCCATCACAATGCCTTCACTCTGTTCCAGACTCACGCAAGTAGCAGCTACTGCTTTCAGACACCCAGGCAACGCTTTTGCTACCGGGTCTAAAACAGCTGAAAAATACGCAATAGGTCTTTTCATGTTTCCATGTCTTTGCACTAAGACTGAAAACGCACACCCATCTCTCTCACTACAATACAGCTCAAAATCTTTTTCATAGTCAGGCATTCCCAGTGCCGGAGCTTCACATAGTTTCGTTTTTAATTCTCTAAACGCCTTCATTTCTTCATCATTCAATTCAAAAGGATCTTTAACAACTTTTTTGTCAAACGCTGTAATGGTTTTGCAATTAATGAAAATCCACTTATCCATTGTCGACAATATCCAACCATTCCCAGGAACATTCTTACCTCTCTTTGTGTCATTGGAGCTCTCATTCCTTGAATTATTTTTATTCTCTCTGTCGTTACTTTTCGCACTCCCTTTTCAATCTTATGACCTAAGTATTGTACCTCCTGTGGACAAAACTGTCATTTTGATGGGGATACCTTATGTCCTCCTTTTGCTAAATGATTCAGCAAAGCAATTGTGTCGGTAACACATGCTTCCTTTGTTTTTGATGCCACCAATAGGTCATCAATGTACTGAACCATCACAGATTTTTCGGGCATTTTCAAATCTTCCAATGATTTCTTTAGAATCTGATTAAAGATCGAGGGGCTTTCTGTATACCCCTGAGGAATTCGGCACCATGCCAAAATACGCTCTCCAAACCTAAATGCAAATAATGGCTGGCTATCTGAATGTAATGGGATAGAGAAAAATGCATGGCACAAATCAATGACAGTGTACCATTCCGCTTCACGTGGAATCTGATACAGAATTACAGCAGGGTTTGGTACAATTGGAAAACAAGGAACAACGATTTTGTTGACCTTTCTTAAATCTTGTACTATTCTATATGTTCCGTTCGGCTTTTTCAGTCCCATTATAGGCGAATTACATGGACTGCTCATTATTTCTCTCAAAATTCCTTGTTCAATCATTTTATTTATTACAGGTGTTATTCCTTCAATTATTTCTGGCGTCAATTTATACTGTGGAGTATTTGGGTAACTTGTTCCTTCTTTAACAGAAATTTTAACAGGGTCTACTCCTTTCATTAACCCTATATCTTCGCCCGTAAAATCCCATACCTCCTGTTTCACTGTTTCTTTCAGCTCAATTGGGATTTTCTCTACATCAAACACAGGAAATAAATCATTCACTTCTGACTCTAAATTTACCATTGTCATTTTATACAGTACATCTTCATCGGGGGTCTGAAATGCAATCCCATCCGGAGTACAATAGATGGTGCAATTCATTTTGCAAAGTAGATCGCGTCCTAATAAGTTCACAGGACTGCAATCACACACCACAAATCGGTGCATTTCTCTGAATGGTCCAATCTTTACCTCTACTAATTTGGTAAGAGGCGCCTTAATCTGCTGGTTTGAGACACCAACGACTTGGATATGTTCACCTGAGAGAGGAAGGTTTGGAATTTCCACTGATCTAACAGTAGAACGGGTAGCTCCAGTGTCCACAAGGAATGTTACATTTGCACCATTCACTTCTCCATCCACAAATGGACCTGCTTGATCTACCTCTAGAGTTGCGCCAAGCACGCACTCTTCCTCCTCTCCTAGGCACCGTCATAAACTTTCATCCGACTCATTCCCATCCTGTCGTAACCAATACTGCGATATTGCAGCTGCGCGCGGCAATTGTGTTACCTGCTCTCCTCCGTAGAATCCTGTCTCTGCACTGTATCTCTGTGGATTTACACTCTTGGGAAGTGGTGGTTGAGGCACCTGACTCTGCTGAGTAACTACCTGCGGTTGCTGCAGCTGTTGGTAACTCACCTCACTCTGCACCTGTGGATTTAATGATTGATTTTCCGCATTAGCTTTTGGAGGGAATTTACACTCGTTTCTCCAATGCCCTAACTTTCCGCAATTGTGGCATGGCCACTTTTTCTTTGCCTCTTCTATACTCATTTGGCCTTTGCCTTTACCTATATTCGGTTTGGATTTAGTTTGTCCTGCCTCATTAACCTGATTATTCAGTTGAGCTTCTTGTTTCTCTGCAACTTTCACTTGTGCCCACATCGCTTTCTCTTTTAATTTACGTTGTCTACATTCAATGTCATCACTGCAATATTTAGCATACCTCAACACTTCATCTACTGTGCTGTTTTGCCAGCAGATCATATGCTGTTTGATCATTTCACTTATTTCTGGCTTTAACCCATAAACAAATCTATATACAAAATGACTCATGTCTTTTTCATTTAAAGTCTCATAGCCACTATACTGTTTGAAAACCAGAAGTAGCCTTTCATAATAGGCATGTACAGATTCCTTACTCTCCTGCGTAGTTCTATCAATTTTTACCCAATCTGTTTCTTTGGGTGGAATTTTATTTTTCAAAAAGGTAATAACTTGGTCATATTTCCTCATAACTTCTGGTCCTGGCGCTCCTGTTTTTGCGTCTCTTGGGTATTCTACAGTTGGCCAATCGATGGTAATCTTACACTCTGTCCATAAATCAGCTGGTACTACAATGTCAAATAATCCATCCAAATCTACCCACAACACCTTCGAAACCTTAACAAACCTTTCCACTTGTCTGTACCATTCTACAGGTTTTTCTCTTAATTTTGGGAAGTCATTTGTAAATGACAGTATATCTTGTCTGGACCAAGGGACATGCACATAACTACCTCCTGGAGTTTCTCTCATCGGATACTCCCTTACAATTGGTTCCTTGTCTGTCACCGCAAAAGCCAAAGACGCTTTATCGGTCGTTTTCTCATTCCTTTTAGTCCACCTGCTTCTCCATCTGTCCACATCACCCCATTTTCTCAACAAAACAATCAATTCTTTTATTTGGGTTAACCGTCCTGATGTGTTCAAATTTTCTATATCTTTCTCACAAAAATCTACCCTATATGGTTTCTGCAAACTTCTCACCTTTACAAATTCTACTCCTAGCTCATTCGCTGTCTCTTCTAATTTGTCATGCAAGTTTCTAGCTCTCCATGTAATGCTCTTGCATAAAAACATAATCTCATCATCCTGATATGTTTTCAATTTTTCTGTACCAATAGTCCCTAAAATTAACTCTTCCATATCTATTTTTAGCCTAATTACATCTAGTGGTTTTGGTTCTGTCTCTTTCTTTTGCAGGGCTTTCATCCATTCATTTAATTCATCCGGAGTTGGACCTACAGGTGTACTATTTAATTCTACCCAATTTCTACTCCTCTCTGGTGTTTCTGATGCAGACTCAGTTCCCATAGGAATCCTCCTTAACTCACTCTCATTTATTGTCAAATTAGTAGGTGGGCTTGGTCTATATGAACTGACCAAATTTCTTGCTTCCTCATTTTCTAGTTCCATCCCTTCTTTCGTTCTTTGTAAATTTGAATTCATGGGAATGACTAAAGAATGTTCATTTATTCTCTGGTTCTCAAAAACTGGTATTACTGGACCTATTGTTACTGGTACAGTTACAGCTTCCATATTCATTGTTAATTCTCTTATTTTCTCAGTCAATTCTCTCGTGGTTTTTGCTAATTCGGTTGTATTGTCACTTTCAACCTTTTCGCTTTGTGGGGTTTTCAACTGTTCTTTTGACCTATTTATTTCGTATCTTCGTTCTGGACTTTTATTCCTCCCAGTTTCCATTGGCGGTGCATTAGGTGTCACCACCGCAGAATTCTGTTGGTATGGAGGTGGGTTTCGATTTAAAATATCTTCCAGCAATTCATCCTCTGTCTCGCTACCACCATACCCGTATCTTTCAGTAACTATATGTTTCTTTTTCTCTGTACACTTTCTCCTTGCTTCCTCTTCAACTGTAAAGGCTGGAAACAAACCTCCTGTCATATTAGCATATCTCCAACGCTTTATTCTGTCCTCATGATTCACTCCCCACAGTCTTCCAGGAACAAAATCATGATTCTTAACTCCTCTGAATCTTTCTCGTTCATACATCTCATCTTCCCATTCACTTAGCACTTCAAACTGTGTTGGTCTAGGTTTTGGCTCAAGCTTCATCATTTTCTCTTTCAAATTCCGAAGTACAGCTACGCTAAATGAACCATTCTCAGGAAAGGCTAATACTCCATCATTTTGAGTATATTTAGTCCAATTTTCTAACCATATGCAAGTATGATAACCATATTTCAGCATCATATGCGAAGCTGGTGTTTTTGGCGGAGGAATTACTTGTCCCTCTCTAGTCACTACCTTTTTGTCTTTCTTAAAGAAGTTCTTAATTTTCGCCATCCACGACGTTTTCTCTCTACCATATTCAAAATAAGCCATATTTCACGATTTCTTTCCTTTTTGCAAAACTCGTAACTCAATTCTGTTCTCTATGTACTATTTGGACCTATCACAGCGCGACTCACACCAACGCACCAATCCTAAGCTTCTACGTCACTGCTTATCCAACCTATCCTAGCGCGTCTCACACCAACGCACCAATCAGGGCGTTTTCCGTGTTTCTATTGCACTGGCCAATCCCAGCGCGGCTCTTTGTCGACGTCAGTTCTGCTCCTGACCCCTCCTTTACAAAATTTATCGGCAATTTCTTTCCAACTGTTCTTGGTTAGTTACGACATTAAAAACACATTTCCATTGTCTGATTTCGCTAAACAAAGTGACAGTTTAACTCTATTTCGCAAGAATACAGTTTCGTTCGATAAGTGTAGCACTTCCCTCTACCTTACCCTTCTTTCAAGCAAGGGGTAAACCCGTTTCTCTGGGGATAAAACACATGTGGAGACTACACTGCTCCTGAGAATTAAGGCCAGAGTTTCACAAGAAAACCGGTTGCTATTTCACTCACACACCTTTTATACGGAAATTGTCCCTATCATAACACAACCTGTGTTATCACCATTTTGAAAACCTAGACAATGCACTATTCCATGTGACTTCTCTTGCCACACGTGTCCACTTCCTACTTCCCGGAAGCTTCAAAATTTCCGACTTACATATAACATAACGCGACTCAACATAAAGTGTTAGACATGAAATAATCAATAATCAATAATCACCAAACTAATCTATAGTAACCATAACTCTGCTACCAAGAAATCTGATCCAGCGCTATCAATAAAATTTCTTCTCCTCTAGGCATTGACATCCAGGTTGAAAAACATTCCTCTTCACAACTATACCAATATGACGGTGGGGCCCATAACACCGCATAAACATTCACTCTCTCATATATTCCCTGGAACTCATCCGCCTTTACTTAGGAGAAAAAGTTAATGACTTGCTGGAAGGAGACGGGATACCTTTTAAATCAACATGATAATTCTCAAACTTCTGAGGTATTCCGCTCATTGGTCGATGGACCAACTAGTAGGAATTAGTTGATGGTGATTAAGACCAGCTCAATCACTATAAACTCATATTAAACATTTACGTTTATTATTGAGCTAAAGAACCACAGACTCATAAATTTAATTATAATATAGTTTATCTAAATTTTATAAGCATGAATAAATTCAGTTTTATTAATCAGATCAATACATTTATTAGTCATTATAAGGAATAAATTGAAATTGCAATGCATACCCTTTTAGATGGAAGAATAAAGTTCGTCACAGAAGTTAAATTCAGATCTCAGCATAGAACTCCCAAAAACTGACTGTCTGTCCTGCTAAACAGGCCTCCTCGACGGACCACCTATACAGGTTTTCCGCCACAGTCTCGTTCTTTCTCAATCAAAATTAAGAGTAAGAGATTAATCATATTATAATATAAAGGCCTATAGAAAAATAGCAGCAGCTTCTCCAGCGTCAGCGTCCAGTGCTCAATAAAAATATGTAAAAAGCAGCGCCCCTCCTACTTAAGAGTAGGTCCTCTTATACCCTAATACTAGCTTACTAAACAGAAATGTTTCATTTTTGGGGGCGAGATTCACTCTAATTGGTCCATTGGAGGGGTGGCAAACATCTCCCCATTACCCTCCTTGATCAAACCAGTTCTGGAAAATGTTTATAATTTTGTCCTTTCTCACGGGTTCAGGACATTACCAAATCCAATTGACATTCTTTCTTTGTATCTTCTTTCCGATACTTCATTTTAAACAGTTCATTGTCAATTCACGGACACACTTCTGGTTCTCACACTCTTTCGCTGAGTCCCCCTTGGCACACGCTTGGGTAAGAAGGTCATCACAACCTTGATCCCTCTTTCATCTTAAGCTTTGGAAGCACCCACGTGACGCATTTGTTCACAGCCTTTTCTTCCTCTTGGAAGCCATCTTGCGCTTGCGCATTTAAGCTTGTTTGCCTCGGCAGCCATTTTTACAGCACGGCCTAGCAGGCTTGAGCGAACTATCATAGAAACAAACAGATAATAGTTAAGAATAAAGAAAATAAGCCTTTTCGTTTCCCTCCCGTCATTCTACGTACCCCAGTTAGGTGTTACCTAGCAAAAGCGACATATAAAGCTATTTCTTACTTACCAACCACTTTCTTTTGCCACCATACAATTTACTACGTAGCACAAATTATGCAATATTATTCTAATTAATACGCAAATCATTAGGTTATCACTTATTTACATTAACAATTGTAAGTAGATTAGTTTGCACAGATACTGCATGTTACCAAGAACATTTATAAGGAAAACATACGTTGTTGGTTATTCATTGAAACGAACAATTGTGTTAATTATTTACGTTAATATTAGGGGGTTCAACATTTTCTCGTTTACCTTGCTCCATCAACATCATCTTCATAAGAAGTGTCTTTGAGGGATTTGAGTATGTAAACAAGTCCTGGGAGGGGTAGAGCTTTGAAGGATGACCTTTGTGTGATCCTATGGAAATGGGTGGGCATAAGAAATAAAGCAGACTTGGTATCGTCAAAGTGCTTTTGAGAAATGTCTATGGCAGTTGCATTGAAATGGTGACCAGAACCCATTGCTTCACTCATAGTTTGTGATCACCGGAAAGTAATAAACTTACGTAAAAGTGTAATGTGCTCAAAGTGTAAGTTACCTTTATGAATAAGGCACTCAGTTGCCATTTTGTAGCTCTTAAAAGGCACCACTTTGCTTTAAAAAAATCACAATTTTCATATGACATGATTTTTACAAAAGAAAATGCTATGGTTGAGAAAAGACACAAGTATGATGCACAGGCAGGTGCTGCTGGTCTGCCTCAATTTCAAGCCCAGCAGTCAAACCCCTTCACAAGTTGGGTGCTCGGCCTGGTTGAAAGTCAGTCCATGTGGCCAACCCCTGCTACACAAAGCCAAAAGCTGAGCACAGAGTCAAATGAATATTTTGTGAATTAAGTGCATCAGTAAAACATATAGAAATTCAATGAAAAAACACAGAAAAGATTAGTTATGCATCAGAAATATCTATCTATCTATCTATCCCTCTATCTATCTCTCTATCTCTCTATCTATCTATCTATCTATCTATCTATCTATCTATCTATCTATCTATCTATCTCTATTACAATTTCATTCATATTACAAACAATAATACTGTAGAAAAGCTGTTGTCTTTGCCATTGCAGATTCTGGCTATTTTCCTTTGCAGCTCTAAAACAGAAGCATGTTGCATCATAATAGGAAAGGGTCTTACGGACTGCTACCTAACCTCTTACATGACTGTGCCTCGGGCATTTGAAACAGTTTTGCTTAGCTCTGTTCTAATCTGCCAAAAAAATAGCAGAGCGGCAAAGGCACTTAAAAAATACACGTTCTGACAAGCATGGTGTTTGTTATAGTGCCTGTCGGAATGAGAATTGTTTCTGATGTAATCTATGCGACCTTTAGTTGAACCAGCAAGGGCGGTGGTTTACATCCGGACAATGGGAGTTGTGAAGTTCCTAGTTAATGTACTGTGCATTATTGTAATTCTGGTTTGGAACAAATAAAAGTTACTTACTCTAATCAGGGCTATTTCTCCAATCTGGCATTTTCCCAGTAGGCTGAGGGCTATGGGACTGCTTTCAGAGCAGGACGGGCTGCCATGATCTAACAATGTTTCATTGTCATTCTAGTCAAGACCTACTCCAGAGAGGGACTGGTTTGAACAGATTTACCAGGTCTGATTTTAATTCCTGAGGTTGACCCTGACCATATTCTTCAACAAGCAAAAAAACAGGGACAAATTATGAACTCTCCTTGAAATGTTTGTTCCTTATACTTGAGTGATACCAAACCAGCATGCATTATCTGTGCCTTAGTCCAAGGTTATCACTTTAAATGTTGTTCTTGAGGAGGCCTCAGACCAGAGCACGCTGTTACAAAGGCTAGTACAGGACTATATGCAAAACAAGATTCATTTTAGCTGTCGCCTATCCACAATTCTTTATATTTTAATAGTAGCCAACGGGAAAATAAATCCCCCAAATTCTTTTCATTATCACCTTCTTTCTTGTTTCCAAATGTTGGCATGTTTGTAAGATCTATAGACATGCTGTGCTGAAACGTCAAATAAGAACTCATTACGTTTTCGCAGTAGGACGAGTTGAAGTATGCACTTCTTTTCCAAATTAAATGTGCTTTAGTAATTGAATTAAATTGGGTTATTGGTTGAGAAATGAGGAAGCCACACTCAGGCAACAATCACAGTCCTTGTCAGGGCGAACCACCAAAGTCCCCAAATTAACCCAAGCTTAACCTTAACCCTGTAGTAGCCTGGCACACAGCTGTCAGGCTGAACTTAGAGGCAATGTGTAAAGTATTTATGCAAAACATAAACAGCACTTAAGTTAAAACATAACACAAAAAAATCCAAAACCAATTAAGAAAATAGAGTACCTTTTAATCAATAAAATGATACCAGAACATCAAGAATCCAACTGGAACAACCAAAGTAATTCAATTTTAAAGTTTTGAGTGGGTATAGCAGCTAAAAACAAAGTGCCACTCTCGGTCATCTGGTCATGCTAGACTGAAGGAAAGTCACAAGTTCAGGCCGACCGTGATGGAGAGTGGACTGGATACAGGGACCAGGTTAGGCCCACTGAAAAAATTACCTTCTCAAAGTCCGGCGTGAAGAGTTAGTTTGCGGTGGAGGAAGCTGCAAAGAGCAAGGAGAGCATCGCGGATGGTCATTGCTATACCACAAAGAGTAGGCCGGGCCGTGCGGGCTGTCATCACTGGTGTGCGAGGAATGGTCGGACATTGCAGATGGTCGTTACTGGAGCTTAGAGTTGGTGGTCACCATGGGCTGTAGTTGCAGTAGCTCGATCTGTGTTGCCGGTCCTCGCTGGTGGTTGCTGTAGTATGAAGAGCTGGGTTAACCCAAGCTTCGTGCTGGCGGTCATCGAGGGCGGCAGAGTCTCGGTGTGAATGAACCCATTCATGATCACAAAGAACCCAAATCTCAGAATGTCACCCTTCTTCGGACTGATGCCAGCCAAAGGTCCAGGACTTGGAGGGGGGACCTCTTGGGAATCAGGAACTCACTCAAGCAGAGGACAGCAGAGCTGAGGCAGGTCCAGTTGCAGCAGGGCAGCTGGGCAGTTGCAGGAAGGCCTTGGGAGCTTTTTCTATCCCTGTAGCTGAAACAGGAGGTCAGCTAACTGACCCTTGGATTCGCTCAGGTTTGCCTGAGCTGATGCTAAGCGGGTCCAGACTTCATTCTCAGTCAGCAAAACAATCCTCAAGCAGCAAGGATGTCCTCTTGAAGCTGGGAAGTCCTTATTCTGTAATGTTCACAGGTGTAGGAGTGTTCTGATGAGTGGCTCTGGAGGTCCAATATTTTTATCTGGCATCAGCCTTTCATGTGTGAGGATTCCCTATACTGCTCTCATCTCTGGTTCTGGAACGTTCTTCCTCTTCCCCTGTCAAGGCTCCAAGAAGACAAGGGTGTCAGATTCATGTGTGTGTTTGAGACAGAGTTCTTTGCAGTGCAAATGGGGCTGGGTGCAGCTCCTCTCTGTCATCCTGTCAGGATGGCCTATCTGAAGCTCCTTTTGTGTTGGCATGCGGAAGGAATACACAAACTCCAACAGCAGAGTCATTCACAGTTATGTGACCCAGGACACTGGAAGAAGGCACAAATGGTTAGGACAATCAGAATTGTGACTTAAAATCCAACTTTTCTATTAGGGAGGATTTTAAATTACAATTAATTTCAGTGTAAACAGTATATTTCTATCTGCTCCCAATCCAAAGTTATCACATATTGAATGTAATAAGGTAACCCAGTGCAAATCAAAGAGAGGGACAGGCCTTACCCTAGCGAAAAACGAAGGTAGGAGTTTTTCACTGCTAGGACATGTAAAACATAAGTACTCATGTCCTACTTTTTTAAATACAATGCACCCAGCCCAACAAGCCTTTAGGGCCTATGTTGGGGTGACCGATATGTATTAAAAAAGAAGGTTTTGGTCTGGTAAAAGGTTTATTTTGCCAGGTCAAATGGCAGTTTGCAACTGCACTATAGGCTGCAGTGTCAGGTCTGAGACATGTTTAAAAGGGCTACTTTAGTGGGTGGCACAAGTGCTGCAGGCCCACTAGTAGCATTGAATTTACAGGCACTGGGTATACATGTAGTACCATTTACTAGGGACTTACACGTAAATTAAATATGCCAATTAGGTGTAAGCCAATTGTACCATATGTGAAAGAGAGAGCAGAAGCACTTATTATTATTATTTGGGGATTTATATAGTGCAACAGCTACTCAATGAGTGTCCGCGCTTACAGTAAAATCTAAGCCAACAAATAAAAAGAACTAAAAGGCTGACCCAAATAGCCAAGTCTTGAGAAGTTTCTTGAAGAGCAAAATGTCTCCAGTGGCACAGAACTGTAGTGGAAGAGCATTCCACTCCCTAACAGCCAAATAAGAATAGTAGCTGCCACCCCATTTTTTCCTTCTAAATCGAGGGATTGCCACCAGCACGGAGCTGGAGTACTGAAGTGACCTAACAGGTTGATATGGGGTAAATCTTTTGGACATGTACTGAGGGGCTTTAAAATAAAAAGCTTGATGAGTTAGAACTAGGCCTTTGAACCTCTCACATTCTTTCCCAGCCAGCCAGTGCAGTTCTTTTACAGCTGGCTGGGTGTACACTCGCCTGGGAAGATGTAGCAAGAACCGAGCAGCGGTATTCTGCACTAGTTGCAATCTCCTTAGGAGGTAGGCTGGAAGCCTCCAGTAGAGTGATTTGGCATAGTCCAACCTGGAGGTAATCAAGGCCTGGATCACTGTTGTTTGCTGCATGAGAGGAAGAAGATACAGGAATTGTTTTAGCATTTTTAACAGGCCAAAACAGGTACTTACTACCCCTGCCACCTGAGGAGCAATAGACGCAGTGTTATCAAATTTCACCCCCAAATTACATGCTACTGTAGCCGGGGGTTGGGGGGGCATCCTGTGGCCAGAGAACATTGTCCCAGGTGGGGGGAGGGACCCAAAAAGCAAGATTTGTGTCTTGCTGGAATTACATTCGAGCTGATGTTACTCTTCCATTGGAATACGGCGGCCATACATGCCTTAAAATTACTCAATGCATTGGGGGTTTTTTTGGTCTAAAGAAAGGAGAAGTTGCATATTGTTGGCGTAAGAAATTATATGTATGCCAAACGATTCTATAAGAGTCGCCAAGGGAATCATATACACATTGAACAACGTGGGGCTCAATGAGGACCCCTGAGGAACTCCAAAACCCAATGGCTTGGGTTATGAGGCGAAAGGAGCCATTCAAACTGACTGAGGTCTCTCTGCCAAAAAGGACCACAACCACGCCAAGGCTGAGCCACCAACGCCCACAGCACTGAGATGCTGCAGGAGAGTGGAATGCAGGGTCGTATCAAAAGCTGCAGATAGATCCAGGAGAACCAGCACGACCTTCTTCCCCTGAACCACAGCTAGCCTGATCGTGTCTGCCACCTCCAACAGAGTAGTCTTGGTGTTGAAGCACAGATAAATGTCCAACTGAGAGGAATGGAGTAGCTTATTCTGATCTAAAAAGTCAGAAAGCTGTTTGAATTTTAAACATCCAGGTGCGAATAACTCAGTGCCTTGATGAGACACTGCATCCCATGCTCATGTGATGCTCATCACACAGTGCCTCTCAAAGATGCATAACTAGAGATCCCATTATGCACATCATCATGTGCTCACCTGCTGCAAAACACCCTCTGCCCCATTAATGTGCATGACTTTGTGACCACATGCTGCTCACCACTTAATGCCCCCCCCCTAACAAAACTCTTCCTGTGCCACATTATGCATGGAGTTTCTATGACTCTTGGTCATTGTACATTGATGCTTGAATGTTTGAGCATACATTTATGCCCACAGTTCAATACACCTGTTGACACAAAGTGTGGATCCATAACTCTGTTCTTTGTCTGAACGTGTGTGCTTAATACAAAATACAATCCTATTGGTTTTGTCAGTGCTTGTTTACCTTCCTTATGGAACAGCTATTTAACTGCTGCTAAATTGCTTTCCACTACAAATTGTACTGTGAGTTACACAAAGACTAGGCAGGATGAACACAGAAAGAAACCTGATCAACATAATTAGTTTTTATTGATTTGAATAACATCTTCAACGAGACGCAACATTTTTAGTAGTAATTGTCTGTGGCAATTTCCCATCCTAATTGAATTAGGCCATCCCTTTTAAATACAGTTAAGCTTAATATTAGTTAAATTGTTTTAAAATAGCCAGAGTACAGTAGGAGATGATTATCAATGTAGTTAGACTAAAAGTTATATTTTGGCTATGCAAATTCATCCAAATATTTACTCTGGCAAACTTAGGGGCTTATTTATGAGCACTTGCGTCACTTTTGCGCCGCCGGTGCGTCACTTTTTGTGACGCACTAGCGGCGGAAAAAATACACCTTGTTGCACCATATTTACAAAGTGACGCATCTAGACAGATGCGTCACTTTGTAAACCCCTGCATCACATTATACCTGCGCCAGGTATAATGTATGCACGGGGGGGCGTTCTGACGCAAGAAAGGGTCGTAGAAGTGACGCAGTGAAATCTATAAGATTTCACTGCGCCACTTCTAGGACGCAAATGCGTCAATATCTTACGCCTGCCTTATGGCAGGCATAAGACTGAAGCAGGCACATTTAACATGGAACTTGCCCATGTGTAATGACCAACTCCTGGAGTTGCGTCACTTTTGAGACACACTCCAGCAATGCGTCATTTTTCCGCCTACAGATACGTCAGAAATACTGACGTATCGGTAACTCCTTGCGACATGATGCGTCATACAGTAAATATGACGCATCATTGGTGTCGCAAGGAGGGCGCAATGAAAAGTGACGCATCGCTGTTTTCACGCAGCGATGCATCACTTTTCATAAATGAGGCCCATAAAATCTTCCAAATTAGATGGGGATTAAAAGTTGTTTGCGACCAAATGATTCTGTTGCCTAAAGACAAAACATTGCCCTCCTTTGTACTATCAACTGTTTATGTTTGTGTTTGTGTTTATGTGTGTGTCTTTTTACTTGTGAACTTGTGCTTACCACCAACGCTTTCCACACAACTACTGCATTTCCTCTTCCCCCCATGTTCATGCACTTTTATTTCAACCAGGGGCGGCTGGTGCTCAAGAGCGAAAGGAATGTTGCCCTACCATCAGTGGAGAGGAGGCGGAAATTCAAGCCGCTTATGATAAATAAGCCAACTTCGATTTTGTTGTTGTTGTTGAGGGATTGGTGCTAGAACTGGAGAGCCCTGCGCTTGTGTCAAGCGAGGAAAGCCTCACCTTGCAGGCACAAACCAGGACCATCAAACTGGGGAGTATCAGAAGGTATAGCAGTGTTAAATTTATTTGCATTTGGGCATTTAGAGCTCTCTTCCATGGTGGAGTCAACAGAACTCCATTCAAGTAATGGACTGAAGGCAGAGCACAACCTAAGTGGGCTCAACCTTCCCCACTATCACCAACTGCTGGTTTGCTTTTCAAAGCTAATGAGAGGCTGGAGCAGTTCAGAATCTCTTGAGCCTGGCTTTCTGTTTCATATGTAGAAGTGTTGAAGAGCACATTGTTGCAGAGAATTAGCTCTTACTCTTTCATCAGCTCAGTTAACGCATTAGTGAGTTTCTATAACTTTGTTTACTTTTTAACTGAGCTAGTGCCTTCTCGTGCACTGTTTGTTCAATAAAGGTAAGCCACCCTTGACTGAAGCAACAGTCATACCACTGGTTGATTGATTGTTTTATTGTTGCTGCAGTCGACTACTTAATTTTTTGATTTTTAAATATATGTTTATTGGCATTTCAATCATATTCTTATAAATGACTTTCACTTGCTAGGAACTGTCAGATGTGCTTTCTGTCAATTTGGTATCCGCAGATAACTACACACATAGAAGGTACCAGCAAGAGAAAAGACATGCAATATTTCAGTAATAATAGTATAAGTTCAAAGTATTAATGTAAGACATCACTACTCTCTGAGCCTCAAGTTACTAATGGTGTCAAACCCATACCTGTTTTCTCTCTGCATCAGAATCGTACGTGTGCATGTTTTCAAACATGTTTCTTATAACTTCACATTGTCTGCAGTCAATTACTTTAAATTACATTTTATAACCAAGGTAGATGGTTATGAAAACGTGAAATCGAAAGTGCGGCTAGGCGGCTTCTTTTTCAGTCATTAATGGGAAATCTCAGCACAGAGGAAAGTAACAAGTACAGAATAATGTAAAGATATGCATGTTTTCCTATTAACGTATGAGATTGGAGCAGCAATCAAGGAGCAAATAACTGCTTGTGTGATTGTTGCTGCAATCGTGGGTGGCTTATATAATGAATGAGCAAGCCACACAAAATGAAACAAACCTCAGCCTTGGCTCTGTCTCCCAAGCAGGAAACATATTTAAATGGCTCTTAACCCCTTAGCTGCTGTGTCCTCCCCCCCAGGAGTGCTGAGCCCTCTTTTGGCTATTGGGGATAGTTCATGGTTAGGCCACCATAAATTTTTGTCCACATAAGGTATCCACCGCAAATGTTTGTTCTTTTTTTCCAACATCATGGGTCTGTGGAATCCCCTGGAGGGGACAGAGAAAATAGCCAAAATATAGCTACATTTTGAGTTATTTGGGAAAAACTGGAAAAAGTGATCTGGATAAAAATGTCAAATTATTTTCATAACAATGGCATCAACGAACGGTTTGCTGTGCTAAAGTCACTATCTTCCCAGCTTTCAGGAACATGCAGAGCTAAATCAAAAACCTGTTTTTACAGCAGTTTTGGTATTTTTCAAAGAGGTAGCCCATTTTTCGCATTTCTTTTGTGGTTTCAACCTACTACCAGTTTGTGGTGAAAACCAGTGTGAAATCCATAGGTTATTCAGAAAAGCTATATATTTCTGACAGGTGGGCCATTTCCAAATTCAACAAGGGGTCATATGTGTAGATCCCTCAAAGTTTTCCCAAAGAAACTAAGGGCCTGATTTAGATCTTTGCGAACGGGTTGCTCCATCACAATGTTGACGGATATCCCGTCCACCAAAATATAAATCGCATAGGATATAATGGGATTTATATTTCGGCGGTGGAATATCCATCACTGTTGTGACGGATAAACCTGTCTGCCAAGCACGAACTTAGCCCAGGGGCATCAAGGCGCTGCGGAAAGGGATCAGGGTACAGAGATGCCCATAGGTAAAAGAGCTTACAGATTCAAGCTGGTGAAGAGCCAGGTCTTCAAGGCTTTACGGAACAGAGAATGGATTTCCAGAGCCGAAATTGAAAGAGGAAGGGAATTCCACAGTTTAGCCGCAGCCAGCGAAAAGGCCCTACCCCCCCATCTGGCTTTCCTAAACCTGGGGACAATCACCAGATTCTTGCTGGCAGATCTTAGCTGCTTAGCGGGGACATATATCCGAAAGAGTTTTTTAATGCCTTCTGACCCCATATTGTAAAAGGCCTTGTGCACCAAGCACAGGGCTTTAAATACAATTCTCGACCCAGTGGAAGCCAGTGCAAGTTGCTGATGGTTGCCGAGACAGAGTGGTATTTGGGCAGGCCCATCACCAGCCTGGCAGCGGCATTCTGCACTAGTTGAAGTCAAAGCACAAGCCCCTTATTTATCCCCAAATAAAGAGCATTACAATAATCTACCCGTAGGAGCATATGATTTAGAGGTAATTTTCAAAATGTCTTCTTTCTTACACACTGGCTTACATTTGGAAGGCACATATGCAGTGAATTCTGATTGGTAATAACAAATATCCTACTATTCTATGCTCCCACATGTCTTCTGATAAAAATGGTACCTCACTTGTGTGGGTAGGCCTAGTGCATGCGACAGGAAATGGCCCAAAAAACATCATGGATACATCACATTTTTCCACTTAAAGCTGACCTGTGTTTTGCAAAGTGGGTAACTGTGGATTTTGGGCTGTAGATCAGCCGGCACCTAGAAATACATAGCAAACCTGACATATTTGAAAACTATACACCTATGGGAATCCACGATGGGGTGACTTGCATGGCTCTTACTGATTTGTTTTACCAGAATCCCTTGCAAACCTCAAACTTTGACTAAAAAACACATTTTCATTACATTCCTGTGATGGAAAGTTCGGGAATCTGTGGGGAGCCACAAATTTCCTTCCACCCAGCATTCCCCTAAATCTTTCGATAAAAATGATATTTCACTTGCGCGGGTAGACATAGTGCCTGTAACAGGAAATAGTCCAAAACGCAACATGGATACATCACATTTTTCCACTCTAATTGGCCTGTTTTTTCAAAGTAGGTAGCTGTGGATTTTGGGCCATAGCACATCCGGCACCCAGAGATACTTAGAAAACCTGTAAATTTTTTTAACTAGACACCTAGAGGAATCCAATATGGGTTACTTGCGTGGCACTCACCAGGTTGTTTTACTCAGAATCCCTTGCAAACCTCAAACTTTTTCTGTGATTGAAAGTTCTGGATTCTGCAGGGAGCCCCAAACATCTCTTACCCATAATTCCAAGTCTCCCAATAAAAATGGTACCTCACTTGTGTGAGTAGGCCAAGTTCCCACGACAGGAAACGCCTCAAAAACGCAACATGGATACATCACATTTTCCACTCAAAACTAACCTGTCTTTTGCAAAGTGGGTAGCTGTGGATTCTAGGCACCTAGGGAAACCTACCAAACCTGCACATTTTTAAAAACTACACACCTAGGGGATTCCAGGACTGGGTGACTTACGTGGTCCATTAGGTGTTTTACCCACAATGCTCTGCAAACCACAAACTTTACCTGAAATCAAGCATTTTTCTTACATTTCTGTGATGAAAACTTTCAGAACCCGCAGGAATTCACAAAATTCCTTTGTGCCAATAAAACGCTGCCCCTCTACGGTGGGTGGGCCTAGTGCCCTCGACAGAAACGGACCAAATCAAGGTCAATGGGAGCCCTTCTATGGGAACTCCCATTGACCTTGGTTTGATCCGTTCCTGTCGCTGGCACTAGGCCCAACCACACAAGTGGGGCCGCATTTTGATCATTAGAAGTGTGCAATGCTGGGTTGTAGGAATTTTGTGGATTCCTGTTGTTTCCGGAAGTTCCCACCACAGAAATGTAAGGAAAGTTTGTGATTTCAGGTAAAGTTTCAGGTTTTCAGGGCATTGTGGGTAAGAAAGCCTTATGGGATTCACACAAGGCACACTACCCTGGAATCCCCTGATTGTCTACTTTTTAAAAATGTCTGTGGCAGGTTTCCATGAGTGGCGGCCGAGCATGGTCCACAATCCTGCAGCTACCCCTCTTGGTGATCTCTCCACGTAGCTCTTGAGGGCCTATTGTGTCAAGGTCTCGTGGCCCACCCACACAGTGAGATACCATTTTTATCAAGCAACTTGGGGAATGCTGTGTGGGAGAACATTTGTGGCTCTCTGCAGCTTCCAGAATTTTCCTCACAGAAATATGAGGAAAATGTGTGGTTTTGGTCAATGTTTGAGGTTTGCAGTGCACGGTGGGTAAGAAATTGGTGTGGGATGCATGCAAAGCACACCTCCCTGGACTTCTCCAGATGTCTAGTTTTCTGAACTGTCTGGGTCTGGTAGATTTCTCCAGGGGGCAGCCTACCCAAACCCAAAAAGTGCAGCCATTCACCAAGGATGATACTGGGAGTTAACCACACTCTCCTAGCCGATATGTAAAAGCAACACCCAAAAGAATCAAATGTTCTCTTGCTTGCCATTGAGATGTGATGCATTAATCCGCCACAGAGCAGAAAGACTGTTGAGGCTTTGGGGGTTAGAATGGGACCTAATGTTAGGATGGGAAAGACCCACCTCATTATTTTATTAAATATATATATTGCTGCCATAAGGTGGGTTTCTGCCCTCCGGGAGGCAGATTGGGGTAATTGCCCCAATGTGGTCCACAGGGGCAGAAAGGCTGTTGCCCCCTTAGTTATGTTGGCAGCCCCTCCCATATATATATATATATAATATAAAATCCCTGTCATCTAGAGGGATTTCTGCCTCCCTTGGCAGCAGATTGGCAGGCAATTTCCCCATTTGCCTCCCCGGGGGCATAAATATTGTTTCCCTTTTATTAGGGGTGGGGGCATGGTCATGGTCATTCTGGGCAGCCCTCACCCCCCTATTTTTATTTTAAAAAGAAATCCTTGGTGCCTAGTGGCCTTCCTGCCCTCCTGGGGTCAAATTGAGAACAACTGCCCCCATATGCATCCCGGAAGGGCAAAAAGACTGTTCCCCCTTTTTTTTAGGGATGAGGGCATGGCCATGCCTATTCTGGGCAACCCCAACCCTTCTATTTTTATTTTAAAAAGAAATCCCTGGTACCTAGTGGACTTTCTGACCTCCCTGGGGAAGATCAGGGGCAATTGCCTCCCACTGCCCCCCCCCCCCAGGGGGGGCAGAAAGACTGTTTTCCCTTTTTCTAGGTTTGGGGGCTTGGCCATGTCCAGTCTGGGCAGTCCCCACCCCTTTATTTCTATCTAAAAACAAATCCCTGGTGTCTAGTGGGCTTCCCGCTCCCCTGGGTGGGCAGGTCAGGGGCAATTGCCCCATCTGCCCCCAAGAGGGGCAGAAAGACTGTTTCACCTTTTTTTAGGAGTGGGGGCATGGGCATGCCATTCTGGGCTAAAAAATACATCCCTGGTGCCTAGTAGGCTTTGGTGGCAATTGCTCCAATCTGCCCCCCAAAGGAGCAGAGAGACTGCATCAGAAAAAATAGCCAAGGGGAGCACAAGCCCTTACCCAAGGGGCCACTTTCCCATCCCTGGCGGTACTGGGTGGATCCCTGCTTGGGGATCACTCTTGTGTGGCCATCCCCAAGCAGGAATCTACTGGAAAGGGGAGATTCTTCTCTTTCCAATGCTACCTCTCCCATAAGAATCAGTACTCCGGAGGCTAAGATATCTATCCAAGCACTGATTCAGTGAAAGTGAAATTAACCGTTCGACTCGTTTTACTTTTACTTTTGTTTGTAATGACATCAATGTGCCCAGCTCAGGCTGCTCGGGAAGCTCTTCCTGAGCCTCGGGGGAATAAAAGGAAACCCTCTGGTGCAAAGCACCAGAGGCCCCTTTCTAACCCTCCCCAGTGTTGGCCAAAGGCCAACAGATGCACAAGGGAGGTTGTGCAGGTGTCGGCCATTGGCCCACACCCACAGCAAAGGGGTTAAGAGAGGAACTGTATTTTCCACAAACATGTTTTAATAATTTAGTTCCAACAGAACTCTTTTGGAATATAGCTCTTTTTTATATTAGATAGGTCAGAGGCTAGTGTCAGCTAAGATTTGTGAGATATATATGTAGCCAGATTGCTTCACACTGCAACACTTTTAAATTTCACCAGCCGCCATTGATTTCCACTACATCTTCCTCATCCTCCTACTACCCTACTATCAACTTCACGTCTTTCTCTATAAAACAAAAGGGCAGAATATTAGTATTTCCTCTCTTGATCTGAACAATAATTCCATTTTGGGGTGAATTATGGTATGGAGCCAGTAACTGGACCATGCCATTGACATTGAAGCATCTTGCCTTTTAATGTATTTAAAAAAACTTAACTTCTTCCCTGATCGAAACGGTATGATTATGTAAATGCATGCATCACAAGACTGTCTAACATTGACCATGTATACTCTCTGTTAAGTGCTCGTGGTTCGATATGTTTGCTCTACAAATTCATAAATAATGAAATATATTTAAAAAACATTGAAACATCTCAGAACAAGCACAATAGGGTGACAAAGTTTGGGCCTGATTCACAAAGGTAAACTGAGATGAAAGTCTAACTTTAAAACTTTCGGTATTCACAAAGGGCATTTACGAGTTGTAAAGTTAGACGTTTGTCTCAGTTAAACTTAAGTTTCGGTCTTAAGTTTAACTGAGACAAAAGTCTAACTTTACTACTCGTAAATGCCCTTTGTGAATACCAAAAGTCGTAAAGTTAGACCTTCCTCTCAGTTTACCTTTGTGAATCGGGCCCAACGTGTCTGCTTATGATGTGTCCAAAGGGACTGGTTGGATTGAACTGGCAAAGGCGGACGTTGGGTAGGAATTAAACCTAGCCAATATGTAATGCAATTACTTGGGTAAAATTGGTGACATCTCTGAGCTTTGCATTGCGCAAAAATTCACAGGATTTCTTGAAACTTTGTATCATGCAATTTTTCATAATTTATGCCTAAGGGAGACTGGTTGATGTTGAAAGTGACTAATTGGGAGATATTTTCGACTTGAACTAGTCTCCTGTCGGTATCTTGCAAAACATCTTTACATGGTTCACGCTTGTGTTAAACAATGTGAAGTGAGAAACCAGTAAGACACTTTTTGCCCGCAAGGAGTATTTCCACAAAAATTTTATGGAATGTTGAAACTTTTAGCGAAATTATGTTTATGAAGATAATTGGGTAGCATGAGCAATATTATGCAATATTGACCGTAGATTAATGTAATACTATTTTTTAAGGATGACGTATGTTGGTTGATACCCTTTATATAGCTGTTCCAGGTGATAAATTAAACAGTGACTGGAGAGCAGTAATTGCCCGTTAAAATATTTCTTATCTTCTTCTGAAACAGGTCCGCTCTGCTGCAAGAAAGAGGTGGCATCGCTGGCAAGATCACCACTCCCTCCGAGTGCGCGTGGCTAGGGCTATGTCCATACCAACGTCGCCCACGAGAATCAGCTTTCACAGCATAAAACAGACGGCAGCAGTTTGAGCGGGGACTTGCCGCTATCCCTCGTGGCCTCTCTCCGTCTCTCCCTTTTTTTGTCCTTTGGACTGTATTTGTGGATGTGGTTCCATTCATACGCCAAGCTATTCCACAGGGAGCCAGCCTGTGAAAGGAATGCAGAGCAGGGGGAATTGAGCTGAAAGGACACACACCTGTGTGATTTCTCAATACTGCTCAAGCACAAGCCAACCAAATTCAGGAAGATATTGATTTTTCTTAACAGTGATGGAAGGTCTCCTTCTTTACGTATTGTCTATATTCATTCCATGTTGTGGCTTTGATGATTTCTTAGTTTTGTTCAATTTTTTTAAAAAGGACAGTGGGCTGTAGATTGAAAGAGGGAGCTCTACAGCCCTTTCCTTGGATTTCCTCTTTCCTGTATGACCCTGCAGTTCTCTTTGATGCTTTCATTGCTTTTGTCTGGTTAAATGGCAGGAAATTTTAAGTTATTGCTAATATATTAAAGTAAACAATCTTCATTCAGCCTTGCAGAAATGTGTGCTGACGTCCCATTGCCACGAGGCCAGTTTTTTCTTTTACATTTATATTTGTTAACGGGGCGTGTTATTAATATCTATATATGAGTATTTTTATAAGCGTGAATAACAAATATTTGTGTGTTAACTATCAATGCAAAAAATCTGTGAAGTTGTAAGCACCAAAATTCAAAAACCTGCATCTTCTTTTCAGACATTACTTTTTGCGTGCATTGCAGTCTTGCATGTTGGGACCCAAATAAGGCTGGTATTCCTTCACTTCATTGTTTAGGTGCCGGAGGACAAGTAACAATTTGAGAAGAAGTGCAGACGGTGGGTATCTGTCTTAGAGCTAGATTTAATGAGTTGCCAGCCACAATTGTATTAAAATTGACATCAAACAGTACAGTTATTCTTCCTCATACTTTATGCGATCACATACAACTCACAAAGTAATGTGAATATGCGATGCCTTAGGTGGATTGATGAAAGAAAGAACTCGGTTATAAATCCTGCTGTACCCATCAAGTCAGAATTTCAAGGACACTTGAATATATAGATAGCAAAGGTGCCCGTGGGGGACTTCCATCTTCTGCCAAGGTAATGATGAAGCAGCAGCCAGATGTTTCTCTCTGCTTCATACTGGATTCTGATGGGACTGCCCTCTTTCATAAGAAAGTACAGAACATGATTCACTAAGAAAACTTGTAAATCTAAACGCATACACCCACATACTTCTATATATGAGTGTAGATGTATGACTTCCCATTGGTATATCTGGAAAACTGTCTCCTTGTAGCTTTCCAGTCGTATTGCTGGGAAAGACATGTGACTTCTACCATTTTGCTTTTCTTCTAGTGGTAATTGTATGCTTATTACAGTTTCACACTGGCAAAAGGTATCGCCTCTGCACAGTTCCACATTTCTCGGTTCTTTAATTCTGAACGTAGAAAATGTTCTTCCACGTGGAGGAACCATTCCCAGTACCCCATGAAGTTTGAGAGTGTCAATTCTTCTCTCCACGGAAAGGAATTTTCTGAAGTCAATGACTTGTGTAACTCTGCAACTATATCATGATGAAAAAGGATCAGAAGGAAATTTATGAATGGTCACAGATTTGTTCATGGGTGTTCACAAACTTACAAGGCAAACCACAACGTAATCTGCCCACTCACCACCTTTTGCTTTGGATTCAGTCACATGTAACCTCATGGTGATTTGGGGTATTGATATGTGAGAGTAAATGGATTTGGCTCCTACGTATCCTAAAATCCTACTACCTTTGATCGTAAACATCCTTCTGCGACTGAACATTCCTTTGTGAATATGCCATATTGTATATGCAACTTCAGCAACGCATGACGAAAACAGTAAGCATTTGAACACATGCTTTTATTGAGTTATGGCTCCAGTAATCTCTTGAAATTGAGCTTTATAGCAAAGGTTTTGTGAAGAAACAATGGAGAATCTGTAGGAAAGGTTAGATTCTTCGGGGTAGTTCTATTGTATATATTTTTTTATCTTAAAAAGATATGAAAAATCCCCACCAAGATAAACTTTACTTCTACTGTTTCTTCATTGAAAGATTGCAGCCAATTAACTGTTTTATCTGTTTTGACATTCTTTGGGATACCTGTTATAGTAGATTTTAGAAGCCTGCGAGTACAGTGGCATTATGACCATCACCATACCCTTCATCATTAGAAATCTTGGTGGACACTATGGGCCTCATTACAAGGCCCCTAAGGGCACCTTTGTGCCTACGGAGTGTCAATTTTTTGATGCTCCGGTGGCGCAATGTACCGCAACATATTTAAAAGGCCACGCAAAGGTTTTTCATGGCCTTGTAAATATGTACCTCTTTCACGCCGGGTGTTGCTGGGGGTGTTCCCGTGCATCACCCATGGAATCTGAACCAGTCCCAGATATACGAGGAATCGTAAACCTGGGAGTGCGTCAGATTCAAACACCACCCCAGGAGTGGCATTTGGAAGGCACAACGAGGAGAAATATCCTTATTTCTCCTCGTTTTCTCCTCTTTCTATGTGTGCTACATTCCTCAGCACACATAGAAAGAGAAAAACACCTCTTGTGATTGTTTTTGTGCATAATGGTGTCCCTTCCTGCATGACACAATCAGCCCTACAACGCAGACACCTTTGCACAGTGGCGCGAGGGTGCCTGCATTGGAACATGGCAGCCCATTGTGAGCCAGCACAGGGGAAAAGGACAGGAATGCGCCGTATCTCATAGATACGGTGCATTCCTGCCCTTTTCTTTTGATGCAGGGCAGTTCAACAAGATTCCTTGCGGCACTGCCCTGCACCAAAACCTCGGAAATGAGGCCCTAAATATCAGTGGCGTAGCTAGCCCTATGGGCGCCTGTGGTGATCTCTACGTTTGCCGCCCTGTGGCGGCCGCATTGAAGAGCGGGGGGGTGGGACTGGGTGGGTGCTGGCGAGTATTTTCTCATATTTGGCGCCCCCTCGCAGTAAACGCATTGAGGAGCTGGGGGAGCTGTTGCCGCCCCCATCGCTCATGCCGCCCGGGGCGTACCGCCCCCCGACCCCCCCCCCTAGCTACTCCAATGCTAAATATGCTAAGTAACCCACTCTTGCCTGAGCAATCCAATTACTTCCTTTCCCGGATGATTTTACTTTTTTTCTCATTAATTTTATCCACTTCATAAACTTTTGCATCACTCCTTCAAATGTAATCAAAATGTTTCTGCAAACAGAATCAGGGTTTTGGAGTACTTGCACGTTTTTGCAGTACAAAATATAGAAGTGGTAGAGTCCCTGTTGCTGGTCCTTTCAGCTATTACTCAGTCTCATGGTTAAAGCCATATCAATGCTCCTAATCCACTTTTTAAGACGAGAGTATTCAGCTTGTATGCTTCCCATGTCCTCCATACATGGTATGTTCCACATAATTTTAATATGGGTAGGAGGCCATGTCTTCTGCACAATGCCTGGTTCTCAGTGTCATCTAATGAGTGGTATGAGAGTGCTTATCCACATCAATAGAGACTATAATCAAAGGGACTTTCAGACAATAAATGGTGTTTATGTATGTCTATGAAAATTATCAAGAATCATGTCTTAGGTAAGCTGAAAACCAAGAAGGCTTGGCACGATTGTGCTTCGATCACTCGAGGAAGGAAATCACCTCCCCAGAGCTACAGTGGCAAGTTAATGTGTGACTAGCACAGTACGAAAACAATATATTATTTTGACTTGAGAATGAATAGGTTTCACTTTAAATATGTATTTTATTGAAAGAGGATTCATTTATTCTCCTTGGGAGAGAAGCTGAGCCTACTCCACTAATTGGCATCTACATACTTAATAGCACAAAAAGCAAATACTAAGAAATGATTAGAGCAACATCAAGAATAATGGCAGCATGGTTCTGAAACAATATCATAAAATACCTAAAAATATCACAATTAGATACTAGCCCATGAAGATGTGAGCTCAATGTAAAATGAAGGTCGCAGGAATCTAAAAGCAAACAATTCACAATTCTGGCCACTGTTGGCATTTGAAAAAAATCTAAATGTTGGGTGCTGTCAAGGCATTGTACATGAAACAAGACAGAGGAAGTTTTGCCGAAAAATCACAGTTTACAGGCGTGATTAAGACATCAATTGACTAGAGGAAGAGTTTCATGAATTTGGCTTGGGAAGGCGAACAATTTCAGCTGTATACTCCCCTAAATCCTGGCATAAGAAATCTAGAGGCTAATGGAAGCACAAATCATGGCTGTACCAGAGCAAGAGGCAATAATACACTTTTCATCTCTAATACACTAAAGAGATATTCTAATTACATGTATTTGTGCAAAGAACAAGTGTGCAAATACTGAAAGGCCCATTTGCACATTGGCCCTGAGCAGGTCAGCATACAAATCACACAGAGGTCACCCCAGGCCTGAAACACATGCCACTGACAACCTTGTCAAAAGCATAGGTTTTTGTTTATTTTGCAATGCAGAAGGACGCACAGAGAGACACAGAAATGGCCATTCCATAATATCAAATGGAGAATTCTGCTATTTTGTGAACGTTCACAGATCTATGAACAGTTGTACCAAAATTACTAGAATTGCCACCCCCTGGCATTGGATATATGTACAATGCGTAGCACATGTTTGTTCTATAGCTCAAAACCTAATGGTTCGAATTTTAGGAAGGCTTAAATGCCAGCTTGTTTAAGTAACTGCCCCAGGATCCCAGGCAGCACATACTTGCCCTTTAGGGGTTCTTGGTGCTTTACAAACCTATTGACAGTTTATGCACTGTTATTTTGTATTTTATACTTGGAATTAATCCTTTGAAAGACTTCAACTATTGGGGAAAATATTTTATTTTAAAATACCCCTAATATTTTTAATGCATCAATTTCACTGAGGGACATCAATACACAGAGTAGTCAAATTACCAAGGGGCATATTAACAAGGCGGCGTTAATGAATTATTGCCGCTTTAGCGTCCGTCTCGGACGAAAAGCGGCGATAATTTTATCGCCGAATTAACAAGGACACGCTAGCGCGTGATTCCTGACCTAGCGTCCGCTTCCTGCACGCCTCCCATCGCATCGCTAATGAGATGCAAAGGGGGCGTGCCTGTGAATACAACAGGGGAAATATCGCTAACCCAGGTATCGCCATATTAGCAACGTGGGTTAGCAATATATTAAATTGCGTTAAGTATGCCTTAACGCAGGAATTTAACGCCTGCTAAATTCCTGACTAAGGCATACCTAACATGGGGGTGGATTGTGTGGCTAAGACCACAGGCCCTATCGCTGAGTATATCGCCGTTTCCATGGGACATCGCTGGAAAACCAGCGATGTTCCATGGAAACATCGCTATCACTGGGAAATTATCGCCTTTGCGCTAAGCGTTGTTAATACAGCGCTAGCATGGCGATAATTTCCAGCGATAGCCGGCGATAGGATTCCTCACGCTAAGCACGGCCAGCGATAATTATCGCTGGCCGTTGTTAATATGCCCCTAAGTGCTCTGAAAGGCTTGTGAATATCACTGGCCAGATAGTGGTCATGAAATATTTATCTCGTTTTTAAGCAACATTCATATTGTGTGGTTAGTGCCGTTACGTTTGTTTTCAGTTTTTCTTACATAGAGCTCATTGCAGAATTAGGGAAGAAGTGGTTGCTGTTCCTCGTTGCAAGCAACAGAGCATTAATTCCTTTCAACCTTCAGTTTCCTAGATCAGTTGTGCCTCTGGAATTTGTTCTCTGCTGTGGTGTGAGTGGGTTACGTTTCATTTCATGCTCACTATAAAGCCCTACTAAAAAAAAAAGAAAAACTGTGTGTATAACTTTGCTGAATCATGAAAAAAACAATGCCTTGTGATTGGCTCTCCAGGTATGGCAAATGCACAAGTGTGGCAAATAACAAGGTGGTTGTAAACAGATTTGGAGATAGAATAGCTGATGGCTCATTCATTTAGGCACAGCATGGATTAAGGGCCAGATTTATCAAAGGTTTTACACTGCCCTTGCGCCACGAAAGGGAAAACAGGGCACACGAAACCTAGAATGATATTTACCAAGCCACGCAAGACCACCGTGCATGGTCTGCAGGCTAGGTAAATCTGAAGGAACGCAAGGCAGCGCAAGTCGCTGCCTTGTGTTACTCTGCCCCAGGGAGGCGTTACCTGAGTCGAGCATGGGTGTTCCAATGCATCCACCCATGGATTTTGGCGCATTCCGAGATTTACCATGAGTGGTAGACCTGGCAATGCGTCAAAGTGCTACGTCTCCTCAGAGGTGGTATAAGGAGAAGAAATAGCTTTATTTCTCCTCATTTTTCCCATTCTGCAGCACACGTAGAAGAGGAAAAAAGCCCTAAAATTGTTTTTGTGCAGAACAGTGTTCCTTCCTCCACAAAAATAATCCTGCCTGCAATGCAGTATTTTAAAATACAAACCAACAGTTTTCATTTTTATCATTTCCTAACAGTTTCGGTTTGGTAAACAGGATAAAAAAGCAGGATTTCCAATTCACCAAATTGGCCAAATAATAGCTGTTGGATTAAGCCTCTGTTAGGAGTAAATTTGTGACTTCACAATGCATATGGAATTGACAAAAAGAATCCAAGAGTGTGCTTGAAAATGTACAATGGTTGAGGATTCACCTGAATATTTACATGTATAACCATTTACACGTGAAAATATAACAGGTATACCTTTCAGCACCTTTCAGCAGGTAGAGATGCAATGCATAAGTGCATCTGTACTTTTAAACATTATTTGTTCTTTCCGTGTTTTTCCCCAATAAGCAAACCCTTTCTCCTAAACCCTGATATGTTTGTGCTGTTGCCCCTCCATTCCGACCATGAATATGCATTTAATTCTGCCCTTGACAGGAGAAAATCCGTGAGGGTTTGCCTGCATACAATTTTCAAATGCACACTCACAGCGATTTTGTGTGTTATCCAATTTCTACAGATTATCCCACGCTTGAATTCCATAAACAGACCCAACGACACAAATCTGCTCACATGAAAATGTCGCCATCCTGGCAGAATTTCATTGTGAGTCAAATCAATTTTCGAGGTCCCTGCCTCAGCACTTCATTCTGTGAATCGGAGACGGAATTTGTGCCTCACAAACGACATTTTTTTGCAAAATTACATTGTAGTTAGGTTGGAAATAGCTGTCAGAATTGTTTCGATTACGTTTATAAATTAAAAACAGACTGAAAGAATAAATCGATAGCCTGTTACTAGCAGGATGTGGTACCAACAGATAACACGAAAGAGAGAACTCTTTAATTCATGGGGTTCAATACTCGAATTGATGGAGTGTCCCTTGCCTGGGTAGGAAAACAACCCTGGTCCATTTGCATATTTGAACATTACTGCTGTGGAAAATGTAAATATTGCCGGAACCTTATCATGTATTATAATGAGTGATTTTATGTTCAGGTAATACATATGGAATAATTATTTAAGCCCATGTAAATACGTAGGTAAGAATGCATAAAAATTATATTATATATTCTGTGATATAAAATGTAATTATTTAACACAAATGTAAATGCTAAATATGTAGTTTGTTATAAATATTTATCTCTTCTCTTCTCGCTATATATATATATATATATATATATATATATATATATATATATATATATATATATATATATATATATATATATATAGTATAATGTTTATGACAAAGCTCTTTATTTACAGCACCAGCATGTTATGCAGTTGCAAGACAATCAATTGAGGGTAGAGTTGAGTGGTGTTGATGACCCAAGATACTATTTCGAAGACATGAGCTTTACACACAAATGTTATATACTATGTGGTTGTTTGTGGCTGATGTGCAGCAGATTTTAGAAATGTGGCTGCAGTAAACTCTTCATAAGTCTGCATCACAAATGCACTCAGTGGCTTTCCTTATTAACTGAGCATTACTGTGGCAAATAATCCTCCACTTTGAACAACGATGATGGCAGAAAGTTGAGAGGCCACACACAAGAGGTCAAGGGATGCTGCCTCTAGTACAGAACTTTTCGCCTACAAATAATGGTTATCAGGTGTATTTGTCTAATTAGTTCAGTGGAAGCAAAACAAGACAACAACACAAGTAATGGAATAGGTTAGTGCAAACAAGGTCAGCACTGCTAATAGAGTCCATACTGACCTCAAGGGAGGTGGTCTCCCAAGCAGATAGAGATACTGAAATATGAAATTGTAGGAGGCAGTAACTCTGAGGGCCTCATTTAAGAAAACTGCCGCATTGCTGCGTGAAAACAGCGATGCAAAATTTTTCACTGCGCCCTCCTTGTGACACGATGGATGCTCTGTATTTAGGCTGGACTGTTCCCATGAGGCACAGGGTCAGACTGATTTGCATATGGCCATGTCTGAACTGGGGTGGTGGACTGAGCTAAAGAATGATGATGGATTAAACCCAGATCAGTTGACTGGGGTTGAGTGTTTGATTAGCTTAAACGCTCCGTCCATCATCCCCTTTGGTATCACTTTGTTCGCCCTAAGTTGGCAGGGTATGCCCAGACGTGGGTCCCTTGCTCACTTTGCCACTGGATTCAAGCTAGCCTGGCTGATGACGGCTGAATAGCCAGAAACCGGTCCCAGGATGCTTGTTTCCGGTCCAGGGAAGACATGGCTTGGCAGTTCGGGCTGGACTGTTCCCATGAGGCACAGGGTCAGACTGATTTGCATATGGCCATGTCTGAACTGGGGTGGTGGAGTGAGCTAAAGAATGATGATGGATTAAACCCAGATCAGTTGACTGGGGGTGAGTGTTTGATTAGCTTAAACGCTCCGTCCATCATCCCCTTTGGTATCGTATTGTAGCACTGAGGCCTAGGCGTGTGAGGAGAGGCGTTTCGACTATGTGACCAAGGGTATGGGAAGGAGGCATTTTCTTGCTTACATTAGGGCCTACGATACTTTTGCTACACCACTGAAACCATAATTCCTTAGAAGATTACACTGGTTGTCGCCCTCATGTTTCAAAACTGTGTAGGCCTTAACAAGCCATTACCCCCAGGTCCCTTATGTCCTCGTCCCATTCATGTACAAAGTGGAGATAACCATCTCCCGACAGAAAAAGGAGCAGAGGCATGCTGGGACCCTAATACTGCCCCTCCCACCGGGAGTATATAAGCAGTACTTACCCAGCATCCCGTCTGTTCTTTTTCTGTCTGTCGACAGAATGGACGTGGTGTGCTGTTCTGCTGCTCCTGCTGGGCTGGAGTGGCGTTCATTTTTCCCTCCCCCGCCCGGCTGCCTGGCTATGCGGGCGGGGGGTTTCTGGTCTGTCCCCTGGCCTGCCGGGCTTGCTGGGGGTCATGACGGTGGTGGCCGGTGTACTGCCTGGACTGCGGGCCCTTTGCGGCTGGTGCGCCTCCTGGGTGCTTCCGGGTCGCGTGCACGTCTTCCTGTGGCTGGGCGTGTTGGGAGACGTGCCGCTTTTCCTGTGTGCCATGCCTTCCCGCTGTTGGGGTGGGGGCCTTGCTGCTGGTGGTGTCCGACCCTGCCCCGGGTGAGTCCTGCTTTGCGGTTTTTGCTCCTTTCTTTCGTGTATGTTTTGGGCTTATTCTCCCCGTTGTTGTTTGGGAGTGTCGTGGCCCTGTCTACATTTGTAGTCTGTGTCCGTAGCTGTGCCTGCACGGGCGGGGGCCGGCTTCCCGAAGGTCCCCGGTTCGATACGGGGTGGACACATTCCATTTCACAGTTGGTAATGCATGGAGGCGATTGCCAGCTCCCATGCATGTTTCTGTTCTCTTTTCTTCTGTTGGAGTGTGGTAGCTCGGCACGCCTGGGACAGAATGAATATGTTGTTTCTGTTTCTTTTTATGCCGGCGCGCTCAGGGCTTCCTCGTACACTGGCACTGTTCTGGTGTTTTGCTCCGCTTGCTGGGGGCTGTTTCTTGCTGCCTGCGCTGCTGGCCTGTTTCTGTGTTGTGGGGAGCGCGGCTCCTTGTTACCCCTTCTACCCTGTTGGATGCTGGGTGTCCGAGTCCATCTGCTGCTGCAAGTGGTTGTGCCTACGGGGGTGTGGCGCTCCTTCTGGCTGCTGCCTCTGAAGGGGTTGGTTTCTTCCTCCCTTTCGCCGTGTCCGCCCCACTCTGTGCTGGTCCCAGTGTGTGGTGGAGTTCCGCTCCCGTGGTGCATGGGTTGGCGGCGGGGCTTCTTCGCTTCTCGTTGGAGCGTGAGGCTGTCTTCCTCTGTGGCATTGCTGGTCTACGGCAGTTCTTTTTTTTATCTTTCTGTGGTTTCTGGGTGTGGATGTAGCCTGCCGGCTCGCGTGCGGTCGCCCGCGCGCTGGGGTTCGAGGTCTCAGCAACGGCGTTCTGCTTCCTGTTATTCTGGGCTTATCACTTGTTCTCCCCATGCCTGCCTCCATCGGTCCTTGGTTGCTGTTGCTGGCCTTCTGCTGCGGGGCTACTGTGCCTCCTGGTGGTGGTTTTGTTGTGCCTCTTGCTTGTGGGGCGTGCGTTATGCCACTGCCTTTTGGCTGTTGGCTGCTGGGCGCCTCTGTCTTTTCAGGCGCTTCCTGCTCGTTCCACGCTGCTGGCTGCTCCGTTCTCCCCTATGCTCCTCTTGTTGGCTTCACGGCTCCCTCTCTCCTGTCAGGCTGGGGGAGTGCTGGGTGCCCGGTGGGTGTGTAGCTTGGTCCTGGTACCTGGCCCAGTGGCGCCTCTGTTTTGGGTGTGGTACCAGTCCACCCGCTCCTGTTCCGTTTTTGGCAGGTTGGCCATGGCTCGGTTGAGGCGGCGGTGCCTCCTGGTTTTGCCGGGGTTTGTGCCTGGGGCCTCCTGCTTGCGCTGCTTGCACTCTGCTGCTGCGCTGCGTCCCCGCTTCTGCCCTAGTGTGTTGTCTGCGGGGCTGGGGTTCTTGCCTGTTTGGGCTGTTCCTCGTCCTTGGGTCCTGCCCTCCTGGGTGTTCCAGGTGGTTGGGCTGGTGTGCGGGGTGTGCGGTGCTGCCGGTGTTTTGGTTCACCGTGTGTGCTGTTTTTTTAGGCTAGTCTCTCCTGCGGAGGTCTGGTCGCCGGTCTGACTCTCAGCCTCGGCGGCCTCCTGCTCCCGGGCTGCCTCGGGCTGCCGGAGCTGGCTCAACGCATCCGCTTGCGGTGGGGCTGTGCCGTCTTGTATCCTTGGCACTTTTCCCTCCTGGGCTCCTGTGTTCGTGCTGCGCTAGGTGTCTGTGGGCTTTGTTGCTTGTTGCCGCTTTTCCTCTATGGTGTGTGGCCTCCCTGGGTGGTATGCCTGCGGTTCGTGGTCCTCTCTGGCCGTCGGCTCGCTTGTGCTTGCCCTTTCTTGGGATTCTGGTCCTGCCGGGGTCTGCCCGCTTTTCTGCTGTTCCTGCGCAGTCCTACTCCTGGGGTGCTGTTGGTCCTGTGCTGCGGGCTCTGTTCCTCTGCTGGCGTCTGGTTCGGCTGGGTTGTGTGCCCCACTTGGCTGTGCCGTGGGTTCTCTTATTTGTTCCGGTCCCCGCTGGGCGGTTCGGCTCTCTTTTGGGTGCCTCCGCTTCCTGGCTTCTGCGGCCTCTCTTCGGGGTTGCTCCTTCTTTCTGTTGGAGTGCGGTGTCCCCTTCCTTTCCTGACTCTGCCCCCGCGGCCTTTGTTCCGGCTTGGGGGGCTCTTTGTCTTTGTATGCCGTCGTCCCGTTCTGGGGTCTGGCCTCCCTGGGGTTCGGGGGTTGACGCTTGCTGGGAGGCTTCTTTCCCTGTTGCTGCCTCCTTTGCGGCTGTTGTGTTCTCCTTGCTCCTGTCTGGGGCTCCCGGTGTGTGTTCCGGGTCCTCCTGTGTGCTTGGGTTGTGTTGTGGGGGGATGGCTGTGTGCTGTCTTCTGCTTCTTGCCTCTTCCATGCTGGGTGCTGTTGTCTTTGGTTGCTCCTGGCTCTGACGCTGGCTGTTCCTGGTTTCTGGGGTTTCCTTGGTGTGGCTTGTGCGCCCCTGCTCGATTTTCTGGGCTTCCCTTTGGTTTCTTTCGGTGGGTCCTGGTCGCCCTCCTGCTTCCGCCAGCGTTCCTGCTCTCGCCTGGTCTTTTGGTTCCGCTTGGTCGGGCCTGGTTTGTTCCTGGTTGCGGCTGCCTGGGGGTGCCTGTGGCTGTGAGCTTCTCAGGCTGGTGGGGTTGGGCCCTGCTCTCCCTTCCTTTGCGTCCCCCGGGGTGTTTCCGGTGGCGGTTCGCGCTTTGGCTGCTGCTGTGTCCTTGGCTTGGCTCCTGTTTTCCCCTCTTTTGGTCTGCTGGGGCTTTCAGGCTTCTGCTGGTTTTGGGCGTCTGTTGGTCGCCTTTTTCTCGGCCATGCGTCCTTGCCTGTGCTCTCTTTGTGGGTCCTGGCGGGGTTTGCTCTCTTGGTTTCGGGCCGTTTCCTTGTGGGTCCTTCTGGGCCTGTTCCTGTCGGAGGTTCTCTCCTGGTTCCTGGGTTCCGTTGGGTGCTGTTGGGCCTTGTTTCCCCATTGCTCCTTTCTGGTTGGCCGCTCTTTTTTCTACTAGGCTGAGGGTCCCTTGTCCGGTCCTGTGTGGGTCCTGGTGTTCGGTGCTTCTGGGTTGACATGTCCGGGTTGCCTCCTGTTGCTCCTGGTCTGCAGCCTTCCTACTGATTCGGCGTGGATTCTGGCTGGGCCTCCTTGTCTTGCTCTCCGTCCTGGCTGCTGGGTGTCCGGGATCTGCTGCTGCTTGACCCTCTGCCTTCTCTACTTCCTCCGGTTTCCGTTTTGGGGTTTCCTGTGTTTGTTTTTCTTCCGGCCTTCTGTTTGGTCCGGCGTTGGTGTTCTGGGGGTCTCTGTCGGCCTCCCTGCTCTTTTCCTTTGCCCTGGGCTCTGTGTGGGCTCCTTCCTGGGGCTGGTTGGGCCTGTGGGTCCTCCTGCCTCGGCGGGTTGCTGGGCCCGGTCCTGGCTTCCTGGTTCCTTGTGCGTTTGTTGCCCTGGTTTTTGGCTCTCTCTTGGCTCCTCTTCGGCGTTGGCTGGGGTCGGGCCTGGTGGGTTTCTGGTCTGGGAGCTGTGCGCCCTGGGGCCTTTTTCTTCCGTTGCTCCGGCCCTTGCTGTGTGCTTGGCCTGGGTGTTGGGTGCCTGTGCGGTCGTCCGCCTTCTTTGGCCCCTGTTTTGGTCTGCCCTCTGTGTTGCGGTTCCGGTTTGGTTCCGGGTTGCTTCCTCTGCTCCGCCTGTTCTGGGTTTTTGGCCTCCCTGTTCGGTTGGCGGTTTTCTTCCTGTGGGGGCTTTTGGCCTCCTGGGGTTTTTGGTCTCTGTCTCCTTCCATGTCCTTTTCGGTTTGGTTGGGGTCTGGCTCCTGTTCTGCTCCCGGGCTCTTGCTCCTGCGCCCTGTTGCCTGGGCTGGGCTTCTTTCTTGACCTTCTCCGGGGTGGTCGGGGTTTGCTCGGTGCTCTGTGCGGCTGCCGGGTCTGTGTGCCTTCCTGGTGGTTCTGGGCTGGGCGGGCTTGTCCGTCCTTGGCCGTGTTCTTTTGGCCTGGTTGCCCTGTCTCCTGTTTCTCTGGTTGGCGGCTTCCTTTTTCTGGTCCTGGCCTTCTGTTTTTTCTGGGTTGTCTCCGGTCCTTGTTTTGGCCCTGCTGTCCTGTTCTGGGTTGCTGACCGGTTGCTTCCTGCGGTCTCCCCTTCCCACCTTCTCGGTGCTCCCTTGGGTTGCTGCGTTTGGTGTGGTTTCCTGGGTGTGCTTGTGGTTTCGGAAGGCCGGGTTTCTGCTCTGGTATTCTCCACTTTGTACATGAATGGGACGAGGACATAAGGGACCTGGGGGTAATGCTCTATTACTTCACCGGTAATCTTCATTACTCCGGGTCCCGTTGTCCTCGTCCCATTCATACGCCCCTCCCTCCCTCCCAGGCGGCCAGCCTTCCTGTCTGGGCTTGGTTGTACAGACGGGATGCTGGGTAAGTACTGCTTATATACTCCCAGTGGGAGGGGCAGTATTAGGGTCCCAGCATGCCTCTGCTCTTTTTTTTCTGTCGGGAGATGGTTATCTCCACTTTGTACATGAATGGGACGAGGACAACGGGACCCGGAGTAATCGAAGATTACCGGTAAGTAATAGAGCAATACTACTGCATATAGAAGGGTGTGCAAAGTTTCAAACTGCGATATCAAAGATTGAGATGTTATCAAACTTCACACGACACAGTTTGTAACTTTTACTAATTTCCAAGCTTCTCACAATTTTACCTTCTGGAGACATTTGAGACAAAAAGAGAATTTGCAACTGAATGTTCTTGAAAAAATAATGTCGGAGAATTCTTCCGCTTATGGAAAAAGAGCCTTCACAACTTCACACACCCATAACAACCCAACAATTTCTGAATGACATTTGTTCTACATTGCTACTGCTTGACATCGCAACCCAGAATTTTTAAAGTACCCTGGATCATCTTGAAAATGCGATTAAACTTTATGTAACATAGAAAACACACAAACATACCTAAACATTATCAGTAAGCATGAAAATGCATTGAAATCCAGTAAAATGTATGTTCATGTTTTAATATACCTCTAAAAACTTTGACAAATTAAAACTTTGACTCACCCGCAAGTAACAGGGCAGGTTATATGTAAACATGTTGCTTCTGGATATGGAGAAGCAGTTGAGTTAGATGTGGTGGTCTCTAGAATGGACACAGGCCTGAATTGGCCTGTCATTCCTGATTGTTAAGCATCACCCAACAGCTGTGCACTTCTCTTCATCACTACACATATAAGCTGCAATGTTTCAAGCAAAAGAGTAATGTCGTCCCAGCCACCACCAAAGAGTATTGTCACAACTTCAGTCTCAAAAATAGGTTAAAAAAACAACTTTATCATGCTAAATAATGTTCCTCAATAAATAGATATTTGGATAAAGATTATTAGCTTGGCAGCAGGTACTCTCTGCTAGATGCAGAATATGGACATCCAGGGCCCAGGTTGCTCTGTAACATCTGTGGTTTGACCACAAAGTTGGTTAAAACGTTGGCTACCACCTCACTTGTTTTCTGGACACTTTATGTATATCTGCCTCACATTCTCACAGGGAGCTCATCTATACTGCAATGGTTCGCTGTGTTATCTCTATCTGCCTCAGAGTAAGAGTTCTGGGAAAGACAAGCATGTGTGTGGTGTTGTACCTTCCAAATATTAACATCTGGGGTGGGTACCAGTTGCGTATAGCACCAAATAAATAAACACACCCTTTGAACTTCAAGGTGAAAACGTAGTCCAGGTGTCAACCAAGGGAGAATCTGTGTGGGTGGGCAAAGCATGGCATGCAAACAATGCCTTTACCCTTTCCAGTCATGTACATTGAAAATGGACCGTTTGATAGTGACCTTCCAATGCAAAATATCGGTGCACAGACAACAAAGCACAACACACTATGCTGTTGTATGATCACGAATATCTTCTTTTGCCCAGCAAGCAAATCCCAGTCTTTTGGGGAAGAAGACTTAGCATGTAATGGTAGGTTATATATATATAGGTGTGTATATATATATATATATATCCAAAAAAACAAAGTTTGCCCTTCCTTCGGCTTCTAACGCAGTCGATAACAGATGGGCACGAACTCCACTTTTAGGCTCGCAGTTTTATTTATTGTATTAAACGATCATGCAGTCACTACGCGTTTCGGTAACAGTCGTTACCTTGATCACATGGTACAATTGCATATCCACCTAACATAAATACCTCCTCCCGGATGTGACATCACCAATAGACATAGTAGACAGCCTAAAAAAACTCTGCTATTTTGTTAAACTTGATTTGTATAGCAAGATCATACAGCGATACATATTAAACAGAAACCAATTCATTGAATACATTCACACATTATATATATACATGATAAAATATATTATAAAATGTCAATAAATATATAAATAAATAAATACATATTTATATAAAATTTCAAATATATCAAAAAATTTTGAGTAAAAATCCTTGTTTTCTCAACTTATTATGTTTCAATAAGAATAGTTGATTTAATCAAAACCTCCTCTATATATATATATTCACTGATTAAACCACAGGTTTCAGGGACGTTATAGTTAGTTGGACATTTCACTCGTACAAAACCAGAGAAATTCAGCCGTTATAGTTAGTTGAGCTAACTATAACTCGCGCCCCAGCAATGCACTGCTGATGACGTCACATATTACATCATTCATGACATGGTCAGTGACATCACTGATGACATCACTGATGACATCTCAAATGACATCACTGATGACACCATCCAGTGACTGTGTGTTTCTGTAAAGTTTAAATATGTTTGTATATATATATATATATATATATATATATATATATATATATATATATATATATATATATGCCAAGGTGTATTAAAGAATGAGTGGGTGTATAATTGTCTGAATGGATGATTTAGTAGGTGCGTGACTGACTGTATAAGTGTGTGATTAATCGTGTCTTACTGAATGCATGGCTTAGTAACTAAACTGTGTGAATGTCTGCATTAGTCTGTCAGTTGGTGTGTAAACGGCTGCATGGGTTGGTGAGTAGCTACAAGAGTGTCTATATGGGTTATTGATTGGTTGTCTGAGTATCTGTATGGGTGCCTGAGTGTCTGTGTGGGGGGTGTGTGACTCTGTGCATAGATGTGTGAGTAGGAGATTTACTGGGTGTATGGGTTCAAGAGTGCATCTGTGAAGGGCTGTATGGGTGGTGGAGTGTGTGTATGGGTGTGTTGGTCAGTGAATGGATGTCTCAGTGGTACATGTGTGAGTAACTACATATGTGAAAGGCAGTATATGTGAGTGTTGGAGTATATAAATCACTATATGTGAGAGTGAGTGATTGTGAGAATGGCTGTATGGGTGAGTGTGTGCTTGTATCAGTGATTGTATAAGAGAGTAAGTATGTGTTAGTATCTGTATGAATAAGTGAGGTGGTGTGTGTATAACTGTATAGGTGAGTAAATGGGAGTGTGAATGATTCTTTGCATGATTGACTAGGTGTGCAAGTAGCTCTATGGATGAGTGGTGGTGTGTGAGTGTCTGTATAGGTGTATGAGTGCATATGATAGTGCTGTATTGATGAGTGACTGCATGTATGAGTAACTGTATGGGTGAATGAGTGGACATGTGTGTAGACCTAGGAATCAGTGAGTGGGTATGTAGTAGCTGGTATTGGTGTGTCTATGGTTTCGAAAATGGTAGTCTGTATTTTAGAGTGGGTGTATCAAAGGTTATATTAGACTGTGAGGAGGTGCATCAGATTTTCATGTGGATGATGTTATCAGTGATGTCATCAGTGATGTCATTTGAGATGTCATCAGTGATGTCATCAGTGATGTCATCAGTGATGTCACTGACCATGTCATGAATGATGTAATATGTGACGTCATCAGCAGTGCATTGTGGGGGCGCGAGTTATAGTTAGCTCAACTAACTATAACGGCTGAATTTCTCTGGTTTTGTACGAGTGAAATGTCCAACTAACTATAACGTCCCTGAAACCTGTGGTTTTTTCAGTGAATTTCCAGGGTTTTTTAAATGATAATTTCTAACTATAACGTCCCTGAAACCTATGGTTTTTTCAGTGAATTTCTAAGGTTTTTTAAATGCTAATTTCTAACTATAACGTGCCTGAAACCTATGGTTTTTTCAGTGAATATATATATATATATATATATACACACACACACACGCACACACACATACTCCTCAGTACTACCCTTTGAAGGTGGCCCTACTAGTCCTGGTCCATTGCGCCCCCAATCCCCTCCAAAACAAATCCCTTCTAGTGACACCACTCTTCACGTAATCTTCTTTCACTGATCCTGTTCTCTGTTCTGCTAATTTTAGAGAAATGAAAAGTGCAAGCATGTAATGAACATGCTGAGAGAATGCTTAAATAACGCTGTTGGCAGCGACAGCATGTGGCCACAACTGGACTTGTTTCAGTTCTTCTGTCCCATCATTAGTCACACAAACTCTGCAGAAACAAGGTCTTGAAGCAAGCCTTTGTACCCTGGACTTCAGCATTTGTTGTTTCATTTTAACTACAAAGGCAGTGCATGTTTTTCATTGCTATTACTGGTATTTTGTGTATTTTGTTGGAATGCGTGCTTTCCATTGCTATTACTAGTGTTTTGTGTATTTTGTTGGGTTATGTGCATTTTAGAGCACATTTCTTCCTCTGGTATTATTCCATGGTGCTGTGGGAATCTGGCAGCTCCTTGGGGTTCTGGGATTCTTGTCGACAGGTGTTAAGGTTGTTGGTTGCGTTGATATTGTATTTAGTTGTGTTTTGTAGTTGTTGGAGATTAATTATGTTGGTTAGAGGAGGCAAATGTGTTGTTTATTGAAGGATTTCCTTGGGTGGTGACTGTCTAGATCCTGTCAGGGATCTCTGTGGATCATTATGTGTGCGGATGTGTGTGCCGAAGGTCTTTGAAGTTTGTTTCCATCAGGTGGAGTGAACTGCTGTCCATTCGTGGTTGTTGGGTCTCGGATGCATCTTTGCTGTTTGTGTGGAATGATTTGTGAATGTGGAACACTTGAGTTAACTTCTGGGTGGTTGCTATGGAGAATAATTATACAGACTGTATTTATCAGTCGGTGGTGTAATATTGCATTAATTTCCCATTCTTTGCAGGATGCTTAGATAAATGTGATATTGCATGAAGTGCTTGGGAATTCATAATGTTAATTCTCTACTCGTCAAAATACTAAATAATAGTGCTGGGGCTACTACAGGGTGGATGGATGGGTGGATGGATATGGATGAATGGATAGATGGGTGGATGGATTGGATAGATGGATGTATGGATGGATGGATGGATGATGGATGGATGGGTGGGTGGATGGGGATGGATGGGTGGGTGGATGGGGATGGATGGGTGGGTGGATGGTTGGGTGGGTAGGTGGATGGATGGATAAATGGATGAATTCAGTAAGTCGATATAGTGGTCACTACTGAATGAATGATGAGACCGTGGTTCCATAACCTAGAGTTCGTGTGATTGCTTTACCGGAAAGAACTTCATTTTAAGTTTTGACCGAATGCCCGTGGGTTGGGTGTTGACATTGTCTAGGGAGATATGACATAGCCATGCTGCCCTCTGCACAACGCGCCTCTTCATAGAAATGTGACTCGACCGCGGCTCACTTTGCTGCTAACATCGGAGCACAGAAGATGCCGTTTTTCTGACAGCCAGAAGGCCCCAGGATAGCAAACACAGCAGAGGTTCCTGCCTCACGTCTGTGCCCGTCTTGTTTGAACTATTTCACCACCGAAACACACAAGCGTTCCTCAAAAGGCCAACTTTACACAGGAACAAAGTAAAACTGAGATATCCCGCCTGAGCTGTTTGTATGGGACTTTGGTTTCCTTTCTTTTTGTTTTTGAATAAATGGAATGAACAGGCTGTGGGCCCGGCAGACTGAGACGTGCACACACACACACACACACACACACTCACACACACATACACGCACACTCAGACACTCACACTCTCCGACGGTCGCACGCGCATGTTCTCACACACCGCACACGAGCAAACACTCCCAAACCCAAGGACACCGACAGTCACACACATACACACTCAGACACACCTGCACAGACACATGCAAACTCACATGCACGCGCTCGCGCATACACTCACAAACCAGCAGAGAGCCACGGGCTCACACACATACTCACAAACCCACATACACCGACGATCACACACCCACACCGCAGAAACCTTTGAGAGGTCTGCCCTAAAACGGGCAGATGGCTGACAGCACACAGAGACAGACGCTGCTGGCACCCACCTTGTGTTCAAAGCAAGAAAGGGGCGTCCAGCCCGAGCATCCGACCTTCAGCAACCACCAAGGTGCATCAGCTAGAAGTAATAACATGGACATAGCGCTTGCTACCCAGCCCTGAAGCGTCCTACTGCTGGATACAACAGATCCTACCCAGGTCTTACCCAACTCAACTGCACTCATTTTATCGGCTTTACAATGGTGAAAGGCAGAGTCAGAGTCCATATCTTTCGCCTGCGCTACTCTCCCTGCTGATGGCACTTCTATGAACCCGTTTTTGCACAGTGGTCGACAGTGAATAGTATGAGCTGTGGCGCTTCGGGACAGGTTGGTGCCCTACCATGGGTCTTGTGTTTGCCCATCGAGAGTCTCACCTTGTATTGGTGGCATCATGTCATGTCAGAGCAGAGTTGATGCGCGTGCCCTGTGTCAGTTGCGTTGGCAGTGAGTAGTTTGCTTGCCGGAGAGCACCCCTTTGCCCTGTGTCTGGCGTTTGATGCTGTCATTGTTGCAAGCAGGAGTGGTGCAGCTATTGTTAAGATGCCCTCTTGTGCTCGGTGCCCTGTGCAGCGATTCTTTCCAGTGTGTGTTGAGAATGTCATTACTGTTTGGTGTCAATTCCACTTCTGGTTGCCGGAGGGGGAGGGTGTTAGAATGGCTCCTGTTAGGTTTGTTTTTAGTGTTTTGGGGAACTTTGCATCTCACAGTTTATACCTGAAGGCCTTGCCGGGCCCGGACAGGCCTTCTACTCCACCGGGCATCCCCGGTGGGCTGGAGACACAGTGAGCGAAGAGAGGGCGTGGCCGTTTGAGCATTTTTACTGGGGCTATTTTTAGTTCCCAGTCCAGCCCTGAGTGTGGGCCACCAGTGAGTTTGGCTGGGGGAGTTTGCCTCTACTTCTGACACCTTTGTCACCAGCCTGTGATGCCCATACAGAAAGAGCACAGTGACAAGGTAGTCATTTTTGGCTATGATCTTAAGGGTCGTGCAGGTGGGTTAGACCTCTCAATCATCTACGCTTGGCCATCAAGTAACTGAAGTGGCTTCTGGGCTGGAGCAATGCGGACCTCAAATTGATCGGCTAGACGCAAGTATATTCCTGATGAAAATAATCAATTGTCAACTGTTATTTCAATCTTCTATTCCCTGACAGGTTAATGTTTTAAACAGAAATAAAGTGGCTTTGAAAGTTGACAAATGTTACTGTAAATAACTATGACTCATTGTTAGACTTGGCACCATTGGCGTGGGTCTCCTTCCATTTTTTTGCTGTTGCCTCTTATGTTTTGATGGTTTTAGATGCTTTTGGGCACTGTGCCACTGCTGTTCAGTGCCACAGTACAAGTGCTCCCTACTGTAAATTGATGTGTTGATTAGTAACTCCATGATTGGGTTATTTGATTTACTTGTCAGACCCTAGTACAGTGCACCATGGGTGCCCAGGGCTTGTAAATCAAATGCTGCTGGTGGGCTTGCAGCACTGGTTGTGCCACCCACAGAAGCAGCTTGTAAAGTATGTCTCAGGCCTGCCATTGCAGAGCCTGTGTGCAGTCTGTGACTGCCATGTCGACTCTGGCAAGTGCACCCACTTGCCAGTCCCTAAACATTCCCTTATCTTCATATCAGACACCCCTAAGGTAGGCCCAAGGGCAGGGTGCATTGTAAGTATAAGGTAGGACATGCCCTGGTGTGTGTGGCATGTCCTAATAGTGAATTACAGCCATTTTCGTTTTTCACTATTGCAAGGCTACCTGTTCCCCATAGGCCAGAATGGGCAGTTTGATTATTACACCTTATAATCCTAACTGACCCAGGGAACATGGTAGAAAAACTAATTTAGTATGCCTGAACTCAGGATGATAAAATACATCTTTTAGTGAAGTTGGTTTTAACATTCTGTGTTTGAAAATACCACTTTTAGAAAGTAGGTATTTTCTTGCCTAACCATCCAGCTGCCTCTGCTCAGGTTGTGTATTGTATGTCTGGGTTTGTGAGTGACAGGGGCTGGGGGATTCCAGGAGGCAGGGTGAGTCAGCACTAGGCTGAATAGGTCTGCCTGAAGGAGGATGGGTGGGAGGAGTTGCACCTGGGTCTGAATAGGGCTGTGCCTGCCTTCCACAATGCTGGCTCCACCTCCTGCCGGGCGTCTGATGGCTCTGCCCCTCACTCTCAAAGGAAAGAAGGAGTCATGTACACAAAGTGCTCCAAGACTGACCAGAACTTGTTTGGACTAGGCAAAGGCCTCTCTGCCTTCAGAGAACAAAGGATTTCTGTGTATAAGTACTGGGGCCCAGACCCCATGAAATTAGATCACTTCTGGGAAATCAAGAAACCTGTGCCAAAGAGAAGAACCGGAGAAGCTGAAGGAGGAGTACTGCCCCTGTGCTGTTTTGCTGATTGGGGTTGGCCTGCAGTGGTTGCTTTCTGCCAAGGACAGGAGAAAAGACTTTGCTGTGCTTTATCATCTTGAAGAAGAGAATCTCCAAGGGCTTGAACTGAGCTTGCCTCCTGCCTGAAGTCACAGGGACACAAAGACTTCACCCTTCTGTTTGCCTGCATCTAGAATGTAGGAGAGTAGGATCTGCTTCACAGGGGTACCCCCACTTTTTGCTGATACTTCACTGGTTTCGACATTAGTCTGGCTGGGGCCCTGCTATTCAGAACCCCAGCCTAGCTGTTTCCTCTTTAAAAGGGTCTCCATGTGCCTTAGGCACATCACTGATTGGGATCTGGAGTGCCCTTGTAAGTCCCTAGTATATGGTATACTATGTACCAAGGGCATAGGTACCTCAGAGGCCTGCCAGGGGCTGCAGCATGTATTATGCCACCCCTGGTAGGCCATCCAAACTGACACCACAGGTCTGCTACTGCAGCCTGGGTAAGGTGGTGCATGCACCCCTTGCTGTGGTATAGGTTACCTATATCACTAAAAGCATACACACATATAAACCTATAAGTCACTCCTAAGGCAGGCCTTATCAATCCTAAAGGCAGAGTGCGTGGTTCTTATGTGAGAGGGTGCCCCTGCATGAGCAGGGCCCCTCTGCAGCGTTCGGAGACCATCTCTGATGCTGTTTGTAGTGCAGCCTGACCATATACTCTTAAACGCATTATATCCTCGCGGTAAAATGCTAACTATGGAATGGCTGCACCAAAACATGTCGTGTTTGGTGTCAAACATCTTGGAATACTACCCCCCGCCAATCCTGGCGGCGGGGGTAGCATTCCACCCTTCTAGAGGAAAGGCATGTTAACTCTGACGAGTCCGGTAACTTCTTTCCAGAGCCCTGGCATCACAAAATGGATGCTGCTGCCACAGACACGAGTCTGGCCTCCTGCTGCTGGACGAAACTCCGGCAGGGGAGGCCTGGACAATAGGTTTCCTGTCCCAGGGAGGTGTGACCACCTCCCCAGACAGGACAATGTGTATTGGGGCTGGGCGGGAGCACTTTCGGGTGCTTTGAAGTCCTGCACTGGGGGCACATTTGGTGTCCCTGTGCATACCCCAGTTCAAACCGGATCAGGGGCTTGCAGCCCCTGCTTTGGCGCGAACTGGACAAAGGGAAAGGGGTGTAGCCACCCCTCTGCCCTGACCCACCCATAGGTGGGGCCACAGAGTAGTCCATCCCCTATTTTTGGAATAAAGGTAGGAACCCAGTCCTTAGGACTTTAGATTATACCTGGACGAAACTCTGAAACAGAATCCTGGACCTTCGACGCTCTACTCACGATTAGAGGACTGAAGAATCTCCCTTGGGGTCAAGGAGTGACTCCCCTGCTTGGCAGGCACCAAAGAAGCATCTGTCCGGTTCGCATCACTGAAGCTCCCGTTGGACGCCGAAGTCATCGCATCACCAGAGGTGGATTCTCAGACTTCCCGAGGCTACCCTGAGTCCCCAGCAAAGCTGAGGCCCGTGGCTATCGTGGGTAACGTGAGACCGTGACCCCTGGACACCGAGCACACTTGCAAGTGCACCATCTTCTGGGTCTCCCAAGAAGTCGTGCTTTGGGCTCCGAGTAGCCCTAGCCTCCAGCACCACCTGCACCGAAGATCACTGGCCCCCACTCCACGAGTGTCCTGTAAGCCAGCTCCACGTGCGGCGTCACGAGGCTCCTTCGCGGTCGCTAGCCCGTTGGCTAGTAGCCCTTACCGAAGGCCAATCTTTTCTTTACTTGGCAGTCTGGTTGCTCCAGGCCTGCCCTCACTTACCCTTGCTGGGTGAGTTCCCCAGACCTTGCTGGTCTGCATCATCGACGATCTACATCTTACTCGAGACTTGCCGTTGCCAAGGCCTGTTGGGTCCAATCTGGTCGCCGACACCTCTGCACTCGACAGACATCGAGCAACAGCCCGAATCCTGCTCCTGGTCGCCGACAACGCCTCCCGGACCTCGTGGCTGAAGAGTCAAGACGACCGTCAACGAACTTGAAGCACTCGACATCGGTGGGCATCTGTCCATCGCCCTCCTGGTCACTGGCTAGTGACCCAGACTCTGTCCCCTCTGCTTTCAGGTTCTTCAGAACTCCGATCCACTCTTGGATCCACCCGGACACTTTTCTCCTGGTCGCCAGCAGCACTTTGCAGCAGATCGCCATAAGAAACGACGACGAAACCCGACCCCGAAAGGCACCTATGCACCCGGCTTCCCTGGGTGAGGTAACACGAGTACTCCGGTGCTCCCGTGGGTAGAGACTCTTCAAAGTCCTAGATCTCAAAGGGTTTTGTCCTAGTCCTCTTTTAAGTGTCCCTTTCCTCTATTTTCCCGATCCCGACTTTCTCCATAGAAGTTAACGGCGTATCGCGGTTGTGTATTTACACTGCACGCGTCTCCCGTGGGTCCCCTGTGTCACTACCTTGGGTGGTTCCTTGTGGTCCAAGCACTTCTAGAGGCTCTAGGCCTAGTGTCTAGTTCAGTCGTGGTTCGCATACCACTTTATTGGTATATGGTTTGAGTACGCCCCTAGGGCTCAAACGTGTATTTGTGCTATTACTGTGATTTAAGATCTTATAACCTATGTACTTCGAACTCTAGCCTCATAAAGAGACTAGAGGGGTGTGTTTAGTAATAAATACATATATTTTGAATATATACCTGGTGTGGTGCTCTTTCATTTGGTCACTCAAGAGATTATAGACTGGTAAAACAAGCTGCTTTACATTCCTTCAAGACTTAGCCTGAAGGCTGCTCTCCACAGCTACCACTAGGATAGCTTTCAATAAGGTTGTCTTTAACCTACCTACCATAAGAGTCGATTTGGACTGGTGCAAGGTGCCCACTATAATTAGTGGACAGCATATGCCAGGCCAACTTCTCACATTGGTGTGCAGCGTGTGGGATTCCAGCTTGCTATTGTTTTACCAGATAATCTCAATTGAATTGATCAACTGAAAACCACTAAAGGTACCTAAGGTACATATAATTTAAGCTTAGAATATCAGTAAGTTCTACTGAACTTAGAGTTGTGTGTTAAGGGATAGCACAACCCTTTCTACAACTCAAGAGAGTTTAGTAGGCCACACTAGAGTAGGTAGTGCATACACCACACCACACTAGTAATGTCTTTAAAAGCAGGATCTAGAGATGCCCTGCAGGAAGCCATTGAGCTTCCCCCTCCAAGTATGACACACTCCCATTCTTGGAACTGAGAGCTTTGTGTAACGTGAGGAAATTAAGGACAGGCCAAAGTCCCACCACCCAACACCTCCAGGAGATGTTGGTGGCTTATGATCTTAGTAAGTCCTCAGAGACTGAAGGGGTAGGAGCAGAGGGTGGGCCAGCAGATGAGGAAGGGGCCAGGGGTACTACTACCCCCAGCCCCCCTCTGAAACTGACCAGGAGGGTGACAATGACCCTGACCTGGAAAACCCAATCCCTTCTGGGGAAGATGAAGATGAGGATCTGGAGAACCACACCTTTGTCCCCCAGGAAGGATTATGAGTGTGCTCAGAAAGTCTAGGTCTCCTTCTCAGGAGTCTAACCACTCTGGCACCTCAATAGGGAGCTCTGTTTCTTCTCACAGGAGGGAATCCTCTCATGAGAGAAGAAAGAGACTGGTCCAGTATGAGGAAACTCAACTGGAGATCAGGAAGAAGCAATTGGCTTTAGATAGAGAATCCCTAGATCTCCTTAGGGAGAGAAGAAAGTTGGGACTAGAGTCCCATGGTGGCAGCCATGTCCCTAGAGATAGGGAAAGGTCCTATGACCATAGGAACCTGAGCAAGATTGTCCCTCCCTACCAGAGTGGGGATGATATCCACAAATGGATAACTGCTTTAGAGAGGGCCTGTAAAGTACAGAAGGTCCCTCAGGAGCAGTGGGCAGCAATCTTGTGGCTCTCCTTTGCTGACAAAGGTAGAGACAAGCTCCTCACTGTTAGAGAGGAGGATGCTGACAATTACAGGGTCTTGAAGAGTGCTCTTATTGATGGGTTTGGCCTAACCACTGAACAGTACAGGTTGAAGTTCAGAGACACCCAAAAGCACAGACTCAAGACTGGGTAGACTATGTGGATTGTTCTGCCAAGGCTCTGGAAGGCTGGTTGATGGGCAGTAAGGTGTGTGACTTCTCAGGATTGTATAATCTGATAATGAGGGAGCAGATTCTTAATAACTGTCAAAACCAGCTGTTGCATCAGTACCTGGTTGACTCTGATCTGACCTCTCCCCAAGAATTGGGAAAGAAGGCAGACAAATGGGTCAGAACCAGGGTGAAGCAGAAGGTACAGAACCAAGGTGGGGAAACCAAGAAGCAAGATGCTAAGAACTCTGACAAGGGTGGGGAGAAGGGTAAAGATCAAAAGTCTTCATCAGGCCCCCAAAAATCTTCTTCTGGTGGGGATTCCCAGTCTACCAAGGGTAAAGGCCAAAGAAAACCATGGTGCAAGGTCTGTAAGCAAAAGACCCACTGGACCAGTGATTGCACCAAGTCCAAAGACTCCAGTCCAGCATCCACCAATGCCCCTAAGGCACCTGTTCCCCCTAGTACAGTTGGTGGAAGTGCTCCAGCAAAGGGTTTAGTAGGGTTCACCCTGGGAACTGAGTTGGGCTCTGACTTAGTCAGGGAGCTGACTCAGGCTGTGTTAGTCTGTGATGGAGGCATGGATGTGACCTCCACTGTGAGTCCCAGTAATCTGGGCAAGTACAGACAACAGCCTTTAATCAATGGACGAGAGGCTTTGGCATTTAGGGACACAGGGGCAAGTGTCACAATGGTGACACAAGACCTTGTGCTACCTGGGCAAGTTATACTTGGTGAAATGTACCAAGTGACCAATGCTAGCAATGTCAGAACAGACCATACTCTGGCAGTTGTTAACTTCTCCTGGGGAGGGGTAACTGGCCTTAAGAAGGTTGTGGTAAGTGCAAACCTACCAGTCGAATGCTTGCTTGGCAATGACTTAGAGACTTCTGCTTGGGCAGAAGTGGAGCTCAGGACCCATGCAGAAATGCTGGGGATCCCTGCAGATGTGTTTGCTGTGACCAGGTCACAAGCTAAACTGTCTAAAACTGAACAGGCCTTGGATTCTGGAAGAATGGACCAAGTGCCTTCCAAGAGGAGGAGTAGTAGGGTTAAGGCAGTGCCTTCCCCCTTGGCTCAGGAGGAAGATCAGTCCCTTGAGGGGGATGATCTCAGCCCTGAAGAAGGAACTGTCCCAGAGGAACTTGAGCCTGACCAGGTTGAGTTCTTGGGGACAGGGGGACCTTCTAGGGCAGATCTGAGCCAGGAGCAGCAGAGCTGCCCCTCCCTTGAACCCCTCAGACAGCAAGCTGCTGCTGAGGCTGCTGGGAAAGCTAGTGGTCCCCATACAGTGTATTGGGATGATGGACTCCTGTACTCAGAGAGTAGAGACCCCAAGCCTGGTGCTACCAGGAGGTTGGTAATACCTTTGAAGTTCAGGGGCTTCCTATTGACCCTAGCCCATGATATTCCCTTAGCAGGACACCTGGGCCAGAACAAGACTTGGGACAGAATTGTCCCTCACTTTCACTGGCCCCACATGTCTGAAGACAGTAAGGAGTTTTGTCGCTCCTGTGTAACCTGCCAAGCCAGTGGCAAAGCAGGTGGCACTACAAAGGCCCCCTGATACCACTACCTGTGGTGGGGGTGCCCTTTGAGAGGGTAGGGATTGACATTGTTGGTCCCATGGATCCCCAAACAGCATCTGGACACAGATTTATACTGGTGGTAGTGGATCATGCCACCAGGTATCCAGAGGCTATACCCCTTAGGACCACTACAGCACCTGTGGTGGCAAGGGCCCTCCTGGGAATTTTCTCAAGAGTGGGCTTTCCTAAGGAGGTGGTATCAGACAGGGGTGCAAACTTCATGTCTGGGTACTTAAAGGCAATGTGGAAGGAGTGTGGAGTTACTTATAAGTTCACCACACCCTATCACCCACAATGCAATGGTTTAGTTGAGAGATTCAACAAAACCTTGAAGGGCATGATTAAAGGGCTCCCAGAAAAGCTTAGGCGTAGATGGGACATACTCTTGCCCTGCCTTTTATTCGCATATAGGGAGGTGCCTCAGAAGGGGTTGGTTACAGCCCTTTTGAACTTCTGTTTGGCCACCCTGTGAGGGGTCCACTGTGCTTGGTGAAGGAAGGATGGGAGTTACCTCTCAAGCCCCCAAAGCAAGATATAGTGGACTATGTACTTGGTCTCCGCTCCAGGATGGCTGAGTACATGAAAAGGCAACCAAAAACCTTGAGGCTAGCCAGGAACTTCAAAAGGCCTGGCATGACCAAAGAGCTGTCCTAACTGTTTACCAGCCAGGACAGAAGGTGTGGGTGTTGGAGCCAGTGGCCCCAGCAGCTCTCCAAGACAAATGGAGTGGACCCCACACTATTGTTGAGCAGAAGGGTGAGGTCACTTACTTAGTAGACCTGGGAACACCCAGGAGTCCCCACAGGGTTCTCCATGTCAACAGACTTAAGCCATATGTGGACAGGGCAGACATGGGCTTGCTCATGGCTACTGATGAAGGGCAGGAGGAAGAGAGTGACCCACTCCCTGACCTGCTCTCACAGAACCCTGACGATGGGTCAGTTGATGGTGTAGCCTTGGCAGGCAGCCTCACTACCCAGCAACAAACTGATTGCAGGCAAGTCCTCAATCAGTTTAGACATATGTTTTCTCTGACACCCAGTCAGACCACCTGGTGCACTCATGAAGTGGACACTGGGGACAGTCTGCCTATTAAAAACAAGATTTATAGGCAACCTGACCATGTCAGGGACTGTATCAGGACTGAAGTCCAGAAGATGTTGGAATTGGGAGTGATTGAGCCCTCAGATAGCCCTTGGGCTAGTCCAGTAGTCCTAGTACCTAAACCTCACACCAGTGGTGGGAAAAGAGAGATGAGGTTTTGTGTAGACTACAGAGGCCTCAATGCAGTCACTAGGACTGATGCCCATCCAATACCCAGGGCAGATGAGCTCATAGATACTTTGGCCTCTGCCAAATATCTCAGCACATTTGACCTAACAGCTGGCTACTGGCAGATCAGACTAGCTGATGCTGCAAAGCCCAAAACAGCATTTTCAACCCCTAGTGGGCATTATCAATTTGTGGTGATGCCCTTTGGTCTGAAAAATGCACCTGCCACTTTCCAGAGGTTGGTGAACACAGTTCTCACAGGACTGGAGGCCTATAGTGCAGCTTATCTAGATGATATTGCTGTCTTTAGCTCCACCTGGGAGGATCACCTGGTCCACCTCAGGAATGTTTTACAGGCCCTGCAAAAGGCAGGCCTGACTATCAAGGCCACTAAGTGCCAGATAGGGCAGAGTCAGGTTGTGTACCTGGGCCACCTTGTGGGTGGAGGCCAGGTTCAACCTTTGCAGAGCAAGATCCAGACCATCATGGACTGGACTGCTCCAACTACCCAGACTCAGGTGAGAGCCTTCTTAGGCCTGACTGGGTACTATAGGAGATTTGTCAAGGGGTATGGATCAATAGTGACACCCTTGAATGACTTAACTTCTAAGAAAATGCCCAAAAAGGTTCAGTGGACAGTTAGCTGTCAAAAGGCATTTGATGACCTCAAGCAGGCCATGTGCACTGCTCCAATTCTGCAGAGTCCTGATTACTCCAAGAAGTTCATTGTTCAAACAGATGCATCTGAATTGGGGGTAGGGGCTGTACTGTCACAATTGAATGAAGAAGGTCAGGATCAGCCAGTAGCTTTTATTAGCAGAAGGCTGACCCCTAGAGAGAAACGTTGGTCAGCCATAGAGAGGGAGGCCTTTGCTGTGGTCTGGGCTCTGAAGAAGTTGAGGCCATACTTGTTTGGTACACACTTCCTGGTTCAGACAGACCATAAGCCCCTCTTATGGCTAAAACAAATGAAGGGTGAAAACCCCAAACTGCTTAGGTGGTCCATTTCCCTACAGGGGATGGACTTTACAGTGGAACATAGGCCTGGGAGTAACCATGCGAATGCAGATGGACTCTCTAGGTATTTCCACTTAGAACATGAAGACTTAACTGGGCAAGGTTAGTTTAATGTCCCTACGTTTGGGGGGGTTGTGTAGGAGAGTAGGATCTGCTTCACAGGGGTACCCCCACTTTTGCTGATACTTCACTGGTTTTCGACATTAGTCTGGCTGGGGCCCTGCTATTCAGAACCCCAGCCTAGCTGTTTCCTCTTTAAAAGGGTCTCCATGTGCCTTAGGCACATCACTGATTGGGATCTGGAGTGCCCTTGTAAGTCCCTAGTATATGGTATACTATGTACCAAGGGCATAGGTACCTCAGAGGCCTGCCAGGGGCTGCAGCATGTATTATGCCACCCCTGGTAGGCCATCCAAACTGACACCACAGGTCTGCTACTGCAGCCTGGGTAAGGTGGTGCATGCACCCCTTGCTGTGGTATAGGTTACCTATATCACTAAAAGCATACACACATATAAACCTATAAGTCACTCCTAAGGCAGGCCTTATCAATCCTAAAGGCAGAGTGCGTGGTTCTTATGTGAGAGGGTGCCCCTGCATGAGCAGGGCCCCTCTGCAGCGTTCGGAGACCATCTCTGATGCTGTTTGTAGTGCAGCCTGACCATATACTCTTAAACGCATTATATCCTCGCGGTAAAATGCTAACTATGGAATGGCTGCACCAAAACATGTCGTGTTTGGTGTCAAACATCTTGGAATACTACCCCCCGCCAATCCTGGCGGCGGGGGTAGCATTCCACCCTTCTAGAGGGAAAGGCATGTTAACTCTGACGAGTCCGGTAACTTCTTTCCAGAGCCCTGGCATCACAAAATGGATGCTGCTGCCACAGACACGAGTCTGGCCTCCTGCTGCTGGACGAAACTCCGGCAGGGGAGGCCTGGACAATAGGTTTCCTGTCCCAGGGAGGTGTGACCACCTCCCCAGACAGGACAATGTGTATTGGGGCTGGGCGGGAGCACTTTCGGGTGCTTTGAAGTCCTGCACTGGGGGCACATTTGGTGTCCCTGTGCATACCCCAGTTCAAACCGGATCAGGGGCTTGCAGCCCCTGCTTTGGCGTGAACTGGACAAAGGGAAAGGGTGTAGCCACCCCTCTGCCCTGACCCACCCATAGGTGGGGCCACAGAGTAGTCCATCCCCTATTTTTGGAATAAAGGTAGGAACCCAGTCCTTAGGACTTTAGATTATACCTGGACGAAACTCTGAAACAGAATCCTGGACCTTCGACGCTCTACTCACGATTAGAGGACTGAAGAATCTCCCTTGGGGTCAAGGAGTGACTCCCCTGCTTGGCAGGCACCAAAGAAGCATCTGTCCGGTTCGCATCACTGAAGCTCCCGTTGGACGCCGAAGTCATCGCATCACCAGAGGTGGATTCTCAGACTTCCCCGAGGCTACCCTGAGTCCCCAGCAAAGCTGAGGCCCGTGGCTATCGTGGGTAACGTGAGACCGTGACCCCTGGACACCGAGCACACTTGCAAGTGCACCATCTTCTGGGTCTCCCAAGAAGTCGTGCTTTGGGCTCCGAGTAGCCCTAGCCTCCAGCACCACCTGCACCGAAGATCACTGGCCCCCACTCCACGAGTGTCCTGTAAGCCAGCTCCACGTGCGGCGTCACGAGGCTCCTTCGCGGTCGCTAGCCCGTTGGCTAGTAGCCCTTACCGAAGGCCAATCTTTTCTTTACTTGGCAGTCTGGTTGCTCCAGGCCTGCCCTCACTTACCCTTGCTGGGTGAGTTCCCCAGACCTTGC